>CM052810.1:39669765-39691747 GCA_028533885.1 Nasua narica
AACAGACACATGAAAAAGTGCTCAACATCACTCGGCATCAGAGAAATACAAATCAAAACCACAGTGAGATACCACCTCACACCAGTCAGAATGGCTAAATTGAGCAAGTCAGGAAACCACAGATGTTGGCGAGGATGCAGAGAAAGGGGAACCCTCCTACACTGTTGATGGGAATGCAAGCTGCTACAGCCACTCTGGAAACAGTATGGAGGTTCCTCAAAAAGTTGAAAATAGAGCTACCCTACAACCCAGCAATCGCACTACTGGGTATTTACCCTCAAGATACAAATGTAGTGATCTGAAGGGGCATGTGCACCTGAATGTTTATAGCAGCAATGTCCACAATAGCCAAACTATGGAAAGAACCTAGATGTCCATCAATAGATCAATGGAAAAAGAAGAAGTGGTATATATATACAATGGAATACTATGCAGCCATCAAGAGATACAAAATATTGCCATTTGCAATGACATGGATGGAACTAGAGGGTATTATGCTAAGTGAAATAAGTCAGTCAGAGAAAGACAATTATCACATGATCTCTCTGATATGAAGAATTTGAGAGGCAGGGCGGGGGTTCATGGGGAGGGGTTGGGGAGGGAAATGAAACAAGATGGGATCTGGAAGGAGACAACCCATAGGAGACCCCTAAACTCATGAAACAAACTGAGGGTTGCTGGGAGATAGAGGAGTATGGGGTAGGGTGGCTGGGTTATGGACACTGAGGAGGGTATGTGCTATGGTAAGTGCTGTGAAATGTGTAAGCCTGATGACTCACAGACATGTACCCTGGGGCAAATAACACAGTATATGTTAGAAAAATTTTTAAAAATTAAAAAAAAAGAAAGGAGTTAACATGTGCCAGAATAATCCATCCATTGTCCAGCGACCACCCTTAGATCATTTAGCAAACTCTTAACAGAAAGGTAATAATTCTAGGATTTCTAGAAAGCTTGAAGTGAATAATTAGGAAAAGAGAAAGAGGGAAAGAAAGAAAGAGGGAGAGAGGAATAAATAGGGAGAGGGTAGGAGAGAGGGAAAAGAAGATGAGAGGGGGCTCAAAGGAATTCTCTTCTGGCCAAAATAAGTGATAAAATTTCATGCTCTGTTTTGAAGAAGAGGGCCCAAGAAATTCTCTCAGAACCTACCAACTCTTAGTTTAGTTTTCTTCACTTTTTAGCCAATAGTTGTTTCTACAGTATCTTACTAAGTGAAGGGGGCATGAGGGGGAAAGTGGGCACTGACCACCCCTCCTGTCACATGTGGAGGGAGTGGTGGAAGTTTGAGGGCAGCCTCAGGTGCTTCCCCAAACTTTGAAGACTCTTTTCAGAAAACTAATACCCACAGCCCAGAGGGGGAAAATATTTTAATATTAAAAAAAACAACATTATTTGGAGGGGAGGGGGTGGGGGGTTGGGCAAGCCTGGTGGTGGGTATTGAGAAGGACACGTACTTCATGGAGCCCTGGGTGTGGTGCATGAACAATCAATCTTGTAACACTGAAAAATTAAAATAAACATATTTGGGGAGAAAAAAAACATTAAAAAATGATAGAGAACAGAAGGTAAAATATTAAAACTATAAATGGATAATTTTTATAAGTTTAGCAAAAATGAAAGTCAATGAAAAACATTTAAGAGATGATGTTTATAACAAATAAAAGAAATGTGAAAAAGGATAATACGCACATAGCAAAGCAAACTGATAAAGGGAGCTACACTGTGAGTACTATGAGACTGGAGATCGTGTTGGTCTTGTTTATAGCGTGATGCCCAGGATATGGTCAGGTCTCAGTAGTTACTGAACAAATAAACATTAATTTTTTAACTGTAATTAAAACCATTTTTTTTCTTTGAAAGGAGAAAAAAGAATTTGAACTAAGAATATGGATATGGAAAGTCAAAGGAAAAGGAAGGTTTGCCACAAGAGGGAGGACAGGAAGAAAGGAGAAGAAGGGTGAGCGGGTTTCTAACCAAATTCCTTGGGGTACTGCCTGCTCTGAATCCTGACTCTAACACTTGCACTTTGTGTCCTGGAGCGAGCACTTCTCCGAAGGAGCTAGCAGAGCTGCAGAATGGAGACAGAAATGCACCCCTCATAGAGTTGTGGGGAAGATTACAAATGGTAATGAAGGAAGAGTGCTTAACCCAGGGCTAGCATGTAGGGAAACCTTGCAAAGAGTAATGAGTATTTTAGGATTGCACACCCCATTCTCACATCCAGGCCTGCAGAAGGCCTTTAATAACAGAAAGTCACTGAGAAGCTTAGCTTTCCGTATAGTTAGCCCAGTCTATCTCGCTCTGTCAGCAATGGACTCCTTCACCTCAGTGTTCCAGTGGCCACCAGCAGCAAGGAGCACAGGTAGGCTGGCCCACTTGCTGTCCAACTTAAACTTTTCTTGAGATCTTCAGGTCAAATCAGATATAGCTCATATTGTCACTCAGAACTGTTCTTAGGGAGCTATCATAACCACTAGCTAACACTAGTGCCATCCACTGAGGGTCTACTCTAGGGAACACTGGTATTACTGTTTTGATCTGTTTAACAAGAAAGTGTGGGGAACCAGTACTTCCGTTGAAGCTCTTCTGCCTCTTCCCTCATTGACCTGTTAGCTGTCAAATTCATTAATTACCATGGGTCTTCCACCGATTTTCAACCTAGGACACACTTTAGCTTACTTGGAGATCTTTTAAAAAATCCCCTTCCTACTTGATTATGATGCACAGCAACAGTAAAGAACAAAAAACGAAAAACTCAACACTGCTAGCCATGTCATTTTCACCTGTATCCTTTCACTTATTATGATGCTGTAGAAACAATCAACTATGGGTAAATAAAGAAAACATAGAAATCATAGGCCCTGAGCGAGAGCCTAAGCCCTCTCCTTCAAAGCCAAGTAGGACATTCTCTCAATTACTTTGGCCAGAGGATTTTGTTTTCTTCTTCCTTCCATCCTTCCTCTGCCTTCCTTCCTTCTTCCCCTCCTCTACCTTCCCTCTTATTCTTTCTTTTAATTGTTCTCTTTTGGCTTCACAAACTGAGACTATGGGAAGATGTCTTTGTCATATTACACGAAGTTTGTAGTTCAGACATACTCCTTTTCTGTAATGGACGTTCTGGTCTCCTCTTCTTTGGCAAGAACCTTGGCTTGCCGACACATATCTTCTGTCTGGAAACATGCTTCTGCCCCCACTTGTAATGTTGGGGCACTTGGGTCAGGCCCACACTAATCCACGGACCCTTGCTGAAGTCACTGGTTCACAGGCAGGGAAGTAGCACAATATGAGTAAATGCAGCCTCAGGAGAAAGGCTTCTTTTCTCTTCTGAGTGCCCTTCTGGAAGTGACCCCAAGCCCATTCCTGGACTCAGTTGCTCTGGGAGTTGAAGCCATCTCATGATCCCATGGGGACACTGCTGTAGAATGCAGCGGATGCCAGAGAAAGCAGAAATGAAAGATGCAAAGGATCAGAGTCTTTCGTGACAACTCTGCATCACTGAATTAAATCAGCTGAAACCTATTGAGCTTCTGGTAGTTTGGTGAGCCAGTAAATTCTTTAGTGTTTAAGCCGGTTTGAGTGGGGTTATCTGTTATCAGCAACGTGATACATATTGAAAGATCCGTTGCAAATTTTAAAAAGAAGGGAATGCCTGGTTTTGAGTTGAATTACACTTGAAAAAGCTAGCTGAGTGCTAAAAACAATATATTCAAACTTTAAATACTTTTTGCTATCATATTTAGCAGCTATTACCTTACTGAGAACTGCTATCTGGTTGCAGGTTGTTTTGCAGGAAATGTGTCACGCTGTGTCTGTCATTTTATCCTGTAATTATGGTGGTGGGGGGACTTCAGTATCCTGTGATTGCTACTGCATTCTATACTATAGGATTAATAACAGATGAAGAAGAAAGATACTATTCAGCAAATAAAACATACAGTAAAACAATGTATATAACAGTGCATTGGTTTTATTGATAGCAGAAGAAAAAATTCTCTTTCACTTGTAAAAGGTACTTGCTCTAGTTAACTTAGTATTTTTCCCCATTCTTTGTGTGAGTTGGATTGTTTCCCCTCTAAAATCTGCTTTTCCATTCTCCGATAATAATATTCATCATGGTTGCACCTTATTCTGAAGGGAAAGTAGGAAGTCTATCAATAGATCTTGACCAGGATGTTTCAGTCAATGGCTCCTTTCTTCACAAAGACTCTATTTAGAAAGAGAGGAGGAAAAGTGAGATTGGATCCTCAAATTGACTTTTCTGTACTCAAGATACACTTCTGCTGAAACATATGTAAATGTGAAGTGCTTATATAAATATTAATAGATCTCAAGTAGAATAAATTGCACACTGCTGTCTAATTTATAAACATAATTTCTATAAATCAGTATATAAACAAAAATCAAAATCAAAATAATTTTTCTTCTCAAAATTCTTAAGAGTACATCTCTGCCATTGTGAGCCCCATTATTGCTGGCATGTCGATTTCAGAAATTTGGATTAACTAGATGGTTAACAGAGGTTAACAGAGGATGAAAAGATGCAGTCTGCCAACGGGCCACTTCTACGCCCATCCTACCCTCCTCCATTTCCCCCTGGATTGGTTCTGGCCGCACAGGTAATTCATGTGTCTGTGACCCTCTCCTGCCTGCTCCCAACCTTTACCGGCCAGGCTCTAGTAGAAGCACTTTGGGTGGGAGCACAGACAGAGCTGAGAGAAGTGGGGAGAGAAGCCTGTGTGTCAGAGCTCTGTTCCAGCTGCGTGCGGGAAATCACGCTCAGGCAGCGACGGCACAGCGCCCCCCACTGCATACCAGCAGCTCCTACATCTTCGAAGCAGAGAGTCTCCTGCCCAGAAAATGAAGAGCTTTGGGTACTGTTATCCTCACAGGATGCCTACCTATCCTGCTGGCACCAGGGGATTCTGCAACAGCTATCTTCATAGCAATCATTTCCTTGACCTTGATTTCAAAAGTTTTACAAAGGAAGGCTGGACCAGATTGTATATATATAAAAAAAAAAGACATTTAAAAAAATGTATCCTTTTTTAAACAGCTAAAAATGGTGTTAAAACCTGTATTTTAGAAAATAAAGTCATGACATTTATGTAGTAGTCGATGCTCAGCTCTTGGGTTCAAGGTTTCTGGTTGATATGTGAAATTGTGAGGACCGTTCTTTCATCAAACAAGAAACTAGAAGTGAATCCTTAGAGCGACTCAACATTCATTACACTGCTTTCTGCATGGAGTCTTAACTTTGGTGGCCTAGGGGGCTCCTGAGTCTCCCCACACAGGTCATTTCTGTCTTTTCACAGCAGGACGTGATACTCTAACCATCCCTTGAATGACTACTGCAAGAGCTTCTTAGCTTCTTCCCCTCATAGTGCTGTAATCCTATCTCTGACAGCAATACTGCCTAGGCTTAAGTTTGATCATATTACTCTTATTCCGAAGTTCATTGCCACCAATGCAGCTAAAGCCACACTCTTGTGTCACCACCAATACATATGTTGAACATCTGTTGTTTGGGTTCACATATTCTACTGTTGCCACTGAAAGCTGCTTGCTGTGAACTCTGCTTCTTCCCCTCTTTAAGTGTTCCTCGGCCTTCAGAACATCTTCAGAGGACTCTACCCTACCATGAAAATGAAGCTCCCAAATTATTCCTGAGGCCTGCCTACTAATTGGTATCCAGTTCCCAGGACTCCAATCATGTCAGAAACCTCTTCAAATGCACACAGTTTTGGCCAGTTTCATGGATTAAAATACTATGTATAATTCCTCTATCCATATCTACTCATATTTCTGAGTTATCTGGGATGATTATGACAAGTCCAGGAACTAGAAGTTTGGAATTTGGGCCCTCTTTCCTCTCGTGGCTCAGATCTGACTTACCACCACTTTGTCCCAGACTTGGGCCTATTTCCCCACATTGCTCCCCAACACCTCCTTCTCTCACCCAGCCTGGACCCCTGGGCATCTCTTGCTTTTGCTAGTCATTAATGTTGTGCTTAGTACTAAGACCAAGTAGGATCCAAATCCCTCTCCACCTCCGGTGAAGTATATATGCACGTGCAAGGAGGTGGTGGTGGGATTAGAGGGCTTGTAAACTTTTTAGGACAATCGAAGAATGTGTAAATTATACACCAAAAACTTTATCAAAATATACTAATTTAATAAACATTTACTGAACAGGTACTATGTGTCATTCATCACCTAACAAAGTACCCAAAACATTATAAAAAAAAGTATGACTATGAAATTAGGGTTTTTAAGTGAGAATAGAAAGTGCCTTAAGTGTTTCTTATTATCTTGAATAATTTTAGATAACAAAACCTGAGAAGAATTTCAGCATATATTAGAATTCATACTTATATTTGCTGGAAGTCAAATGGTGGGCTACAATGTATATCTTTTTAAACACTCAAGTTAATGGAAACCTGGAATGAGGAAACGTTTTTTCTCTCAAGAAGAAAATAACATGTTTTCAAGAACAAAAGGTATAATTCTTACTGTTGGTGAACTTCTCATTCAAAGGTAGTATATCAAAAAGAAAATTCTACTTCATAATCTTTCATGTTTGAATTAAAATAAAAAATATTAGTAATTTTTTCAACCAAGAGCACGTTTTGCTTACTTATTTTTCAGAATAAATTTTGCAGTGAGAGGTTTCTTTAGTGATACCATCATGAGATTGTCTTCCTTTCCTCCCCTACACAACAAAATTAATCTTCTTATCAATGTCAGGAATCCAAAATCTCTTTCACACATTTCCCACATCAACAGTACCATCCAAAGCAGGCAAGCATTTTGACTTAGGGAACAGAGAAAACCACTAACATTGTGATGTTTCAGTTGATTGGCAGCAGCCTGCATCATAGTATTTGGTTTCGATGAGCTATAATTACCATGGGGCTATGATTTCTGATTTACTTTAAGCAGTATGTCTTTTTCAGAGGACCTTTTCTGTGGAAGCCTAATCTAGAAAACACATGAAAGAAACTGAAGAAGGGCTGAGAGCATGGGAGCTCAGCCTTCTGGCTGCAGCCTTACTCACCCTCACGACCTCCTTTCTACTTCCAGTTCTGCCAGGCCCTACCCACCTTCTACTCTGCAGCCTTGGGATACCACTGAAAAGTCCTAGTCGTGCATCCACTGTTGGGCAACCTGGAGCAATCAGGGAGTTGAGAAACTTTGGCTTTATTCTAAAACCTTGGTTTAACCAATTTAGAAGCCCCCATGAAGCTATGAGGGAATTCTCAGTTTTCATTCACCTTAATTGTAAGCACCCTGAACTTATATTCAAAGTGGATGTATAGTCTTGCACAATGTAAAGTTGTGGAAGTCCTTACATATACTTGGAGTCTGCTCTGGTCAGTGCTTGCTACAGAAAAATGCCCAACGTCGTGAAGTAGTCCTTCTGTGATAATTTGGACAGTAGGTCCCGTGTGTTTACTCAGTGGCCTTGTATCAAGCACAAAGAAAAGCCAGTGATAAAACAAAGAAGATGCCACTCTGGCCCTCTCAGGTAAATGAGAAGTCAGGTAGCACGAGACTTCCACTCCAGACAGACTACTTCATACGAAGCTAACCACTAGAACATAGAAGAAAACATTCTTCACTAAGATGACAGAGCTAATTTGTAACCAGTGAACCAGCTTTGGGAAAGCTGAAGGAGATCGAAGACTCTGGGACAGTGCTGTCCAGCACAAATACAAATTGCCTATGTGTCTCCCAGAGACACATAGGCAATTTTAACTTTTCAATTAGTCACATTTAAAAGTACAAATAGGTGAAATTAACTTTAGTAACACATTTTATTTACTTTAATCTATCAGAAATAGTCTCACTTCAATACATATACAATACAAATTATTGATATTTTATTTTTTATCTAAGTCTTTAAAATCTGATATATA
Source organism: Nasua narica (assembly GCA_028533885.1). Lineage (NCBI taxonomy): Eukaryota > Metazoa > Chordata > Mammalia > Carnivora > Procyonidae > Nasua > Nasua narica. The sequence continues at coordinate 39,677,682 of CM052810.1, forward strand.
TTTTTCATTTATAGCACATCCCAATTCAGACTAGCTGCATTTCAAGTGCTAAAAAGCCACAGCTGGTTTGAAAAATTGAGAGGGTCACTTAGCAGGGGGAAAATACAATGTGGATAACACCCTTAGCAAAATGAATAGCTGAAATGAGAAATTAAGAACAATTTCTTAAAAATTCTCAATGGTCTTGTAGAAGAAGAGACTGAGAAAAAGGATACAGTTAAGTCTAAAATAGTCTCATAGTCTTTAGAGTGATATGTAACAAAAGCTGTAATGGGAATACTCTGAAAATATTCAAAAGTCCTGGCATAAATAAAAAAATAGAAATGTTACTAAAGATGACAAAAGTATTTCCTTCTAATAACACATTAAAAAATAAGGTCTTTGTTGCTCAAAATGAGATGTCTTTGATTGGTCCCATAATTTCCTGACTTCTTTGTTATATTTTTCGTCCTTCCTATTGAAGATGATTTCAGAGAGCAATTCTCTGAAACTCTAAGATGAAAGTTTCTGGATCGATAGCACAGGGACCCCAAATTCCATCTCTATAAGCAATCATGGTATCTTCATCCGGTTCCTGAAGATACACTATGAAACCATTTCCTCTTTCTTAAAAAGGATTGAAATTAATTAAAAAATAAAAAACTTAATTATCCAAGTCAGTGATTATCTGTTCCTTTGTTTTCTTTTATTTTCTTCCTGCTTTCAAACTTATAGACATTTCACTGATTGGCATCACCTCTGACAGAAGAAAGTGGGTATAGAGAAAAAAATGGGGTTAGAGGTAGCATTTGTGGGGAAAGGTTTGGTGGAAAGTAGCTTATAACCATCGTAGAATCTTGTATACTTCATAATTGAAAGGTTTGAAACATTAGTTTTTCTATTATATTATTATGAAATATTAACAATTGGATTTACACATTCAACATAAATGCCATCTCACAATACCAATTTTACCTTCTCATATTAGTTCCGGGCCCGAGGAGGTTGGTAAAACTGCTGGGTGGGCCGAGTGGATCTTCTTGGCTGGCCGTCACCTCCTCTACGGAACTCAAGCGTTTGGTCATAGGTGCCTTCTTCCTCCTATTTGTAAAGAGTAGTGATTTAAACATGTTCAGAATAGCTCCAGGTTTCCTAAGTGAAATACTTTATGGTAGCGATTTTGATATGCCCTCTTAAGCTGCCCTGGGATTCACATCTGTCAACTTTTATAACAGAGGGAAGCAAGGAGATGGGAAAAAAAAAAAAAAAAAGCAGGGACATTGTTAAAACTCTTTTGGTCCTTGATAATAGAAGAATGAACTTGACAGTGGTAAGATTAGAATCAAATTTAATTCTAGAAGAGGAAACTATTTCTACATAATAGCATGATTATCTCACCAAATGACTTGACACAAAGGGGGTGAAATCACAGAAAAGCAAGCATTACAATAAAAATTTTCCTGAATATTTGGGCTTCTTAATATTTCTAGGCATTTGTCATGGAAAGGGATTTTGGTATGATATGGAAAAAGGGTTGAAGAGCCAGAGAATGTTCACCAGCTGTCTGTCCTCATCTGATGAAATCTCCAACATCGTTAAGAATCTTACATCTAGAGATAGGAAAAAATAATGGATTGGAATGAAGAGGAAATACAATTTACATATAAAGAAAGCTTCATGCAAGACATAGCAATCGCCACAGTAAGACACAAACTATTTTCTTCTCATTTTCTTTCTTACTGAGGGGATAGATCTATCAGCTCAAGGAATAGCATGGAAAATTAGGATAAGCAGATTAAACAGCAAAAAGAATACAGTTAATTATAATATTTGAAAAGAACTCAGAAGCAACAGAAACGTAGCCAAAGCCACATTGGTTTCTTACTGAGTGCTGCCACCCTGTTATTTTAGTATTTTTAAATTAATGCAGCTATGAAGTATGTTCCCTTTTAAAGACAGAAAAAAAAAAACCTGGCTCAGTTTTATTTATGAAAGAAACATCATCTATTTCAAAAATAGGGTTTAAATTCCAACTGAATTATCAGAGCACAATAATTTGTGTGATTTTAGAAATGTATCCCACTTCTTCCTCCTCCTCACATTATCTCTGAACCTTCTTTCCCAAAAGATTGCTTTCCTTTGACCCTATTATTACCATAAGAAGTTATATGAGAGATTGAGTTCTATTCTTCAAATTTTACAGATCCAACTACTGCAATTTTACCTGAGAGAAGCAGAAAGATGCTAAGATAATTTGATCAAATCCTATCATTTAGAAATGATATTTAATATGTGGCATGAACATAACTCTCATTATTAGGCATCCTCCATGGTATTCTTTTTTTTTCCCCAATGGTATTTTTAAGAAAAAAACATTATTTTTATTTTATACAAAGGACAGTGAAGCCCGAGAAAACTTTGTGACCTTGCCCTTATACTTCTAAGGCAAACCTGGGTTTTGATTCAGATGAAACTGCTTAAATCTTCACATCTCAGTCTGCATGTCAAAGAAATAAACCAACAGCCAAAAATTAATGATCATGCTTAGGGGCCATCACCACCCAAATAAGAGAATGGAGAAATTTGACCATCTATCGACATCACTCAATAACTGCATTTTAGAGACAAACTTCCAGATTAGCTCTGCTTTCTCTATGCCCCTTTCATTAAAAATCAATCTCAAAATGGTTAGAAGTGTCAGGTATTATGTCTATAATTTAGTAAAGCAATTAAATGCAGGAAGAAAAATTAAAAAGTGTTCAGGAAAGGAGAGAATTATTTTTCATTATTCTGGTCACTGTTCTGAATGATGATTGTCAAATATTATCGCTAAATTTGAAAAGGAGCAATTTAATTTTATGACATATGACAACATTTGAAGCTCTGCATATTAACTGGGAAGAATGAAAATATATTTGCTACTGTAGTAGATGAAGTAATTATTTCAGGAATTTGAATTTTTTTCTCCATACCCAGCTGCAGAACTGGCTAGAGGACATCTAAAAATCTATCCTTTATCAATAAAAAACACTGTTAAAGGTGGGAAACTACATTTGCTGAGGGAGTGAGCTGGACTTATATAATATGGCATTGGTATTTGAAAAGCAGACTCTACTGTGTTTAAAAGATTCACAGACTGTACAAGCCAGAGCCTTTTAAATGGTTTTATAAAGGTGACCAACCATGAGATTTCTTTCACATTATTTAATGTCTTCACAATCTTTTTATACAAAGTAGAAGCAAAAAATAAAAATGATTCTGACAGCTTGGTTTTCAGTTATTGTCAAAGGCACGGTCTTGCTTTTTGAACTTTTAAATATTCTTCTTGCAGAATACTTGAGGGCAAAACTGGTCACCCACAGAAACTACTTCCTATAGTCCATAGCTAGTAATTGTTAGCACTGCATGAGTACCTCTTTCCATTTTATATAGTACACAGCTCAATTTATATAATACACAGCTCAATTTGGAGTCATATTTGGATGACATTTATACCTAGTACTTCCTTCTAACTTATCTTCTTCCTTTAGGTATCACTACTTTGTAACGGATTTAAAATAAAAAAAATTAAAAAAGTTTATAGTTCACAAACATATTTTTAAAAATCTAACACTATGTTTGAGCTGGCATAGTCCTGGAAGGCCATACAGTCTGTCCCCCACCTTCGATCTGAAGACGAGGAATCTCTAAAGCCTGAGAGGTCATTTTCCCATGTCACAGGGCTTATTCAAGGAAGAGTCCAGACTGGGGTCATTTTGTTTCTGACTCTCAGGCAAGATACTTTAAAAAACTTGTGATACCTTTCATAAAATGAAACTGACCAACATCATCTTCACCCAACCTCTGAGATTCAGAACTATTTTATTGGGACTCAGACTTTTGCCCACTTAAACCTGGTTTAAAAATACTAAATAACTAATATTTGAATATCTATGTGCTCTCTTTTCATGCCAATATTTACTAGTTTATTGTGCGTTAATGAGAAGATACAAAATGTAATAATCATTGTAACATTAGGCATGAATGAAATATTTTGAAGAAAATGAGAGAGTCCCAGCACCAATGCAAAAAGGAGATGCACAACTTCATTTATGAAACATGGTTAACAGGTCACAACATCTTTTTGTGAATCACCTTCAGTGTATACTATATCTGGAGTGAGAACACAGACAAATACATACTGCCTCATTTATGAGCTGTGGTACAAAAGCTCATTGAAAGTCAATCACTTGGAACCTGGAACATATTTCAGTAAAAGGTATGCAACATTAAATAGCGGTTCGGTTCTCTGTTCTTCAAGGTGAAGTGCAACTAAGTGTGCAAACCAGGATTTTAGGGAATGTGTTAGGTCAGCATTTCTCAACTGGGAGTGATTTTGCCCCCTAAGGGACATTAGCCATTGTCTGGTGACATTTTTGGCAGACACGTCTTATGGGTGCTACTGGCATCTACAGGGTGTAGAGATATTTTTGGTTGTTACAAACTGAGGGGGCAGGGTGTGGGAGAGCTGTTACTACATCTAGTGGGTGGAGGCCAACGATGCTGCTAAGCATCATCAAAGCTCACACAACAAAGAATCACTGAGTCGTAATGCCAACAGTGCCCAGGAGAGAAACCCTGGGTAGGCCAATGAAGGAGGAGAAAACTTCCTACTCATAAGTGCCAGGGAAGCCTGGAAAATAATTCTGAAATTCAGGAAGTTTGGGTTTGCCACCCTTCCATTTTTTCTTTTGGAACATTTCCTCTGCCTCTGTCTCTAAGGTCTAAACTCTGACCCAAATCTCTATGGAACTTTTGGGCGGAAGGAGGGCTCTATTTGCCCATAACGTTACATTTTCCTCTGCTCCAGTGATCCATTCATATCAGCTTGCCTTAAATTACTTCAGCATTTTCCCATGGCCATAACTCTGTGAGGAGACAATCAAAGATTATTTGGTTGGTGAGAATGGGGAGCAGGGATGGTCATTCTCTCCATAAAAAACCTTAGAAAAACTTATTAATACTGTCATGTGTCCTTTAATAGCTATTTTGTGTGCAACTTAATAATGTTTCTTCTAGTCAGTTCCTTCTAACAGAATTTGTATAGTAGTTACAAAAACATAATCCAGTATATGAAATGCATACCATGTACTCTCAATAATAAACCTTGAAATTTAGGGTATTCCGAATAATGAAATAACTCAGGAGTAGATATCTCCTTCAGTGATTCACATATAAACTACTCATTCTGTGAATTTCCAGGCCACCTTTTACCTGCCTCGTGAGCTAGTGTAGTCAGTTTATAAAAATACAAACTAATTTTACTATAAAACCTAAGCAAAAGTTAAAGACAAACTTGCTTTCCGAAAACATCATATAATGAAGGCAAAACTACGTGGGTAATAAAAAGATTAGTGGTTGCCCGGGGGTAGGGGGAACAGAGGGATGAACAGGCAGAGCACAGGGAACTTTTAGGGCAGTGAAATCATTCTGTTATGATACTTTTATGGTAAATACATGTTATTATATATTTGTTCAAACCCACTGAATCCTAATGTAAACTATGGACTCTGGGCAATAATGTATGAGTATAGATTTATCAATTACAAGAAGCACAGCTCTGATGGGGGATGCTGATAATATGGGAGGCTGTGGGGGGGCAGGGAACATATGAAAATCTCTGTACCCTCCTTTCAGAGGTACTGCTCAAAGCCTATTAAAAAAATGGGCTATAAAATAGGCCATGTCAGTGGGATACTTTGTGCCTTGTATAGGGCTGATGATATGGTAGGTCCTTAATATTCGATGAAATATTTCTTGACCTGCCTTCTTAAAATGGCACATTTTCAATCCATTCAGATTCTTTCTGTGGTTATCAGTAACTAGAATATGACAATTAAATTTCTTTCATCCTGATGCTGTGAGAATTAATTAATGTGTGAAAACCACTTTGAAGTTTATTGAGCTTTCTGAATTAGTTTTAGGTTGTGCTTAATTTTGATTATACCTTGGATATTCATAACATTTCCTTATTGTCTCCACTGAAAAACTCTGACCTTTGATTTTATGTTTCATTCCAAACAGTGAAATGAAATCAAGTATCTCTGCCCTATTCAAAAAGGAAAAGAAAAAAAATCATGTAATGGACCCTAAAAGTAGAACTTAAAATATTTTTAAGTAATCTGTTTTAGATCAACTATACTAATGTTCTACTATATTAGAGTAACTTAAAATTGAAAGTAAAAGCTGGATTGGCTTTTATTTTCTGTGAAGGTTATGGATAACACCTGTGCCCACAAGAGTCATGTATTCTGATCAACATTGAACCTTAGTTTACCAATTATTCTTATTTCAGAAATATGTTCCAAATGAATATTTATAGCTCTATCATAAAATAAACCAGGCTTCTGGTAGTCTAGAACCACAAACTATCAAATAGGAAGTTTCTGTAAAGAAGAGTAATCCAAATAACTAAGAAACGATTATTTGTTCAAGTAAGTAGTACCATAACCTTTGGTAGAGCCCAGGTCTTCTGATTCATGGTCCTGTCTGCCCTTCACTCTGCTCCCAGTAATGAGGGTGAGGAATACAATTACAATGAATCTCAGAATTGGAAGGGGGAAATTGGAGATAATCTGACTGAGCAGATTACATTTTTTAAAAACATAATTATTATTTATATTTTGGATAAATGTGACATTTTTCTTTTAAATGAAATCTTATATAGAATTTCAATATAAAGTAGATGGGCTGAGGTTAGAGTCAGTGTATGCAAGCAGTATTGCCTTGGCTTTCTCTTCCTCAGTCCCTCCATGCTCTGTAACTCCTGAAGGGACAAAAATTAAAATCTCACCTACTTCAGCCTCTGCTGTACATTAGCAACTAGGTGGGTTGGCTAAGCTGAGTAATATAAGAAAGCGAGCTGATGGAAAAATAGGAACCGAAATGCAGGCCTCTGACTCTGAATTCAGTGCCCTTCTCACCTTTGCCTTCTACCACAGAGAAAATCTAAACCCTTCTTTCCACTTCTATGAACTAAATGTCTCATGTGATATAATAAAAACATACCTAAGTGAGAAAAAAAAACTAACTCAGGTTTTATTAACATATGAGAAAGTCATTATATACAACCAAAATAAGTAAATTTTATAATAGACTAATTTCTTTCTTTTTGAAACTCTGAGTAAAATAAGATACCATTTGAAAATAAAATATAATGGGGAATTATAGTCCCCCTCCCCTTTAGAGCAGATCTAAGACCATCTCTTTAATATGTACCATGTTCAGGAATATTTTATTTAAACTACTATTTTACAGCAGAAAAGAAAAACACTGATTCTGGACCAAAAAAAAAAAAATCTGATTCAAAATCTAATTACTAAACAACTATTCCAAAATGTATGGCTGATAGAACACAATGTTTTCGTTCCCGTATCATGCAGGATTTGAGAACTGTGATATTTCACTGTGATTCTGATCTTCTCCTTTCAGAGAAGACTACATTTTCTAGAGTTACATAAAAATTGAAACTATTGATGATTCTATAAGACATTAGGAAATCATCTGAATACCTAGTTCAAAGATTCTACTCTATGCTCTGTGAACCAACACACAGTATTTTGCATCACAGTCCTTTCTCTAATATCATTAAGACCACCTACCCTTTAACACAAAGTAAACAGCTATTTTTGGCAGCTTAGGCACCCAAGGAAATTGAACTAAACATCAAAAGGCTGTATCCATATTTTAACTGTGAGAATGTAATACGAAAAAGAGACTAGTAAACATGTTACCCTTATCGAATTGCAAATGATAAAAGCATAGGCACTCTTTCATTCAAAAACACACCTGACTTTACTTACAACTTGGAACTGAGAAAAAGGGAATGAATGTTTATTCCACTATGTGTCTGACATTTTGCATTGTATCTCATTTAATCTTTCCAACAATGCTTTGAATTACTTCAGCTCACCATTCTACAGATGAAGAAAAGGCGGCTCAGGGTAATTTACCCAAAGTTACATTAAGTGGCCATTCCTGAATAAGACCCCTGGGCTGTGTCCTCCAAAGTTCTTTCTATTGCGTCACCTAGTATATATTTACATATCTTGCTTCAGACAGTTTTGCTTAATTTTTTTCTGATAGCTAGTTCAAGATCATTTTCAAGTAAATGGATGGCCTCTGCACTGAGGCCTCTGTCCTAGCATAAACGTCATTTACTGGTCATAATCTTTGTTGAAATACTTAAGTCCAAAGAATGAAAGAATATATGTTTTATGAAAACATATACCTCTCTAAAACTCATTTATTTCAGCTAAAGGTTAAACAGATTCCAAAAGCTTGCCCAGAAATCAAGGCAGAGAGCATATCCTGTTCCCAAATATGCCAATTTACAACAAGATTTCCTTCATGACATTGGTATTTGAGACTTTGGTTTCTTCAGTCAGATCTAAGTCTGAGCTCAGACTCTACCACTTCTATGCATATTGCTCAACTTCTCTTGGTCTCAGTTTTCTCACACAGAAAACAGTAATGAACTCATAGGTTTACATGGGGAACTATAGGAGGTAATACCTATAAAGGGTTTATGAAATAAGCCTTCTATGTTGTCTACTATTCTGAAATAAAGAACCCTTTGACAATACAATATACATGCCCACTTCAATCAAACTATCTAGACTCACAGCCTTTGTTAAAATTCAGGAAGTTTGTTGCTAAAGTATTCCTCAAATTGCTTTGGGGGGATAAGGAAAGAGGAAAGCCACTGAAAAAAAAAATGAAAGAGCCAATGCAAGGAGAAGGATTCTTGTACCTGCTCTCCTTTTATTTCTAAAGAAATTTTAAAAAAAACCTATCTATACATTAAAACTAATAATTTAATATTCTAAATCACTCTACTGTTACCACTGATTTTGTTTCTTTGAAAGGAGGTCTTTTTTATTATTATTATTTGAGATAGAGACAGTGAGAGAGAGAGCATGAGAGGGGAGAAGGTCAGAGGGAGAAGCAGACTCCCCGTGGAGCTGGGAGTCCGATGTGGGACTCGATCCCAGGACTCTGGGACCATGACCTGAGCCGAAGGCAGCTGCTCAACCAACTGAGCCACCCAGGCACCCTCTTTTTTTTTTTTTTTAAATTACAGATAGAAAGGGCAGATAGAACCAAAAAAAAGGGGAGGAAATTAGCAAAGAAGCATTCTTGAAATCAATCAAAAGTTATAGACACTATTTGCATGAAATCTGAATATTTTAAGAGGAAGCCAAAAATAAGTTAACATGATCAACCTCTTTGAATATCCTGCCTTTTTAGATCATACCCTTGGAATTTTGGTAAATGCTATAAAAAGGAACCAGTTAGAAACACTACTTAAAAAGTGGAAGTACAGCAATGATAATTAGTAATAGAAAAGGCCTATCTATGTTGCTATGTTTTCAGGTCAATGCCTACAAATTATCTTTGCAAAAAAACCCGCCTTCTTAAATATGCCAACTGAACAAATGTGTTTTAGAATATTTTATGGTTAAGACATATAAGCACTAATCACAAGTGGTTAATCATTTCACCCTCATAGTTTATATCATTTTTACATCTTAAATGGGGAGGCTAATATGACATAATTTAAGGTAGGTTAACTCACTCTTTTTTTTTTTTAAGGATTTTATTTATTTATTTGACAGAGAGAGATCACAAGTAGGCAGAGAGGCAGGCAGAGGGTGGGGGGAAGCAGGCTCCCTGCTGAGCAGAGAGCCTGACGTGGGGCTCGATCCCAGGACCCCGAGATCATGACCGGAGCTGAAGGCAGAGGCTTTAACCCACTGAGCCATCCAGGTGCCCCAAACTCACTCTTTCTCTGAAAGTAATAATTACTGCACCATCATGCCAAACTACTTCTTTCTCTAAAAGTCAGTCCAATGCATATTATGTAACTGACCACTTGAGACAAACAGTTATGGTACACCACAGTGACCTGTAATACGGATTTAAGAAACAAGGATAGAAAAAAAAAATCTTCATTCAAATTGATGAAATACAGCCCAGAGCTTGGCCATTACAAAGTACAGAAGGTTGGAGTGGGGATGGGACACATGATTTGACACGCTTTATATACCTATAAGAAAAAAAACTGTCATGCCTAATAACACAGCAATAAAACCACTGCTGATGCTTTCACCTGCTTAGTGAAAGTAAAGGAATATAAGACTAACAGGAAAAGAGTTGAACATTTAAATCGTAAAGCAGATAGCACTCAATGTGATGAACATTTCTGCATTTAAATTCCATTAACACCTAAAAACCCATACTAACAAAGTCTGCATAATGAACTAAAAATATTTCTCTTTGGTGAAACATAATGATAACAGATGTTTAGAAACCTTTATCAATTAACAGGTTAATTAGCAAAGCCCCAGTTTTAGAAATGTGAAGTAGCCCAGGAGCCCATGATCTGATGTCCATGGTTCAAGATCCACCCACCACCTTTAGAGAACCCTAGTGAGAGGAACTCAGGCTTCCTCAGGCAGCCAACTCCACTGCTCTGTGACCTGTATGACAAAGGACAAATCTGCATTTCTACCTCCATTTTCTCACTGAGCCTGTTTCTTTTGCCATATGAAAGACTTTCAGCCATTTAAAAACAAGTATTAGTCTATTTCTAATTCTAGAAATTCTAATTTCTAGAATTAAAAGACTCAACTCTTGGAATCACTTGTCAAATACCATTATTTCCACAATTTCCCATCATCTTGATCGTCTTTTCCTTTATGCATTTTAATATTTACTCTTCTAGGTAACCTACTTTTCAGAATAACATTCCAAGTAGGGTCTGCTTGGAACATAATACTTTTATTTCCCATGATGAGCAAACTCTATAGAAATCTGTAAGCACAATCTAACCTTGTTTTACTGATTTTAGCAGCTGCCCAATCACTCCTTGTTCATACTGTGCTTGTCATCAAGTAAAATCCCTACAACCTACTCGTCGGTCTATGACATTCTGTATTTGAAAATAATTATTTTCCCAATCTAAACCTAAATCTTAAATTTAACCACAGTTGAAATCCATACACTAATGAAAGATATTATTTTGGCACAGTATTATGATTAGTGTATTCCGAATAACTATAATATGAAGTCAGTTTTTCTGACAAGTTATTTTGATTTTTTTTTGCATAGTGAAAATTAGGGAACTACCATCTAAAAAGGTAACACCTAAATAGATGGATAAAATGTCATTTAATCTTGAAACTAGATTCCAGGGAAATTTAGAAGATGAAAAGAGAGTCTTGGTAGGAGAATAAACTCTCTTAGCTACAGAATAGTAGGGTAAAAGAATAGGTTGATTTTTTTCTGCCCTATGTAAAATGCTGTCTAGCCTCTCGAAAAATATGAGCTAATACTTCTATCCACATACATCTTCATTTTTTAATTTAAAATTTTCTAAATTCATGAGAATTAAGATTGAACTAAATGTATGAAAGATACCTTAATTAAATCAGTGTATCACATATTGAGCACAAACTTACTGCAATGCTCAATATTTTTACATACTGCTTCATTAAGCTCCCACAAAAATCCTCAATTAGTTTGGTATCATTTATCTTCATTTACAGGTAAAATGCAGGATCACGTGTATGGTGTCAATAGGTTGAAACTTGAATATCAGCTTTGCAACTTACTAACTCAATGATTTTAAGCAAGTTACTTTATGACTCTGAAACTATATTTGTAGTTTTGGTTGTGTGTAAAATGGGAATACTAATAATTATTTCATAGGTTTCTGTAGATATTAAATCGATTAATGCAGGTCAAGAGTTATACAAGGTGCCTGGTGTGTAAGTGTTCCAATTATAATCAGGTTCTAAAAAGAAGGACTCTAATTTTTCATATTCTCAACCATTTATTCCCTTTACCTTAATATGTTAGTAGAGAAATAACATATCATCTTGCTGTTATTGAAATAGAAATTACTCTCAGTATGCTTAAATTCATGGATTTCTTTTCCTCATATTGAGATTTCAAAATGTTCAGTATATGAAGAGTTAGCTTTTTCTAAAAAAAAAAAAAAAAAAAAAAATCTCTTTCCAAGTTTAGGAGACCTTCTCAATCATTTTTTTTTTAAAGATTTTATTTATTTATTTGAAAGACAGAGAAAGTGAGAGAGAGCATGAGAGGAGAGAAGGTTAGAGGAAGAAGCAGACTCCTTGTGGAGCTGGGAGCCCGATGTGGGACTCGATCCCAGAACTCAAGGATCATGACCGAGCCGAAGGCAGTTGCTCAACCAACCGAGCCACCAGGTGCCTCTCAATCATTTTTGACGGTTAGATGGTTGAGGAAACAGAAAGGTATCACAAAGATTTTTTCCAAGAATAATAAGGAAGAGAAACTCATCTCTGTCAACTTAGGTAAAGGAAAACTATACAGTATATGTGACCTGATTTAATTAAGGTTATAAAACATATTATATTTTCCTATAATAATTTCTAGGTTTACTTAAATTCAGGAACCCTGCTTCAGATATTCAATACAGGCAAGGGGAACTAATAATATACTCTTGAGAGTAATTTGCTCATCATCTTATACAAAGGGGGAACATAGTAAATGTTTGTTCCTGTTAAATATGTGTTTTGTTCTCCTTGTTCAAGAATGAAGCTATTTCTCCTTGTCCATACAGCCACAGTGGAACAATGACAGCAAGGACAAGTTAGGAAGTATGACAGAGTCAATAGATTTTCTTAGGTTTTTCAAAAACTTAATATGTACTTTTCTGAAAAGTATTAAGACAAAACAATCAACTTTTTTTTTTAAATTCTAAATTCATCCAGAAGATTATTTAAAGTATAACTACTTTATGCAACTTAAAATTCCTTCCCTTTTCTCTCCCTGACCCAACCCCACACACAATGTATTAAAATAAAAAATAAGGTAAGTAGATCCTACTGGACTAGAAGAAAAGGACAGGAGACAATCAGTGATGATGTCGTTATTGTACAGGAATTTGTAAAACTGAGGATTACTAATTAAGGCTTAGTGAAAAATCAGGAAGACTAGGAAAGTTTACGGTATTCTTAACAGTTTATAAACTCTGAAAGTTATAAAGTGTATGATGATAGTCAAATTCCACTTTCATTATCTATGAATAAGGACATGACAGTCTTTTAAAAACTGAATTGAAATGAGGAGAAAAGCCTGTCCAGGGTTAAACACTAATTTATGCAATCCCCGGTTTTGACAAGAATCCTGTCAATGTCAAGCAGCAGGTACACTGACAGCAGGGTAGGCTGAACAGCTTTGTGGCAGAACTAGGATGGAAGTCACCAATTTATGAAGGCTGTTACAAACATAGGACTTCAAAAGTGTGAAGAAAAATGATTTCGCATAAAGAAAATGATGGAAATTTTTATAACTTTGTAGGCAATACTATTAGCTTGAAGGAACACAGTTATTTCATTTTGTGGGAAAAACTAGTTTACTTTCAATAAGATTTATGGATTTTTAGTTTAGGCCTGTATTTTAAGAGTCCTAATATAGAAGTTCACTGTTCTAGTAACATTGTAATAGAAAAGAAAATTTTAAAAGGAAATATAAGAGAAAAAGGAATTAATTCGAAGAAAAAGATGGTGCAAAGAAGCAGTTTGAGAAATAATTTGGGATGTATACCCAACTCGTGATTTGAAAGTTCCAATCAGCAGCTGCTGGTGTTGCAGTACAGGGTCAGCAAACATCACTTTGAAAAGATGGAAAATAAGGGAAGCTGCTCTTTCCAAAGCCTTGAAAGAAAACTAAAGAAGTGGAACCTACACTAATGAAGAATCTATGTGCCAGGCATTTCAATTATTCAATGACTGAATAAAATGTTTATTGAGCAGTTACTATGAACTTTTAAACAACTCTATAAAATTGCACATATTTATCGCTATTTTTCAGAGGAGAAAATAAAAGTGAGGTTAAAAAAGACTTATATATGGGGAAAAGCTGAGAGCTTTTCCCCTGAGATCAGGAACATGGCACGGATGCCCACTATCTCCACTGCTGTTCAACATAGTCCTAGAAGTCCTAGCCTCAGCAATCAGACAACAAAAAGAAATAAAAGGCATCCAAATTGGCAAAGA
>CM052810.1:39692247-39748965 GCA_028533885.1 Nasua narica
AAAAAAAAGACATATATCTTGTCCATGTTATGTTGCTCTTTCTGCATATCCCAGTGGATGCTGAAGGAGAGAGTTAGATTGATTATGTGAAACTCTTGGAGGTTTATAGAAATAGATCAAAATCAAGTGTTTTCCACCTCACTTGTATTTTAAACACATCATGAAACTTTTAAAGTAGATATAATAATATTTAGGTGCTACCTTTCTTACTGTAAAACAAATTATTCATAATGCTAGCTACTCTGAAGGGCTCAGTTGAGGGAACAAATGGCCCTGAGATGGCTACACTCTCCATAAACAGCTACTGTACTTTAAACGAATTAATGTAAGTAAAGAGCTTAGAATAACGTCTGCTGCAAAATTAAGTGTTCAATAAAGTGTGCTATTATACTACTTCACAAATGTAAAGTTCTATTCTTTATAATGTCTCATAAAACATAAACAGTTTTTTTTCCACTGGGTTGAGTCAAGCGATTTGCCTAAATTATCCTAATGAATTAGGTTGAAAACCTAACACCCAATACTAAATGAGCCTTTAGGTGGCACTTTACATTTCCAAAGTGATTCTTAAATTATTGGTGTTAATAACCAATGTAATATAAAAGAGAGGCTAAGAAATCTGGTCAATTAGCAACATGTTCATTTTGCAACATGAAGGACGGAGCCCAGAGACAATCTTCTTTACTGGGGCAAATCTTACTAGCTTACCAAATATAGGAATTGTCTTTACAAAATTCATCCAAGTTAATGCTCCCCATCTTGGTATCTACGGACAAAGAGCATTAACTCCCCAGAGAACATGACTACTGAGAAGGAAAGTATAATAAAGCAGTAAAATGTACCAATACAAACTATTATATGTTTCAAGATATTTATCCTCAGAGGTTTAGGTGAACACAAATAATTGTGTCATATACTTAACTGTCAATGTCCTAACTTTACATAAGAACTTAGAACTATCATACATTTTAAACAAGGGATATTATCTAATTTCATAATTTGATAAATATTGTTATAATTCATAATATTATTAATTTATAATAATATTATGCTTCTCTGTTTGAGTGTTATCACATTCAGCAGCACAACCTTTGAGAGACACTATTTTTCTAAGTTCTCTCTGGTCTCAGGGAGAGTCTATATATTGTTTAGGCTCTTTTTAGAAACTTGATCAATATTGTGGTGTGGTATGTCCATGATGGGCCATCCCCTTCAATGCCAGAACAAGTAGTACAAGTAGGAACAAGTAGTTCCATGGTAGTTGACAAATTAACTCTATAATTGTGAAGAGTTATGTTCTTAACAGGATTACCTAGTTTCTTATTTAGATTTTGTTTTATATTTCCATAGCTAGTAGGCGACAACTCTTTGTAAGTGTCACGCAAAAATTATGAAGAGCATTAAAAAAATGTCCTCATTTAAAACTGTGTTGGAGTTAGGAAAATCTCTCTCCATTAATAGGTCAGGAATAGATGGATAGGTCACAGATAAATGAGGTCTCATGAGATTAAATGGTTTTTTATAGGTTTCCTACCTTATTCTGTTCTCTAAACAATTTAGTAAATTACAGCTTTTTAAACTGATATCTTCCATGTGTTTCCATGTGTACACACACACACACATACACACACAAATGAGTCTTAGAATGTTTAAGTACCTACTTAACATTTTTTATTTATTTAATACATTACTACTTGGCATGAAGATGAGTTCAAGAAGCTCTGAAACTTCGTTAAGAGTCCTATAATTATATTAATGTTAATGGTTTATGCATAAATGTCCACCTTCACAGAGCATTTTCCAATACTGAATTTCGCTGAAGTCGTAGGGCATTATGTTTATGCAGACTTTCAAATATCACGTCCTAGTGAGAACCTCTACTGAAAACTAGCTAGGGGGTAACTATTAGCTTCTGCTTCATAAACATGGAAAATTCTCACTTGTATACCCATTTAAACTTTTCCAGTAGCTACTAAAAGACTAGAAACTGAGAGTGAACTGTCACAGTATGCTTTACACATGATTTTTACTAATGGTTGAAAAATTTGCTGTGAAAATACACTCTTGGCCAACTCCCTCTACCATGTTCCTGGGCAGTTTCTATATCTTTACTTTGCTCTTAAAAACTCCTCTCCTATTCTTGACCTCATTACTTTCAAATGATGACCTGCTTTTACTTCACAGAGAAGAGAGTTCATTAGAATTATTCAGCTTCCTTCCTTGAAACCCAACAATTTAACCTCACCACACCTATATTTACGTTTCTCCCCCCTCTCTCCCTAGTGGTCTTCAAATACCCAAAGTCACATGTGATTGTGCCCCACTTTCTTATCATGGCCTGGGTTTTGAAAAATCTTTACTCCCCTTTTTACAACCTCCCCTTCTCTCTTTGCTTTACTGTGCCTTTGATGTAAACAGGCTTGGGTTTTTACCCTGAGTTCTTTTACTCTTTATTCTCATCCTCTATGTTTTTTATCTTTACAACCAACATCTTAAAAATAGCCTACACTTCATTTTCTTATTTCCCACTCATTCTCAAGTAATCGTAAGTTGCAATACACACACACCATTCCACTGGAAATGCATTCTACAGCTACCAGACACCTACTCAGAGCCAAATCCAACAGGTACTTTCCAATTCTTCTCTTTTCTGATGTTTCCAGCACTATATATTACATATTCAGCACCCATTCCTGCTGTCCTCCCTGGCTACCCCTTCTCAGTGCTCCCTTCCCACCCCCTTAACTGTGAAATTCCCCAGAAGTACAACCCCAGTCCTTATCTTTGTCTTTTTGCACATTTTCTCTAGGCAATCTCACCCATACTCTTTATTTTTGCCTAAATTCTGATGACTCCAAGGTCCTCACCTCTTGCCTGAACTATTGTAATAACTGGTCTCCACGCTCTCTGCTTTTACTGAAACCTATTTTCTATACTGGGGCAATAATCTCTCTCTTTCAGATTTTATTTATTTATTTGAGAGAGAGAGAGAGAGCAGAAGGTGGGGGGAGCAAAGGGAGAGGGAGAAACAAGACTCCCCGTTGAGCAGGGAGCCCGATGAGATTGCGGGGCTCGATCCCAGAACCCTGAGATCATGACCTGAGATGAAGGCGGATGCTTAATTGAGCCACCCAGGTGCCCCAGGGCAATAATCGCTTAAAGCAAAGATCACATTATGACACTCTCTGCCAAAAATCTTTCAGCAGTCCCTATTCTGAGGGATAAAATTCCAACTTCTTACCATAACCCACCTTCCTCTTCACCCTTTGACCCCGTCTGCCTTTGCAGCCTCATCTACTGACATTCATACACTCACCTATACTGTTGCCAATATACCTCGCTCTACCATGCCCTCTAGAACTTCCCTGACTTCACCCTTTTCTTACTTTCCTCCTCTTTTCCCCAAGCTAAGTCCCAACTACTCTTCGAGACTTTCAAGACTCACATTAAACTTGTTATCCAGATTTAACAAATATTTATTGAAAGTGACTTATTTTCCAGATACTGTTCTGAATGCTGAAGTATTAGCTGAGACAAAGTACCTGTTCTTTCACACTGATTTCATTTAGGGGTTGGAGGCCGGAGCAAGATATGCAGAAAATAAAGCAGGGCAAAGGGGCTAGAGAACTTGTGTGATGGCACACTGCTGTTGTATAATCAGATGGTCAGGGAAGGCCTGGATTCCTCCATTAGTCAGTTTCAGACTGAGTTAGGGAGTCTGTGCTCTGCTCATGATAAACAGACGCTGGCTTACTTCCTCGTCTCCTCTGCTAGTCTGGGACTCCTTGAGAGTAGAGACTGCTCATCTATGCATTTCCGTTGTCTAGCACATAATCATTCTAAGGACATGTGCCCAGCACTGTTCTGGGTGGAGCAGTAAAGCCACATAAGTGCTCAAAAAAACGATTTTTGGAATAGACTGATACACATTTGAAATTATAATAGGAGAAACTCAAATATAAAAATTTCACTTTATACTTAATATTTCAATAATACGTCAATACTAAAACAGGGACAAAGAGTCAAACGAAATATTGTAAATACATAGAAACATATTCCTGAAACTATGCATGCTAGGGAAGTACAGATTAAAGAAACATTTCATAGGAGAAATGTATTTTGCTCTGTATTTGAAAGCACTTGGAAGAAACTAAATTCTAAGGTGTGTAAGCATTATGGGAATAGTATAATTAAGGGAGAATTTTGCAAGGAATTGGGAAATAGGTTGCACGCATAGAGTGAAAGTAGGTGATAAGACTATATAGGTAACTCTGTTTAGTTGTGGGACTATTTCATTTCCTAATGATAGACAGGAACAAGTTTAAGGCTAATGGTATTTTATCATGAAAAACCATAATCATGTTGCTGTTAACCTCACTGAAGGCAAAGGCAAAATTAAAAACTGAAAGGTGATGCTTTATCTTATTTTTTTCCTCCTATATTTTCAGATCCTTTTTGCAAATTTTTGGGATATTTTTTAAGACTAAACCTCTCTAATTATGATCCACTTTCTTCTTGCTACTTTTATTTTGCTTAAATGTAACTCAAAATTACAGAAAGTTTATAAAATTGAAAAAATGTATGTATACATACACTTAGTGTATACATAATTCTTTTTAAGATTTTATTTATTTATTTGACATAGAGAGAGATCACAAGTAGGCAGAGAGGCAGGCAGAGAGAGAGGGGGAAGCAGGCTCCCCATTGAGCAGAGAGCCCGATGTGGGACTTGATCCCAGGACCCCAAGATCATGACCTGAGCCAAAGGCAGAGGCTTTAACCCACTGAGCCACCCAGGCGCCCCAGAGTATACATAATTCTACTACACTAAACCACTTCACCTTGAGTATATTTCAAATCTATACATTGCTTTTATTCACTCATCATAAATATTTCCATTGATATTACAGCGTGCGTTCATAATGATCTTTCATCACAGCTGTAAAATATTTTATCCAGCAGATGGAAGACCACTTATTTTTACCATTCTCTTATTGTTAGGCATTTAGGTAACAATGCTACAATGATTATCTCTCAGCAATTAGCTTATTTCCTTTGCTCTTTCCCTAGAAGAGATTTAACAACTGTGGGATTATTGGTTTAAAGGGTATGAACACTCTTAAGGTTTGGGAAAAAATCAGAAGGATCACATCAATTTACACTGCCATCACCAATGTATAAGAATACTCACATCACTGCATCCTTGCCAGCATGAGCATTATCTAATTTTTTCCCATTCACTCATACATTTAACACTGTACTTAATTGTTTCAATTGCATTTGAATACTACTAGAGTTCAGTATTTCTCCCTACTTTTTAGTTATGAAAGATGACACTGCTACTTCAGCAAGAAACCATACTGAGCATAAGTCAACGGTTCAAGGCTGTGAAAATAAAATAAAATAAAAATCCTTAAGTTAATGTAATCATGGCATTATTAACTGTTATTGTGCTCCATGATAATTAGGCATTAATGGCAAGCAGTTTTACGTAAGTGGCTATTATTATTTACACATAGCCAGATCAAGCATTCTTAGATTTAGGGAGGGCTGGACCAAATAGAGATATAAGGTTTTTTTAGGCCCTCATAAAGATCCTTGATCTGGAACCAGATGTGACCCAGAAGGCAAGTTCCCTTTCTTCCTTAGCTCCCCACAGCCTCTATAAACCAAGCACCCAGTAAAGATCATAGGCATTATAAACATAGTTTGGCTGAGGGTGGGCTAGAACTTACTTTACTGAGAAGCAAAGAAGCAAAGATGAGGCCCAGTAAGATAGAACTCAAAGAGCTGACCAAAGAAATGCCTATTAAACCTCTTGTCTCTTCTATCTATGATTATTCCTCAAGCTAAGGATCTAGGTTTTCAGTGAGGCTTCTGAAGAACTTTTAAATTCTGAATTATTTCCATCTCCTTTCCCAAAGAGAAAAAGAAAGGACTAGAGGCTCAACATATTCCCATTTTCCCAATCAACTTTATTAACTCATGCAGGTGGGATCTGGGTAACAGGATTTAAAGGACTTCCTTCTGCCAAAAACCCTTCTCCCCAACACTGTCTGCATGTTCATGCATTAGATTCTTGATGTTTCAAAGCACATAATTCTGAGAAAATTAAAGGAGAAAGGTAGGTGTGTGAAGGGTTAAGAAGGGGTAACAGTAATCCACACTTCACTGTGAAATTAATTTAACTAGACTGGTTTTATGTTCTTAGAATACTTTACTCTGAAGCATGCAGAGGATAGGAATAAGAATTCCAATTTGGAGAGGACATAGGGAGAAGCGAAACGAATTAGGTCCTTTTGAGGTTGCTTTAAAAATAACATAGCTGAGGACAGTATACTATAGAAGAATAGGGAAGAAGGCCAAGCTTTTGATAATAAAAATGTATGTTTCTATACACCTTGGGAGTTTACAAAGCCCATCTCCATTGATCATACTACTTAATCCTCAGAACAACCCTGTACTGAAACTGAGACCCAGAGATATTAAGTAACTTACCCAAAGTCACATAGGTAGTAAGTGGCAGAGCCGGGACTCGACCCAGGTCTTCTGATTCCTCCTGTGCATTTCCAGCTCCCCTGGAGCTGAAGCAGGGGCAAAAAGGGAGGTGGAAGTAATTTGCCCAAGAGCAGCCTTGCCCTCTCCCCTTCTTTTAAAGGCCAAGCAGAGCAGACATTTAACTCTTGCAGTGACCCCTTTTTATCAATTTCTCTCAGGATACAGCACATAGAAAACTGAAAATGTATCTCAGCCTTGGCCTCAAGAATGGCAATAAGTAGTAAATGATGTCAGAAGTAATTTTGGCAGTACTTTGCCACTGATGTGAAATTTACTGGAATCTCAAAATATAATAAATCTCATTTCAGAAAGTAAAACTTATTTTTATAAGTGAAATTATTTAAAGCAGTTTGTTTGAAATTTTTTGTTTAGCAGTTTCAGTCGCACCTTTCAAATTATATCATTATAAAAATTATTTTGAAAAATATCCAAGAACCAAGATACTACTTCTACATTTAACCTACTCTATCGCCATTTTTATCTACCTTAATGATCTTTCCTCAGTGATTATTTTCACTAAAGCAATTAAAATCATTAGAATGGACAGAATATTCAGCCCTCTTATGGCCAATTTTAAGTATTTTCAACAAATTAATAGGAAAACATATCATCTTCTTCAGATGTAAATCTTATGTTCATTTCTAAATTATATCTAAAATGTTCCTAATGTAGCCTTTTATAATTAATTCTCTATGACAAAATTTAGAGTTTCCAGTCTCTTTCTTGAATAGTTTCTTATTTTTTTCTCAGGGAATTATATATTTTAGTTTCTCATCTTGTTTACTTACATTTCTAAGTTTTAAACACATTCGGTGATAAATTTTTCTCTTTTTTGCTTATTTCCTAAGAATGCAAGGATACAATTTAAATCAATTGGGCATATAACCAATTTTTTACCATTTCTAAATCTTTTTGTACTCAGCTCCAGTACATCTCAGTCTCTAACAGTCTTTGCATTTATGAGAACTACTATCAGTAGGCCTAGGTGATAAGTAAACATCAATTATAATCAGGGATTACAAAAGATCAACCAGGAATATCGGTTTATTTGTGCCCAAAGCTTTTAGAGGCTTTTGAACTTGAAAAGATGCCCTATTTAACCAGACCACAGTTGAAGATCAGTCTTGTCTGAGATGGAACATACCCAATCTAATAGTTCAAAGCCACGTGAAACCTTTAAGATGAATAAAAAGGCAAATATTCAGACATAAAAACAAAAGAGAAAGAGGACAAGGAGGAGGAGCCTGGATAAAGATGAAGAGGAAAAAGAGAGGGGAACAAAACAGAAGAGAAAAAAACGCTTACATAGAATAAACAAAAAAAACTATAAGTACTAACACTCTCAAACTCTTGATATGCTTCCCTTTTCCCTTTGCTTTAAGATTTCAATTTTGTATTTAAAAAATTTAATTGTTTTTGCATACTCATGGTCAAATTCTGGAATTCCTAATAATATTTATATTCTCTGATCATTTTATGAGGTAAAAAAATTAGTGTACTTTTTCCATGTTATTTTCAGCCTTATTTACATAAGTCTCTTCAAGATAAAAGGATCATTATATTTTCTCACATCATTCATTAAAAGGTACCCAAAATGGTTATCAACATTAAAAAAAAGAATACATGTCCACACATTTTAAAATTTGAACCATACAGAAACAGAATTAAACTGACTCCTTTGTATCTTACTTTGTATAATAAGTTCTTGGTTAAGCATGACCAAGGGGGCTTACCCTAATTTCTTAATCACATGATCTGGGGAAAAAATGAGCATACTTCAGGCAAGATAAAAATGCCAATAAAGGGTCATTAAAAAGTTAATACTAGTTTCAGAAAGTCAATGTTAGCTTTCCCCACTTACTTCCTTCATGCTATCCTATTCGTTTAACATGCATAACAAAACTGTAATCAAGAACCATGCCAACAATGGTTCCCAGACTGGAACAATCTTAATCTGATGGAGGCCTTATTAATATTTATTAGGTGGCTTCTGGAAGGAAAGAAATACATCCTCTGCTTCTCTTATATCCTTTTAATCCCTTGGGTATATAGGGCAATCTATTTTCCAAAGTAGCTTTGCTACAAAAAGCATCAGAGAATATTTATTGAAAAACCATCCTATTAAACTGTTATGCTCAGGCTTGACGTCTGACAAAGGACTCTTCAGTAATAAAGGTGACCACCAGAACTACATAAATCATTCAATACATAATTTCTGACCTCCTTCCACTATTTCAGTTATCAGGCCAGTTTATGTGCTCACTGAAAATTCTAATCCCTTCAAGCTCTAAAAGACCTGGTACTTACAGTATGTATCTACTGCTTATTTATAGAGTTCCTATGCACTCCCACTAGCTATTACCCAACCACAAATTCTGCTCTTGTTTATAATTATAAGTGTCTGAAAAGGGCAGGTTTCTTAAAATAAGAACTTTTCCTTCTCCAGATCACTGAAGTGAGCTCTGGAATTATATCCAAGATTATCAATTCATCTCACTTAACTGCTGGTACTAGGAAAACAAGAACAGAAGATCAAGAGCAGGAAAGAATAAGAGCTTGCTTATTTTCTAGGTGGTTTTTAACAAGCTTTCAACTAATTAAAACAATATTATTCAAAAGCTTTAGGATATACCAGCATATTAGTAAAAAAGCAATATAAATGTTGAAACAAAATAGAATTTTTAGTCTTTTAGGATCTTCCTTCACTTAAGAATGTTCACTTACCCAGTGGAATTAACTTGCTTTGACACTTTCTTTCGAAATGTCATCTTAACAAAAAAAGGGATTTCGCATTTTGCCTTAGACTAGTTTATTGGAGAATAACAAATACAAAACCCAAGTAAATGGTGAAAATGCATTACTGCTGGAACATGTAAATATCGTGTGGGTTATTAGGTGAGAATTATAGAGAAGGACAGCAATATTATAAAACCTTAATAGTAGTCTTCACAAATGACAATTTCTAAAAGTTAATACATAGACGTTTTCAGAATTAGAGTTAAGCTGAAATAAAATTAAAAGACCAGTAAGTTATACAATTATATGTAACATAAGATCTTAATTTTATTTTTATGTAATAAAACACTATTACTAATGACATAAGTATGTAGAAGGGACCTAAAATTTCAGGAATATATTTAGTCCTCTATTCAGGGAAAGGTTAAGAATCTTAAAACATGTTTGAGGATAAAATTGTCTTTTATATATTTAGTCTCTATTTGTAACATAAAAATAGAATATTATGCTACTAATAAGATGTTTGGAACATCTAAAACAATATATTTAAACATAAATCTTCATCCTATCTTAAAGCTGGGAAATTTGAAACTAGAAAGAAGGTAACAAGACAGCTAAGACCTTTTCCAAAATAGATCCCATAGACTTTCTGTAACAGGTTAAAAAAAAAAAAAGAACTCCATGAGCAAATAGGTTTGTGAAGCAATATAGACTACTTCTCTCTCTTAAGAGATTAAAATACATATCACTGATATGAATGCTCAACAGTAATTTCTAAATAAATATAATCAAAAATAAAAGTACTCAAAGCTAATGAACATAAGTTCATAGACCTAATAAGTGATTTAGCAAGGTTGCAGGATAACTACAAATCACTGATGAAGGAAATTACAGAAGACCTAAACAAATGGCAACAAAATAAAACAAAATAAAATACATATTGTCCTGATCAGTCCCATAATAAAAAAGCATTAACTTAAAATTAACTAAAAATACTTAAAATTTTTTAACCCAGCATTTTTCAAATTTATTTAACCAGAAAGTGGAACTAATGTTCTTAGAACAAACATCAGAAAATCCTGAGCTAGATGGACCAAACAAAAAATATATATACAAAAAATTAGTGACTTTTGTATTCTTATGGTGGTCTAAGTTGCTTAACTAGAGCCTCTTCAATTATGTTTACTCTTAATAAACTATATGGGTTTTCTTTTTTAAGGCAAATAAAATGTACTCACTCTTGTAGTACTTCCTTTCCCTTCTGAATGGAGCTCTCAGTCAATGACAGGTTGCTAAGGGAGTTATTTCAAGCCAAGGTGTAAAACTCTTGCTAGTAGTTCTCAAGTTTAATAGAACTGGAAGCTCTATAACACCAGAGTATTTCTCACAAGGAGACAGATCAACTCCACTCTTTCCTAGAGATGTGATAGTGAAGCCTATCGCTCATGATTCTACAATAAATAGTACATGTCCAGTAAAGTTCAGAAAATTAAGATCAGGAGGAAGGGTAGTCCGTATACATCAAAAGATACCACCTTCTTCTAAAGGTAAAAAAAAGCCAAGTGGATACAAGGCTGTTTTGGAAATAGAGTGAAAACAGAGAGAGATGACTAATAAATGAGATGACCAAAGTAAGAACATAGAAAAACAGTACTAAGTAGAGACACAAGATGACCATGTAAAATTAACAAAGAGAATCAACAACTGACAACTGACTATGGAATGGAGTCAAATATGTATCCTAAGTCCCCTTGTAGCCTGTCACCATCAGGGTTCACAATCACTGACTTCAGAGGAGATGTGCTGGGTGGGCTCCATCTGAAAGTGAATAAAGTCTGTGGTGCAATGAGCAACATTCTTTTTTTGCTTTTTTAGGTGCAGATGAAGAGGGTCAGAATTTTACTCGAAACTAAAATAGAACTGTGTGCATTTTTTAAATTCAAGAATGCCCCTTCAGATTTATAACAATTTTTAAAATACACTGACATGAGTGTCTAGTCAAGGCACATGCCTGGAAGAGTGACATCTTTGGAAAAGAGAAATAAAACCAAACAAAAATATTCCTCAGATTCATTTATTTTACTACTTTATTTCCTGTGCAGTGAGTATATTAGCAAGTCTTTTGCATTATATGCAAAGGAATGATAAAATTCAGTGCAGTTCAAAATTACAGTTTTAAAAGTCCTGGTAAGAAAAGTAAATGAAAAAACAAAAATTTACACTTAGAAGAAAACAAGGCTTGAGCCTACTGAATCAAAAAGGTCAAAGGAAAAATAAGTTCACCTGACAATCCCAGCACCCTTCAGCTAAAGGTCGCATCCATGATGCCTCCTTAAGAGTACTTTGAAGGAAAAGTAAATCATATAATCAGCATAAATCTAAAGCATCATGATTTCAATTCCTAATTAACCAACATCATAATTCAGGGCTCCACACTTTAGATTGCTATTAATAAAGGTGAGACTTAGAAGATAAAAGATTAACAGATTATCTACTGGTATTCACTTATATAAAAAGAAAATGTTGCAGATTTTTCAGTTATGCTAACGTGATTCTTAATGTTAATATTCAAATAATTTAAGGCTTGAATTGTTTTATGAATTGTAATTAAAGTTAGAAACAAATCTGAGTAGTATGACTATATTTAAAAAGACAGACAGCACATCTTAGGTAATATCCTGACATATTACTTCACTTTGGAAGTTATTTCACCTTTGTAAAAAGTAACGTGAAATAATAATATAATCTGTACATTCATTGCTCAATAAAGAACAACTCAGATTACTCAGAAATTTTTTAAAGATGTCTTGATATACATAGTTACTTTGAGTAGATCACAATATATTAAATTATCAAATGGCAAAATTCAAACAATGCTTTTTGTACAGGCTCTTAAAATTATTAGCTAGCATATTATTCTCTTAGTATTAATTTAAACGGTGAAATAAAATGTCTCTACTGAATAATATAGCAGGGTCAAAACTAGATGTCAACATTTTCATAATAATCTGTTAGGTCTGGCTATCACAAACAAAATATGGGCTTCAGGGGGTAGATAACAATAGTATTAAGTTGACGTATCTATGCATATGGTATGCATTTATGAATGAATAATCTTTCTCTCTATGTGAGCAGTTTTCATATCTCCAGGAAAGTCCTGTATATTCTACAACCTCCAGTGGGAATTGTGAAAGGCTGGGTAACTGATGAAGAAATAAGGATATCAAATACAACCAACCTTTATTAAATCAAAACTTGAAGATATTACATGGAATCCCCAAATTCTATCATCTGTGATTTGAAAATTATGTTCTTTAATGGAGCTAAGCTAGCTGTACAGTTTTGTTCTGATTAACTATGTTTATAATGCAACAAAACAAAAAAGAACACAATGAGTACTGCCCATATGACAACGTTTGAAAGGAAAGTTTCCCGAGATACGTCTGGTGGAAAAAACTGCATTTCAGTATTTCAGTGACCTTAATCAACTTATGCTTTTACTGTAGAAAGTTAAGTATGGTAAATTATATCCACTAATTTATTTAAGAATTTATCAGCAAGAATGAAAAACCTCTGGACTATGATCAAATATGTGCTTGTACTTTTTATTGGATACTAATTGGCAGAACTTCACTGTTACATAATTTCTTTTGAAGTTAATGATTTCTATAACAATTGTCCTCTTTTTAATACCTATTATGATCTTTTGATGTAAAATACAAACTAGTTATAGCCTAACTTTATCACTACATCATTAAAATTACTAACATGACCTTGTTCTAATACATTTAAGATCCATTTTAACTCATTAATTTATGTATCATAACTCTTAATCTCCTTCCTCATTAAACAGATTAGGGCTTTTTTGATTATATGTTTCTTTTTAACATTTTTATTAGTGATAGAATAATTTATAGTTTTTTGTGAACATCATTTGAATTTGAAAGGATAACTTTCAGATGTTTCAAATGTTTTTAATGCTCCAAGGATGTCATTATAAAATATTCGTGTAAAGTTACTTCAAAAGTAAAACCTGAGATAGTTTCTTCTGTAAAGTATACTAAAACTGAAAAAAATATGTATCATAATTCTTAAAAAAACAGAACTCAAACCCTCCTATAAACAAATTTTACTTTCTAAATAGATAAATAACCTTTAAAATAGAAAAACATTTTAAAAAAATAGAAAAAAATTCATTAAGGCATACTTTTTTCTTCCACATTAATTTTATCCTCAAACTAAGGTGGAATAAAGACAAAAACATTATTTAAGTTACAACTTCGGTAAACAAGATTTTTTCTACTTGTATTTTATCTTAAAGCTTCAAGAAGGAAAAAAAAAGATCTTCATGAGATATTTGTTTCACATAACTGGAACTATAACTTTCTTCTAACTTTATGCAGTGCACAGGGATTTTTGTTTGTTTTGTGCACTAACATACACCCGTCACCTAGAGCAGCGTGGCATCTAATAGATGTACCATGAATATTTGTTGAATAGATGAAGACAGAAAAACATTTAAAATAGGATGATTATCTAAAAGGCATTAACAATTCATCTGTCCGGAATTTATGCCCAAGATGGTGTATATGTTAAGGTCTTATAACTAAGCATTATCTACATAATCACAATTATCTTTGTTGGAACAACAGCTGAACCAGAACTTTTCCTGATATTAAGCAGCAAGTATTATGAATTTATAAAAATAATAGTTTAGAAACCAGCAAGTTCAAAAACATTTCTTGGGATATAAAAGCCTCCATAGAATCCAGGTCATAAAAATACTTGGAAAATCAAGACTTGACAAGTGTCTTTCCAGGCTTAGGAAAGCAATTCAGAATCAACTACACTCTAAAAACACAAAAGGTTTGTCTCAGCAGCAGCACTAGGGTATTTTACAGTAATTCCAAATTGCCTGTGGCATCTTTTTACTTGTTTCCCGGTATTTGCTTTAGAGTTAAAAGGAACCATTTTGGAAAGGGCCTGCAGGAAACACAAATAGCAGTTTGCTCTGCTCCTAATGTTTTCTCATACAGTCATCAGAAATAGAAAATAATACACTTTTCTTCCTATATAATTTTACAAATAATATGAAACTCACTAATGCTTCATTTACTTTGGAAAAATAAGGAAAATCATACAATGTTTAAATAACATTGGGGGAAAAAGTAAGAGTATTTATCCAGTTAAGAATAAGCCATGAACCCCACACAATGTGGGCTAGTTAGAGAGTTCACTATAACAAAGACACTAAAATTAAAAGACAATATTTAATGACAACTAAAAGAACCAGGTGAAATCTAGCTAGAACACAAAAAAAATCAAGGATGACTTACCAAAAAGTTTACTGAATCATTTTGGAGGAAATAAAGTATTTAATCATAATCAGAGCATATATTTTCACCATCTAAAACATTCACTGAGTGAGTATGCTCTGGAAGTAAAAAGATGTATCCAAATGCAAAGGGAAAATAAGTATTTTAGTCTACAGAGCAAAGGTGAATAATCCCTAAACTTCACGAGAAAAATAGTAACTTTTGGATTTAAAATATTAAATTGATTTTTATTTTAATTTCCCATACAAGAGACTATGAATTTAGTCTCTGAGCCTCTTTAGATTTCATGTTTTTTATTTAATGATTTATCCATATGCCTTTAAGAGACAAATACAGGCAACTGATTTCTATAAAAGCTTTGGATTTATATGCAAGTTTTTGGGTTGTTTTTCCAGCAAACTATTAGAAAAGTCTCCAATGAATGATCATTGCTACATTTAGGAAAATGAGGTTCTTCCAAAATCTTACACCAATAACAAACAAACACTTTAATAAAAGATACAAGATAATATCACAATTAAAAATAGTGCAAGAATTAAAAATTAAAAATTACACAATCCATGGTGTGAGTGAACAACTGTGTTAAGGCTTATAAACACTTCATTATACCTTTGCAGCCCTTTAATTTTTCTAGTAGGGCCTGTCAATCAGAATTATCTTCTTATTAATTTAGTGAATATATGCTTTTGATTCAATTAAAACTTGTCACAATTCTAGTCACAAAAAGAAAAAGTGCTCATAGACTCCAACATTAATACTCTCAGAGGCCAAGAAAGCTCAACACCAACTCTACATTAAATGTATTGACAATTGCATGCACCCTTTTTCTTCAGGGGCTTTTTATCGGTATATGCACATATGTATTTTTTTTTTAAATGGAGATGAATGAAGATGATGAAGACACATCATGTGCATATCAAGGAGATGGTTCTGCAAAGTAAGTCAGCTATTCATGCAGATAAAAAAGAATGATCTTATCCCCCAAAAGAATGTTTATGATGCAAAGAAATCTGCTATATTAATTTATGCAAAATCATAAAACATCAATAATCACAGGAGAAAAAAACACCAGTCTCCAAAAGATTTAGCGATTCTATCCTGCTTTTTATTTTATTTTATTTTTTTTCTATCCTGCTTCTTTCTGTAAAATATTTCAAGCATCTTACAAAAGATTTTTAAGCTGACTGCAAAAAAAGTAAATTGGTAAAAAAATGGAATAAAGCATAGATGAATATTTACAAGTGGGCAAAAAGAATATGAAAGTATTGCTGTGGTTCAGAATTGCTACATGGGCTGTGACATCTGATAAAGTTGCTGTCCGGCTAAATTTACATGGACTTAAAATCAATGATAAAGCAATGAGGACTATCAAGGGGGGGGATAGGCAAAGCACTGACTGTAGAAAGAAAATTATCACTCAGAACCAAACACTTTTGAATGGAAGAGCTACAGTGGGAATGACAAATATGCTCATCAGTTATGGCCACCCTGAAACAGAAAAAGGAAGTAGAAAAGAGGTGAAGTAAGGAAACTAAATTTTTCTCTAGGGAGAAAAGAATAAAATCAATCTCTTATCAAATCCTCTAAAAAATTAAAAAAACCTAAAGGTAAAAACTCTATTTTGACTCTTTGACTATAATAGTTAAACACATTTGAAAGCACATTATGAACTGCAAACCAGGACTCATCTTCTAGAAATACAGATTTAATAAATAATTATTTTTACCATCAAAATAAGAATAAAAGGTATTAATGGAAAAAAGAATGAAAATATCCAGTCATGAGAATCAGAAGGGCAAAGATATGGTTACATCAAGTTTCCCCAATAAAAGAAAGACATAAATTAGGTACTGATGGTATTTCAGTCTTTTAGAGAAAATGTCTAAACTTTACACAATGAGAGTAAGGGAAAAGATCTCTTAATTAAACATATGAACCATTAGTAATATACTATAAAATATGAAATGATAAATTATCTAGAAAATGATAGTTTTTCTAGAATAAAAAGATAAAGAATAAAGTTCCATGGCCCAAAGCATAATTACTGCTACTAGGCTTTTTGTTGTTTTATTTCTCTTGAGGAGAAGGGCTGGGGTAGGAGTAGGTGACACTGAGGTGGTGACAAAAAAATGTAAGAAGACCAAAACTAATGTCAAATGAGAAAATGCTATATATTTCAATAAGGCTAATGTCTGAATAATACAATTACATAGTATATTTTTATATTTTGGAGAAATAGAAACAAATTAGATTTCTAACGATGTTTATTAATAGCTACCTATAAACTGGAGAAAGGAAATTAAAACAAACTATATGAAACTAATTTTAATACGCCTTGCCCTCCTGTATTTCCTGAAATGTAGCTGAGAATCTACCTATATAAAGTCACATAAGTCCTTATATAAAATGGACTCCCATAAGGCCAACAGTTCTAAATTACATCATCAAAATTATCACAGAGCTTTGACATACATTGGGCAACAAGTAATTATTAAACAGATATTATAGTCAATCTGTACATACACATATGTAAATATATATGTAGTAAATGCAGCATGACTTCATGTATAATTTAAAGTATCTTTCTTAATTTGATATGCAACTAAAATAATAAAGAATATACACGTATCCAACAGGGATTTAAATTTGATAACCGCTGCACATAATTTAGTCAAATTTAAAGGAACAAGCTAGGAAGGAACAAAATTTGCATAAAAACTTGCAAACGTAAAAAAGGGCACCTATTTCCAAAGCATAATATAACAAAGCATTACACAAGAAAAGTTAATTCCAATGCATTCACTTTTATTGTAGTTCAATGCAACTAATTAGCATCTTATTTTAGGAGTAGCCAGTTTTAAGCAACTTCAAAATATTTTTTTCCACTGGCAAATTTTTTATTGCTATGACTAATCTTTTAGAGCTATGTATTTCCTTCAAAATAGCTTATGCCTCGGTACAGAATTTGGATCACGTACCCATGCCTCTGTCTGAATGGGCCTGATGTTGCTTAGTAGCACCTCTTCATAGTTTCCATAATCAATGAATTTAACAACTGCTGTCATACCTGAAGAATGGAGAGCTTCAACTTCTGCTCGGTAAAACTAAGGAGACAAAAATGAGTTTTAAATATGACAATCGATATTGTCTACAAAGGACAATATTTGATGGAAATGTAAATACTCAAAGTGTTACAATGTGCATTTTTTTGAAAGCTCATTTTTTAAGATTAATTTTTAGTGAAATACGTATATATTGTGAAATGGTTACCACAGTAAGTTTAGTTAAAGTCCATCACCACACACAGTTATAAAACATTTTTTCTTGTGCTGAAAACTTAAGATCTAGCAACTTTCAAATATACAATATTTGAAAGAAAAATTTTAAGGGAATAATATTTTGGGGGGGAATAATATTTTTCAGAAAGAAAACTTACCTTTAGATAGTCAGAAATTGTCTAAAAGAGGGAGAGAAATTCTCTCACCCATAGGAGTTCTGACATTAGTAAGATTTTAGGACAGAAGGAAGAGAAAGAATAGAAAAGAATATTCACATGTTAATGGGTGTAAAAAGAACTAGTGTTACGTTTTGTTGTTAGCCACTGAAGCCCTTTGACAACATTAGTAAGGCGAATCTTAGTACTATTCAGAAAATATAACTATGGAGCAATTTATGTAACAAACAGAAATATACTACAAAAATAAATCTCAAAGAAGAAAGCTCACTGCCAGTCACTGCAGGCAGCTGGGGTGAAGTAAGGTTATCAGATAAGGAGCACTTTAACCCAGGATTTACAGGATTTGACACCTGCAAGACCAGACAACCTTATCAGTTTGCCGACTGTAATTTGGCTCTGGGAAGTAATGCACATTAACAAACTCGCAAAGAACGGATTTTCATAACAATGACAATCAAATTTTTTTCTGTTAAGGCAACTAGAAGTAGGTGAATTAACTAATTGAAGTACTTTTCTACTATAGGCCAATCCATTCAGGACCCAAATTATAGGTCTGAATGTTGCTTAGTGAAGACGAAATGAAAATGATAAACAATTTACTCTTAAGGGATATTTCCTTCAAACATCAGCAGTTGGATGCTCTTATTATTACACTACTCTAACAGTATCTCTTCATAAGCTCACCAGAATCAGAAAATGCTAAAGGCAACACAAATTCTTACTGTCTACATCCTTCTAAAACACGTTACCTTGAGTATACCAGGGAAAAAATATCTGTTTTTACTGATTTACATCACAAAGGCTATTAAGTTAATCTACAGTGTTTCCTTCCTAGGTCTGGATGCTGACAAGTTTAGAGACACTACGCTGGAATTTTTCTTTTCTTTCTTTTTTTCTTCCTTCTTTCCTTTCCTTCCCCTTTTCCTTTTTTCCTTCTCTTTCTTTTCCATTCCCTTTTCCCTTCCTCCCCTCTCTCCCCTCTCCTTTCCTTTCCTTTGGAATTTTTCTTATATTAGAGTTCTTGATATACATTCACATCTATCTATCCCTCCTTTATTTTTTAACCTCACATTTCTGCGATCTGTGAATTGCTGTATTTCTGGATCTATGCTTCAACTGTAAGCTTCTTAGAAAATTATGTCAGTTCTGGTAAGTTCAACAAACAAGAGTCATAATATATCCTAGGAAAACAAATAAGTTGACATCTTCTTAGAAGCTTAGAGTCCAATAAAAACAACCTGCAGAAAAAATGCCTTCTATATATTGTGAACTGGACTTTACTAGTGGTGCAGTAATACCACACTTGCACTTAATAAGGCTGAGGAGTTTGGGAAGAACTTGCTGGAGCAGATGACAATGGCTATAGTCTTTGAGGATGAAGAAAGTTTAGCTAAGTAAAAAAATTGAGGAGGGTGTTCCACAGAATGTTAATGGAGACATAAAATATGGAGATGAGTGCAGGAAACTGGAAAAAGTTTAGAGTTAATTATGGCATGATGTGAGAAGGGCCAACCAATAGGAAATTAGATGGGACAAGAAGGTAAGGGCCAGCAGATGGAGGCTCTATATGCATGCTACAAGCTAGATTTGTTCCACAGGTGACAGATTTTAACTAGGAAGAATGATGTGGTATAAGACCAGGATCAGTGATAGTAGTTTCAATGACAAATTTAAGAGGAATAAGGTTTAAGATAAGAAAACCATTTTGGAGATTGGTACACTATTCCAGTTGAGAGGTCAGAAAGAACTGAACTAATTATGACAGTGGAGGGAGAAGAATTGTCCCAAATTCTCAAATCCTTCTATGGAAATAAAGGTTGAGAGAAGGCAAGATAGCGTGAGAAATTTTTTAAATGATAAGATAATACTAATTAGTTGATTATCTTCGTGACAGCACTACAATGCAATTAAGATTACAGTTTCTTAACAACAGTTATAACTCATGTTTTTCTTAAATCTTTGTCTTGGTTGGTCTTTGGTTAGAAAATTGGAAAGTTGAATATTCTTGAAAAAATATTTAAAAGATAGCTTTTAAATTAGGTGTTTTCAGAAGACAACTAATCCCATCTCTTTCAGAGGGTGAACATTATTTATTTGTTTAATGCTGTAATTTTAGAGAGCCCACAGTCCCTCACTCTAAAATGAAAGTATACATCCAATAAAACTAAAACAGTCACCTCAGAAGATCATCCAATTATTCTAAGACTAAAAGCTCAAAACATTGTGGGAATTGTTAGGTACTCTCTTTCACAAACTAGATGCCATTATATTAAATATATTCAGAAAAGACAACAGATGAACTCAGTATTATTTTATTTTTTGAGATAATTAGTTAAAAGTAAAGCTTTATTAATAATTTCATCATGTATTTGAGGAAATTAGGGTAACAGCATAGCCAGAACTATCTGATATGTCCCAAGCACCTGACACTTAGAAGCTACTCAAATACAGTTTACTCAATATTTGTTGAAGAACTTATCGAGTCTAATACCTGAATATATGTAAGTCTGTTATTATTCAGTTGCTTACTTGTTTCTCATTCATTTTCTCTCTCTGCATTTTTAACCACACCTCCTAGTTTTTTATAGGATACCATACACAGCAGATGAAATACAGAAGATGTTCTAGAAAGTGTTATTTTTCACAAAAAGAGGATTATATTTTCTTTTGGCAGCAGATAGAGTATAAAGAGAGATCCTTGAGCCTGTAAATGGTTGGCTTTAGGCTTTAAAATGGCTTGTTTGTATTAGTTCTGCACTTACTACTAGGGCATGATCCTTGTGCAATTTCAATAGAAAGCATGAGTCATATACTAACCCTTTAAAAGTTACTAAACTTGGGGAAAAAAAAAGTTACTAAACTTGGAACTCCATTTACTTCCTCTGCTCATCAAGATCACCAATAATCTTACATTGTCCAATACGAAAAACCATTTTCCATTCTCAGCTTAATCAAACTTTCACAGAAGCAACTGACATAAGTAGCCACTCCTTCTGAGATGGACACCGTTAGCTCTATCAACCAACGCTGATTTCCAACTACCTTTACTTGCCTTTACCATGAGGGAGAAACAGCTAAACATAAATAGTCTCCCACTACCTAAATTAAATAGTTCCTGTATGTTGGAAAACGAGTGGTCTGAGTTGTAAGAGTAAGAGTCTGAGTGGTGAAGAACACCTGTACTTGCTTTCCAAGCCTTCCTAAGAGGGAAGAGCCATGTGAAATAGTTCCAACCAATGAGATTGTATGATGGTATTTCTGGAATGGCTTTTGCTTTTCTTTAAGAAGAAGAAAAAGGAAAAAATTCAAAAAAAGACATGCTAGTGCTGTCTCCTCCCCTCCTTCTAGCCTTGAATAATAACTCAACAGTAGAGACGCTGCTTCTAGACAGACGCTATCCCACATTCATACAAAAACCTTACAAGACTATGCCATCTAGTTATGCCACTCTGTACCCCTTTCCTTGCTGGCATCAGGAAGTACCTAACACCCTGCTTATGCCTTATCATTTACTGAACACAATAGGGCCTAGTTCTGATCCCTGGCCCAACTGCATCCTTTTAAAAGATCCAACCACATTCCCTAGCCTGCATTTCAGTTCCCTGAAAACTATAGTTAACTTTGCCTCCACTACTCCTTTTAGCCAAACACAAACACTTACGGGCACGGCCTTACCTTATCAACTAAAACTACTCTACCTATGAAATATTTATTTCAAATATTTTTTTTAACTTAATCCTCATATCCACCCAGCTCTCTCACACTACAACTCCTCTTTTTCCCCCAATATTAGTGTTCAGACTTAACTAATCACAGGGTCAACAAGTAATTATGAAATCCCTCCATTGTGGGAGAAGCAGGGCTGCAGAGGAAAACTAGACAGACATAGCTCTGCCTTCAAGAAACCGAAAATTATGGTATGGGAAGGAAATTATCAATTCCAGAACCAAAACTAAAAATACTTACATACTGTGGTAAAGTTTAGAAAGTGAACAAGGCACTGATTGAGAAAGACAACAGTGAAGGAAGGAGGAAGGGGCAGGGCAAAGAAGGCTTCTCCAGGAATAGATGTTGGAGCCAAGCCCTCAAGGACGAGAAGAAGAGTTGGTAGAAAGAGCATGTTGGGCAGAAGGGAAAACACGTGCAAAGGTCCTTCTCTCTAAGGGTCCCTCTTTCCTCTTCCCCTTCCTGTTCCCTGTTGATGTTCTCCCTCTCAGCCAGATTCTTTTATCTGATCCACTGTATTCCTTCTTGATTTTATCTGTTTTTCCGTTCCCTTTCTCCATGATTTCTTGCTCTCTACTGTAGCCAGCATATAATATAGAACTAAAGAATGTTTAAATTATTGGCTTAATAATTATCATTTAATGTTAGTTAAATAATTAACCATCCTGTTATGTTTTTAAGTAGGCCAATTGCATATTTTATTTAATTTAAAAATGAAATCTGCAGAATTTAACTGTTTCATTCAACTCATTTTCTTCCTTGTGAATCAGTAACTTTACTAGAAAGAAAAGTAAACATTGACAGTTCAGTTGATGATAAATGAAGTAACTAATCAACTTCACTTAATTACTTTTAAATATTGTTCTGATATACAATCTAAAATCAAACCTTACCTAACCAAATTTTGAGAATGATTCTCCCTAAGCATTCATAACAAATATTAAATATTTTATTTTTCCTTTTATAAATTACATATCTATAAATCTGTTCAAGACTTTAAGCAGTTATGGCCATAGAACAAAACTCGCAGTCCCAAAGCATGGCCTTCTACAGTCTCATTAGAATGTGACATTTAGTAATATTAGTATATGATAACTTTAGTGCATGCATACCTTGTTGTCTTCCCAATAAAGTGCAAAACATTCGTCTCCAGGTTTCCACAATTTTGCATACTCCATAGGAATAGATGATTCTAGTACTTTTTCTGGTTTAATTGGCCCAGATCTTCTTTTGGGTCCACTACTGTAAAACACTTTATCGTCATAGGGCGTAGTTGTGATGGGTCCTGCTGGCTTAATAGGTCCTACTCGCCGGCCCTTCAGTGGCATATCTGTCTCTCCATTTGGAACACCAATGAAACTATTAGTTCGGACAGGATTCTGGAAATCAGTATTTACATTAAAATGTTTTTCAGTTTTTACACCACCAAAAGTTTCGTTAGTTATTGTTCGTGGTTTCCTGTCATAAAAATGATCAGGATTTGCTGTTTGGTTTTCTCTTTTCCCACGTTTCTGATTATTATAATCAGTGGATTCTTGAGGAAGTGGGTTTTCTTTTGCCTCTGTATAGGACGGACCTTTTCCTGATCTGTTTTGCATAGAGTTATCCCTTTTTTTGAAAGCACCATCATTGTGCTGAGAACTTAAAGGGTATGAAGTATCTTTAGTTCTGTCATATCTAGAATAGGGTCTATCACACTTGATTCTCTCTTCAGCCCATACTTCAGATCCTGAAGAAGTACTTGGTCTTTCAGAACCTCTGTTTCTAGGTAACCCACTGCCTTCTAACACTGACTTGGAATTTTGGACATCTCTTTGAAAACGAGGAGGTTTCTCATTTCTTGGCTGTCTGGTATCATTTCGAGGAAGATATCTTGGTTGATTATTATCTTTTACTCCATTTTGCTCAGTATTTGACAATCTGTGTTGTCCCTGATGAAGCTGCTGTGGCTGTGATTTAGGTTCTGAAAAATAAAAGTTTATTATATACTTATTAAATGAAAGCTTTGCATTAGTACTGAATTATTTAAAAATATCTAACAACTGTTACGTTAATATGAATTATCAAACTACTTATTCTACCATCTTCCGCTACCTTCCCACCTCATTATCTTAATCCCTCTCTGCTTCCTTCAAGTTCTGTATTTCTAAGGTATTTCTTATTTACAGCCAGCCACAATTTCTGACCAGCCACATTAGTAAAGTAAAACAATGATGTGAACCATGAGAAAATGGTGGAAATCCAAAAGGAATTTGTCTTTGTTCTTGAATGTTTGCATTCTTATAATATAGCCAACTATTTATGCTATTCTGGTATTTCATTTTCCTAGACATTAATGAAACAGAATTGCAAACTGCTAAGCTGCTGCTATGAAACTGTACAAGTATAACCCTTGCTCAACTCCTTCCCAAATTCCACTTCAATTTAAATACATATGCTATCATTGTCCGTCAAGTTTTAGCCTCTGCAAAAATGTTACTCCTCAACTCTGTCTGGATCTGGAATTGCTAAGTGTTCAGATTACAAATAGATACCCTACCACAGAAAAGAATAAATATTTTTTGACTTATCAAAGTAATTAAGAGCAGGTACTACTTGGAATACAGAAAAAAATGTCAAAAATATGAGTAAGCACAATAGTGCAGATAAATGTCCAACTAGTAACCCAAAGCAGTAACATGGTAAATACATACTAATGGATAATTTAATGTCTATATTTCATGTAGTGATTTTTATTCTACTTCAATCTATAACTTGTCATTTATACTTTCTTCTTCCATTGCTTCAAACAGCATGTCTACAACCTTCTTACCAAACATACTGACGGTCTTTGGTGTACATGTCTTGTTTCTCTTGTCATATACAAGGGTCACAATATTTCTCAACAGTGGCACTACTGACATTTGGGTGAGACACTTTCCTGCTTTTGAAGAAAATTAACCTTTCTCACATGCCAAAGTATCTTTCCTCATCGCTCTGACGTCCAAAACTGTTTCCATACATTTTCAAACACCCACTAGAGGCAAAGGGTACCAGGTGAAATGTCTCAAATAAAAGGAAAAAGAGAAGACCTTTAAAAGTTCCTGAGTGACAAAATAAGTCACAGACTAAAGATCAAGACTCAAAATGGCAAGAAACTTCTCAACAGAACCACTAGAAGCTAAAGCCAATCTAAGAGGCTTTACATGTCTTTGAAATTAAAGGAAAATTATTTCCTAAGTACAATTCTATACCCAGCCAAATCACCCATTAATTTTGACAAAGAATACATATTTTTTCAAATATGCAAGATCTCAAACAGTAGCCAAGACTATTTACAGAGATAATTAAAAATCACCCTTTCTCAAGATCTGCTCTATAAATATAACACAAATATCTTATTTTTAACAACTGCAGTCAATATTATATTTTTCTTTAGAGAGAAGAAAAATGGTCACCTTTCATTTCTGTTGGCACTACTATCCAAGAGTGATAGTTGAAGGAGGCAAGAAGAGTGAACATAAGCAGGACACAAATGAGCATTTTCAGCAGAAAGCATGTACTGGCATTTGTTCCAGTCATTCTGAGAGAATAAAAACAGCAGTTGCCTCTTGCTGACTATCTGCTATGTATTAGGCACCGCATACCGGCACTTTATATACATTATCAATAGTCCCCACAGTAGTCTCAAGATACAGGTGTTGTAAGATTTATGTAATAGAGAGAGGTCCCTTGCAGAGTGCATCGAAGAAAATTTTCAGCCTCCAAAACAAGTAAAATATAAAGGTATTTTATTTGCTGACAATTAGGTTTGAATAGATATTTGAGAAGTAAGAATTTTAGAACTGCTATGTTTAGGAATCAAATTTTAAGTTATTCCAATTAGGGCCACTGATATCTATGATGGTCAGGAAGTACAAATAACTTAGGTCATCACAAGAGTAACCAAGTATACTGCACTACAGATAGGGATCTGGATAATCATGTATACAGAATGTAGGTGTGGGAGAATTTGATTTCAGTTCTTCTAAAAGAAAAAAAAAAAAGGACAAGATTTCCATATTTATCTGATGATGTACATTAGATTACAGAATAAAAAAGTAATTTACTAATGTTGAATATACTTTATTATGATGCTGAGATAATAATAGTGAGAGAAGAATCCCTACAGAAAATTATTTTTTAAAATAAAATTGCTCTTAGAAATAAATTAAACTTAATAAGGCAGAAAGTACAGTTGTGCTTTTAAAAGAACATAGTTTTCATATACAACCATTTTTTTCCAAAAAAGAATAACATTAAGTCAAGAAAGGAAGGTCCTTAAATGTTTCATCATTCTTGAATGTCCTTAAATCCAATATCTTTTCTTAGGGTGGTATGTAATGAAGTGAGATACAAAGTCAGTATTTTGAAAGTGAGCTAGCCTATTAAATAAATAACAGAATATGCTCAATTACTAAATTGTGGAAAATGTGATTTTAAATAAATTAAGAAATAACCCAAAAATCTTAGTTCTCCACTCAGAATCTAATTGCTCTCTGCCACACTTCTTCACAAGGCATGATGATTTCAAACCATCCAAAATACTATTCAACACCACATGCCACTCTAGTAATAAATATCCTGAGATATTTTTCTATATAGGCAGTGGAATAAAATGCAGTTTTTTTTAACGACCTGAAGAAGAAACATGAAACAAAAACATATATATAAATTGGTAACATTTCATATTAAATAGGAGAAAAAAAGGGGAGATTAGCAAAAAAACAATGGAAAAATTCATCAAAAAATGGATAAAAATGTGAAAACATCTAAAAAGATCAAAGTGATACTTTTTTTTTTTTTTTAAGTAGGCTCCTCACCCAGTGTGTGGCTTGAACTCATAGCCCTGAAATGGAGAGTCGGATGCCCCACTGACTGAACCAGCCAGGAGCCCCTAAAAGATCAAAGTGATAAGAGCTCATGTGAAGAAACTTACAAAAGATTGCTATATGAGTTCAGTCTGACTCGTGATAAAAGTCACACCAGATCATTAGTTTCAAATGTATGTTTATAAGATAATTGATTACAATGTCTTACATTTCTATGATTTGAAATGCAAGGGTCATTAAAAATGAATTTATTAATTGTCACAAATCATTTGGGTTTATATATAGGAATGTGCTGAATTAATCAGGCATCTTAAAATAATACTTCTTCACTGAATTTTCATTTTCCAGTCACAGTTGTACCTGCATTTTATAGTAAAAAATCAAGTACATTTTGTTTCCTAGATTATTCTTCAACTTTTTCTGAGATATCTACTTGTGGTGACTTAATATTATTAAGATTTTACTATGTGCCTGACTCTACTCTGAAGGTCTTTTGCCTATATTACTTCATGTAATTCTCACATTCTCCCTGAAGAGCAATATTATCTTTATTTTACGAATAAAGAAACAAAGAAGGCTAGAAGCTAGAGAATGTTGATGCCATAATTTAAACTCAATTCTAACTGAAGGCACTATTTTCCACTATGCCAAGCTGCCTGCCCAGAGAAACCAAACAGAATGCAACCAACAACGCATTGGCTACAATTTTATCGCCTGCATCTGTTCACTTCTGGTGAGATGCAGAAATCACAAAGGCTTTTTTCCCAAATCCTGATGGGCTGAAAAAATAACTTTGGATAGTAGGAAAATTTAGATACTACCAGAATCCTGACCTGACCTAAATTAACAGTCTTTTATTAATGCAGAAAAAACCTAAAACCCTTATTAAGAGCTTGACTGGTATTTGGAATCTCACAAACTGACAGATATAGCAGTGTGTCGGGTACAACCTCTGGAGAAGGACTGCATAGGTTATACCACAGCTCCGACACTTAATAGTTTTGTAATCTTTGACAAGAGATAACTTCGGAGCCTCCTCTTTAAGGTAGGGATAACAATAGAACCTACCTCAGAGGATTAACTAAGTTAATACATGCAAAGTACTTAGGACAATATCTGGCTTTAATATGGTTGCAGTAAATGTGAGCTGTCAACTGCTACTAATACTATGATTATTATTAGCACTATATTAATACTTGGATGATAAGTTGCTTCCCTATTTACACATCTCCCCTACTTCCAACCCCTACCTCTAGTCAGGATCCTTACCTTGCTTTATTTATTTTTTTGTTTGCGTTTTGTTTTTGTTGTTGTTGTTGTCGTTGTTGTTGTTGTTGAAAATAGGGCAGAAAGAATGCTTTAGTAAAAACTTCACTGTCAAATTATAAAAATCGTATTATAGAGAAAATTCAGATAGATCAGAAAATCAAAATCTTATTCTAATACTGTTTTTCACTTAAAATATTATAAACATTCTCCAGATAAAATTCTCTTATACACCCTTTAAATTTTTTCTGTATTAAAAAATATTAAGAAATACTTTAAAAAGTAAAAAGTCACTCATAATCCTATCATAAGAAATACAAATAGAACGAAAGTACTACCTTCAGCCTACCCAAGCCTGCCTCTAGGGATAGTCAATATTAACATTTTCAGAGATTATTCTTCCTTTTTATATAATTCATATAGACATATCTATGCATATTTTATTTTTAAACAAAAAAAGCAGACACACACATCTCAACAGCTGCTGTATACTTTTTAAATCAACTATATATCAAGGCCCTCTTTCCATTTTCCTTGCCCAGAGGTATCTCATTCATTTTGATACTCCATGTTCTGTTTCTTTTTTTAAGAGGGTACTTTATTTTATTTATTTTATTTTAAAGATTTTATCTAATTATTTGTCAGAGAGAGAGAGCACAAGCAGGCAGAGTGTAAGACAGAGGCAGGCAGAGAAGCAGGATCCCCACCAAGCAAGGAGCCCGATGCACGACTCGATCCCCGGACCCTGGGATAATGACCTGGGCAGAAGGCAGCTGCCCAACCGACTGAGCCACCCAGGTGCCCCTTAAGAGGGTACTTTAAATATTATTAGGTATTAACTAAATTGAGGGTGTATAAGTCATACTCAGCATTGTTTTTTCTAGTACCTAGCTGTAATACAGTCAAACAAATGGTATTCAGTAAGTATTCATTAAAAGAAAGATACAGTTACTAAAAACAATGGGAATGGAACAGCTTCTAAGTTCAATCAGTATCTGTTTAACACTGTCACCTGAGCTCAGCTAAGGGGACAACAATGAAATTGAGAATACACTTCCTGTCTTACTTTCTGTAAGAAAGGTTTGCATCAAAGCACACTGGGACGGAGTTAGATCGAGTTCAGTGATTACATAAAAACACTGAGCTCAAGCCAAATAAGTTAATTCTCCCACTTCTGAGTGATGTGTCTTTGACAAAGTCACAAAAAGCCCTAGTTTCTTCATCTGGAAAGTGTGAATAATTCTAATTATTACAAGATTATGGTGAAGAAT
This sequence comes from Nasua narica, assembly GCA_028533885.1. NCBI lineage: Eukaryota > Metazoa > Chordata > Mammalia > Carnivora > Procyonidae > Nasua > Nasua narica. Next base: position 39,721,448 of record CM052810.1, read on the forward strand.
CAATTAGAAAATAGTGAAATTGCTTTTCTCATGGTCCGGATAAGGTCTTTGTCAATATTTTTGACAATTGGAATTAAATCCCAGTCCTACCACCAAGCAACTATGTGACCTTTTAAAATTGGAATAATGCTACATATTTTCTTCATTCAGTTATTCTATACTATAGTTAGGTGAGCATGGACTGTGGAAAAGCATCAACACTGTTCTAGTCACTTTATACAAAGCAGTGGTAAGACTCATAATCTCTCTATCCTGTGGTGCTTTAGGTATAACGGGAAGAAGTGGACAACAAATAAGTCAACAAACTAATAACACAGTTTAAAATTGTGATAATGACTACGAGGGAAAGATATAGACTTTGATACAAAACTGGGAGGAGTGGGAGTACACCAATTTAGGAGGAAAAGTTCTGTGAAGAAGTGTGCTTTAGCTGCGCCCTAAAGAATGAAAAGCAATGCAATGAAAGTCAGGAAATGTAATCCAAGAAGCAGCAATGGCACACATGAAAGTACTGGGCTGGAAACTTGCCTCATAAAGATAATGTGTCCCAGTGCTCGCTTCGGCAGCACATATACTAAAAAAAGATAATGTGTCCCTGAAAAAATCCTTGCAGGCAGAATTTTAGATAAAAACATACTCACCACTAATTATTAATGTCAAGGGGGGAAAGGTTATATATATATATATATCAATACCCCAAAATTGATGTCCATTATGCTATATAAAAACAGCAAATCCCAGGAATCCCTGGGTGGCTCAGTCAGTTGAGTGTCTGCTTGTGGCTCAGTTCATGATTCCAGGGTCCTAGGATCAAGCCCCAGTGCCGGGCTGTGTGCTTCTCCTTCTCCCTCTGCCATTCCCTCCACTTATACTCTCTGGTTCTCTCTATCTCTGTTAAATAAAGAAATAAAATCTAAAAGCCAAACAAAAACCCCAGCAAATCCCAGAATAAAAGGACACAAAAATGAACACTGGTAATCTGAAATGGCATTTTTCTTTTGTTACTCAAAGATACAGTTTTTTTATTCTCATGATATTCTTTTATAATTGTGACACATTAAGCTCAAGGCTAATCTCACATATAAACCTATTTATGATACTCAATGTTCACAGAATTAATCCTTTAGTATCTCAAATCCCCTTTAAAAACAGAAAGAAAAATCATTGAAAAAAGGGGGGGGGCGTGAAGCATAAAATCAATGCTGCTACAAATGACCAAATATGAGAACACTAAGAAAACACACAACACGCATCAATAATACAGCTGCAAAGATGCCCCCTCTTCAGTCATACTCAAAAGGCATGCAAAGTCCAAGCCAGTCCTTACAAATGCAAAGGAAAAAAAAAAAGTTAAGTTCGAGGAGTACATAAAATTCCTCATATAGTTAAAAGACCAAATGAACTTAGCTCAGGGTACGATTATAATAACATTCCTATTTTACAAATAAAACAGTTGGAGAAGCTTGACCAAGATCATACAACTAACTAGGGTAGAGGTGGGTTTAACCAAGCAGTCAGATTCTGGAGTCCGGACTCCACTATTAACTTCCCTGCTATACCTCCTCAACAAAGATACCATTGTGCTAGTAGCATTAAGTCATTAATAATCATGAGTCATTTTCAGTATTTCCTCATGGAACACAGGTTAGGATTACCATAAAAATACTTTTGCCAGGGTAAAAAAAGCACTACCTGTACAAATCAATTCATTAAATGAGAATACACATGTTTAACTTGGATGATTTTCCTTCTTTTATTCATAAACAAATTGCAGGAATATGGCACATCACAAGTTTTGTATGTAAAATATGCACTGGATTAATTTAATTTTTCTTCTACTTCTAAACACCTTAAAAATTTTGTAATGTCCTCTCCAGAGGGCATTTCTAGCCACAGTTTAGCCTTTTCTCCATCAGTAACTAAGAGATACTCTAAAACAGAGTTTCATGTCCTGGTAAATGAGAAAAGTCACGTTCTGAGTGTTTTCAGTGTATTACGATCTCACATGCGTTCATGCCTGCACAGAGCCTGAACATGTCCCAGGAGTCCTCCCTCTAGCCTCTCTTCGGTTCTTAGTACCTTCTGTTCATACCACCATGGTAGCATAATCTCTTGTAATCTGTATTTTCTAACAATTTCAAGAAGAAAAAACATTTTCTGGGTCACCTCTCTATGGGTATAATGCTTGTTTCTTCTAATGAAGGAGCATTAAAGAAGATGAGGTAATGGGGTATGGTGACACTGCTTTGTGGAGCCTAACATGTTCCCTGTAGCTGTGCCATTTACCTCAATCATCAGAGCTCTTAATCCTAATGCATTAAACCCTAAACTATACAGGACCATTCCTTATTTCTTTCCTTTCAACCAACTCTGATAGCTAAATAAGCACTGTCAGTCACAGTTCTGTGTTTCTTATAAAACTCCTCTGAAACCGGATTATTTCATCTTCCTAGCATATCCTGGACATATAATAACACAAGAATTTTTTAATCGAATGTAGGACTGCAGTCTTACTATCATCCCCATACTACTCCAGCCATTAATGCCTTTAGTTCAATTGTGCACAAGTGGACTTGGGTAAGTCAAGTAACGTTCCCTTCCTAATAAACTGGGCATTTATACAAGAGGTGCTAAACTTGTGAGTCAGAGACCATCTAGAAATAATCTATATTATTTTTGCTTTAACTCAAATATCAATGTTTACTGCAGAAAATACACTGGAAACACCAACTAAAATATCACGTATTATCAAACTTGCAAAAACCCAAAGGATAATATGTCAAAACAACTAAAACTCTCATACAGGAAGCATCAGTCAAATGTAAGAAACTAAACTTAACTTGTATGATCTTTTCTTCCAAGCTGATTAATATTTCCCAGGATCATGAGTATGATAATTTTAGATTCCATATTATCTTTGTAACACATTTCTTGCAAATTTCACAGAAAACTATAGCAAAACAAAAATGAGAACTCTTACAACTTGAAGCCAAAATATGCTAGTGAAATTTAAAGCTACTTTATTTTCAGGGACCAAAAAATAAAAGTAAAGAGGATTTTTATAAAGAAAAAGCAAAGGAATGTCCGCTTATGGCTAGAATACTATTTTTAAAAAGCCATAGTACCACGGTACAACAGGTTACCTACTGATGTCTACAATGATTCAAGTTGAACAGCTGAAACTACTGCAGAGTAATCCTCCAACAAGCAAAACAAAACAGAAATAAATTGTTAAAGGTACTTGTTACAAAAAGCCGGTCTCAACTGACTGGTACATGAATTCACATTATAACTGAAGCATAACACTTTCTATGTCTATACTTCAGCCATTTTATACATAATTTTTTTTACCTCAAAATATTCAACAATACAAATCAGAACTTTTTGTATAAAGTATCTTTAGATGTTGTGTGTATTCTGTAATGATCATGAAACTCTTTGGCTCTGAAAATTTGTCTATCAGCTCAAAATTTATATACTTTTTTCCTCAATAAAAAATTACTTCCTCTAAAAAAAAAATTACTTCCTCTAAAATTTATTTTGTATGAATCCTTAGATTATAAAATATAAGACCAAGGATTATGTCTCGTGCCTTGCAGGTACATATAAACAGAAGTAGTTATTAAATGATTATGTTTTCCATATATCATAAAAATAAAATACAATCTTTTAAAAATATAATGTGATAGGCAGGAAGAAAAATCACCCATCATCCCAAGCATATAGCTTAACTTTTTCATGCTATATTAAATATGCTCTTTCTAACCAGTCTCTACAAAATAATCATTTTATTGTCCATATGACATTTATCTACTGGATATCCTTCAGCTTGTCTTCTAACTCCACCACTTCACTGGCACTATTTTTGTCAAGGTCTTCAATCAGTGGTATGCTGGAACCAACTTAAACATTGTTCTAGAACTGACATTAAATTTTCAGAAAAATCTGGAAGCTGGTTGTTAAATTACTGATAATCTGAAATTGGCAGCAGTGAAAATATTTACACTACAGAAATCAGGAAAAGCTAAAAAACAAGGGTATTCCCTTCCCCCACCTCTTCTCCCAGAGCCTGCTGTTAAACATTCACCTGCACACTGCTGGTGCTACATAAACTCAATGGACACTTTCCACTCCTATCTCACTTTCTCCCAAACTCCTACTTCTTTGGCAGCTGCTTTCTCAGTTTCTTTTATTGGCTCCTCCACCCCTACTTGATCTCTAAATTCAACTGCATGCTTGATGTCTCTTCTTGATTTTTAATAATTAACATATCTTAAAATTAAACTCTTGATTGCTCTTTCCCCCTCTCCCAAAACCAAGAGGTGCTTAGAAACAGAGCATCACAGAAAGCATTCTGAGTTGGGAATCAAACAGACAACGGGCCACGTTCCATATCTTTAGTTCTTATGGGTAGTACGTTTTATCCCTTCAAGCCTATTACTTGTCCGTCAAACGGAAATAACATACATTTTTCATTTGTAGATGATTAAATGAATTAATAGTATGCAAAGCACCTAGAACAGTTCCTAGCATTTAGAAGATGCTCAAAAATGACTACTTATTCTATTTTTATGGCCAATAAATGCTTAAATGAATGGACCATTAATTGAGGAGGAGGAGGAAAACAGAAGAATGGTAAAAATGAAAAAGAGGCTCGTGTGTCCTAGCAACCTGAGAAAAGCTATAACTATCTTCTATAGATCTAAGTATCAAAGAAAATTACTTATATATCACAACCGATAGCATGGTTAACAAATCTTAAAAGTATGTATGCCAAATAATTTGATTTCTACACATTTGCCTGAAAAAAACTATCACCATGTAAATAATTTAACTAAAATATTATTTTGGAAGGTTATTGTTATAGCAGAGTTTGGAAACTTTTAAATTACTAACAACATCAATGGAATTATAATCAACTACTATGGAACCATTAAAAATTATGTTGGCAGAATATATAATTACATAGAAATATGGTTATATTTTATTGTTAGGACAAAAAACATCTGTATGTAAGTATGATCTCAAGCAGAAACAAAAACAATATGGAAATTAATTTAATCAATTAATCAATTACGATGTCCTGTGCTTTCCTGACCAAAGGGCCTTGCCTGACTAAGAAGGCTTTTTCCAGTCTGACTTCCCAGGTATGAGGCCCATTTCCTTGTTTCTGACAAATATATATTACCTTTTATCTCATATTATAAATGGAGATTTGATACACCAATACCTAGAGTGCTCATTTCTCCAAGTCTCTTTGGGCTTCTGTCATAGCCACTCCATATACATGAATGCCAAAATTCCTAGTAGGACTCATTTGAACTTGGGTAACCAATAATTATATGATGAAAGGTATTTATTTTTGCTCCCCCAAAAATTTACTTGCAAAATTGAGTCTTTTTACTTACATATATTGGCCTTATGCTACACCTGGAGCTACCTGAGTCAATCATTGCTACCATATGGAGACACTCTGTCAATATAAAAAATAGCAGAATGGAGAGACAGAAAGAACTTCTAGTTATTGATAAAAAAAATTCCTTTTTTGCTTATTTGCATTTCCACAGCTCATATCTTAAAGCAAACTAATTTAGAAGTTGGTGCCAGAAAATATGATGATTCAAGTGACAGAATCTCAAATGTAAAACTTTTTAGCAAAGAAAGAGTGCAGGGTAGTGAAAGTCTCCTCTTCATCCTCTAGCAGGAAATTGGAACTCCTTACTATGCATTTAAACTGTATCCTATTGTCTTGAAACTGAGACTGACAACTAAGGACACTGATGCTTTAAAAGAATGTGGTATGAAAAGAAGGTGCTGGTTACTTCTTATTGCCTTTGCTCTCTATAAGAAAGACACAAGTCACCAAGTGTGAAAGTACAAGGGACACAGATACAACTAGGTAAGAGGTGCTCTTCTCAATTATCACCAAAAAGTTGAAATGGCAGAATCAGATAATCATATTTCTTGAGGAATTACAGAACTCTATGAACCAGGAAACAAAAGAGGGAAATAAACCAGGAAACAAAACACTTTCTCCCACTTTATCTCTACCCAGGAGATAAGACTGGGTCCTGGAAAGAGGAAACTTGATCACCTATGACTGTGTCCAACATTTTTTAAAAGTTGGGTGAGTTCTTAGTTCTTATATTTATTTAATTTAAATCTTATCCTTCTCATAAAAATGTCTCTATTGGAATTCTCTTCATATTTTTCTAAGTGTTTACTCTGCATATAACTAGGTTATATTCTTTATTCTGCTTTCTAAAATTTTGATGCAAAATATGAAGAAACATATATAAAACTGATTATATAATTTACAGAATAAACTACAAAAAAAGGGAATGGTAGATAAATACAAATGGAAGAGAGCGCTCTGTTCATTATTCTCACAATGCCCCTTGTTCCCCATTCAGAACAAATTAAGGTTATCCTGTTCTTATTTGGATGTAGAAAGTTAAGACAGTAAAGTTACTGTCTCAAGGCATTCCTACTCCCATCTCTGGCCAACCTAACTATCTTCCATAGTAATAGAAAGAATCAAACCTACTCTTTCTGTCTCAAGTCGAAATTTAAAATACATATTCCCAATGGACATAGTTTTAAGTGGTAGTTACATATGGAACAAAACTTGATTTTTGAAAGTTGGCTTGGTAATCTAGCCACCAATTATAATATCTAGTCTGTAAAACCAAATTCAAAAAGAAAAATCTATATACAAGAACCTTTTGGAACAAAATCCTATCACAAGCTGATCAATTAAATCTTCCCAAGTTGACATCAAGTCATTACATATTACATAGAAACACTTTAATTAGTGATTACTCTCAGAGAATAATGTAATCCAACCTCATTCTTTTTCAGAATACTGATAAAAATGTCAACTAGAATTAGGTTTGATTCCAATTTAAATGTTGTAAGAGAAAATCTCTAAGTACATGTGATCATCAATGACCTCTGATAGAAGTTTTAAAAAATTAGAATAAAGAAATGATGGCACCCTTTTAGAGAAAATTATATGATACAATGTGAAGGTAAATGTGTTACTAACCTGTATTAAATTTGCCAGAAGTATATTCTTAAAGGACGCATATTTTTCCCCAAGAAGCCTGACACATTACACAGAATCTGCTATGATAATTACACAGAATCCAGGCCCACCTTTACTCAGCTAAAAGATGATTTTTAAGGTATTAAAATTAAGCAAAATCCTGAGACAGCTCATATGATATAAAACATAGAAGCAAGAAAGATTTGATTATTCAACTAAATTAGAAACAAAAATTTAAAAACCCCAAATATATGTATCACTGAATCATGATTATTTATAATCAGTCTGGGACTGTAACAGAACCACATAATGACACCAACATTATGAACATTAAAATTATAAGATCCTTACTTTTTTCATTGGTTGTTCATGAAGCATTTAACCATTAAATATTATGGAGACTGTATCCTGAAAAGCCTCCTAAATTTTCCTTAGAAAAATGGCCAACATTTTCTTCTATCAACGAAGAGTTAATTTTAGAACTCAAGATTTATAGAATAATGACCAAATTCTTAGAGAAGACCAAAGTGGAGTTTCAATTTTATGAAAGTAAAAAGTTATTTTAAGCTTTATTTCCAATTTAGAAAACACATAAAATAAGCAGAAAAACAATTCAGTCCATTTCAACAATTCAATCCATTTACTTACGATGAACCCCAGCTTACCTAAGAAAACCGCAGTAGCACTGAATGGGATAACAAGACAAAGAGTAACAGTGAGGTTGGCGACCACAGGCGAGCATTCACATCTCTCCTGTCACCTTCATTGTAATAGGATTGATTAAATGAAGGCAGAGCCATGGCAATATAAGAAACATCTATAAGCACAATAATCTTCAGTGTATATGTACATATCAATTTATCGTCCAGCTCTTTGTGGTCAGGTGTGTTATAATCAATCTCCTATGAGTGACATCAACATCGTCAAGAAAAAGTTTTGGGTCGGAAGAGCCGCTACTGACAGAATCGGCTTTTGGTCAGACAAACATTTCAAATGAAATATTAAACCAAACAGTATTTTCAAGTCTGCCTGATTAAAGTATTACCTAGCCATTCAAAATAACTGGTTGGTCTTATTTTGGTAATAAAACTTTAAAGTAAAGGATTAAATATTATTAACGATTATAGGCATACCTCATTTTATTGCACTTCACAGATACATTTTTTCACAAATTAAAGGCGTGTGGCAACCCTCTGTTCAGAAAGTCTACTAGCACCATTTTTCCAACAGCATTCACTCACTTCATGTCTCTGACTCACATTTTGGTAACTCTCAAAATATTTTAAATTTATTCATTATTATTAAATTTGTTATGGTGATCCATGATCAGTGATTATGACCTTCTGAAAGCTCAGATAATGGTTAGCATTTTTTAGCAATAAAGTATGCAATTGCACATTTAATAGTCCACAGTATAGTATAAACATAACTTTTACAGGCGTTGAAAAACCAAAAAATTTATTTGACCCACTTTTCTATAATATTCACTTTACTGCACTATAAGCTTTATTGTGGTGGTCTGGAACTGAACCTGCAATGTCTCCAAGATATGCCTGGAGAAATATATATCATGTCTGATTGCTGTATTCATAACTGCTTCTGCTAAGCCTTTATATTTTGTTCAGTGTTGTTTACACTAAGTAATGATAAAATCCTTTTTTGATAAGTATTTCTAGGTTCCTTTATAATTTGTAGTTTCTTCTGTCTCACATACTAGATGGTAAGCTTCTTTGGGGCAAGAGCTACAAGATCCATCTATTTCCCCGAATGTTTAGAAAGTACTGTTTTATTATATCCTATATCTCCACCACTAGTCATAGACCTGGTATAAATAAATACTACATAAAATACATTTATAGAATGAAGAATCCCTTGTAACCCATAGAATGCAGTCTTGCTTCAGTCTCAATCCCATTTTCCACCTTGCAGACAGAGAAAAAAAACTGTTTTCATGAAGACACCAAACAAACTTCATTGCGCTCATGCCAAAAACCCTTTCACGGCTTCGCACAGCCATCTAGCTAAAATAAAAATTCTTTAGAACAAAATCTTATTTATCTGTCCCCAGCTTACCACTTCTATCTCTGGTCCTCTATCTCCACCTCCCCCACACTGTCCCAAAGACAGGAAACTGGTATTCTGCTGCCTCCAAGCCTGGGCACCCAGAGCTCCCTCTACTTGGACTGTGCTTGATCTAACACTGCTCTGTGGACTTGTCTAAAATGTCACCTCCTCCAAGAAGTGTTCTGCTCATCTCCCATCTTTTTTAGCTGGCTTGCCCTCACAGTACTTCTGGGAAAGAATGAAAATTTTGCTTCTCTGAGAATAGTGGTCACCAAATACGACAGAAAACTAATATAAGGGGCACATAGGTGGCCTAGTCAGTTAAGCATCTGACCCTTGATTTCACCTCAAGTCATGATCTCAGGATTGTGAGATCGATCCCTGCATTGGGCTCTGTACTGGGTGTGAAACCTGCTTGAGATTCTCCCTCTTCCTCTGCCCCTCTCCTATGTTTGTGTTCTCTCTCTTCAAAACCAAAACCAAAACCAAAACTAATATAAATCAGAGGGAGTAATTTCTGGTGTCAGGATGACTGCAGAACATGTGATTTGGGATCAAATTTAAGAGGCTATATTGTACAAATATTATAATATATAATTTCTTGAATTTAGGAATTTATGAAAGTCACAGATTATATTCTCTGTAAAAACCAAGGATCTGGAATATCATATATATTATATAATGTCCATATTTTTCTCACATGCTAGCAGATTCTATGTCATATTAATAACAGTAACATAAAGAAAACACATCTGCTAAAACACTGGCCTATATTACCATATGTGTTCATAAATTTCTGTCTCCTCGGAAGCATATTTCTCTAATATTGATATTTGTTTTTTAGTGTATTATTTATGTCATGTATCTTAACTTTGATACCTTTTTCAGGATGCTATTATTATTTCATTTTGTTGGTATAAAATATGTTCTGTGGGAACTGAAGCCTTATAGGTACGCAGGTCACCATAAAATTACCATTTTCGGTCTCAACCTCATTATGATTTAGGAGACACTCAGGAATCAAAAGCAAATGTACAGAAACATAAGGATAAGAGAAAAATCACATAAGTTCTGACTGGGAGAGTATAAAGGAATTTGTGATAAAAATATCAGGAACTCAGAGATTTGAAGAAGCAGTAAAGATTTTCTTGCTGGCTTTATAGAAGCAAACAAACCTGTTGTGAACTGCTTATGGAGGGGGTCAGGTGGCAAGAACCCAACAACTTCCAGGGGCTGAAAGCCTCCCCAGGCAACATTAAGCAAGAAAATGGGAACTTTGATCTTAATCTACAAGGAACTAAATTTTGCTAACAACCAGTGAGTGTACAAGAGGACCTCAAGCCTCGGCTAATATCATAGGCCCAACTGAAATCTTAAGCAAAGGCCCCAACTAAGTTTGCCTAGACTCCTGACCCACTGAAACTATGAAATAATAAATTTGCATTGTTTTAAGTCACTGACTTCGTCGTAATTTATGAAACAGCAATGGAAAACCAATACATTATGGTTTATAACCAAGAAAATATTGCTGTTACATGTGTCTGCTTATGAATCTCATCTACATCAAACATTTTTTTTTTCAAAATACACTGCCTATTCTATATAATCTAGCAATGAGCTTCCATTTTCATGAAATTTGGACACTTCAAATTTGTTATCAAAGCATTTTATCTCCAAGCTTTCATTTAATTAAAAATATATCTGAAAGAGAAAACTGAATTTAAAAGTGTATTTTCTAACTTTTTGGAATCATACTTTATTGGGGGGGGGGCGCTGGAGGAAGGAGGAGAAGAAGAGAGAGAGAGGATCTTAATCAGGCTCCATGCCCAGCATAGAGCCTGACATAGGGCTGAATCTTACAACCTGAGCCAAAATCAAGAGTTGGATGCTTAACTGACTGAGCCATCCAAGCGCCTCTGGAATCCTATTTTAAAAACATTATTTTAGAAAACATTTATTATATCCTATGCTTAGGGAAAAAGATATACATTTAACATACTTATTTATCTTTTCAGTATTTACATTAATCACTAAAATATACCATATTAAGGAATACATCATATTGTGGGAGCATATTGACTTGTGTGAATATTTTTATACGGTATGTAATATGTGGAGAAAGAAGAGATAGATGATTCACAGTCAAAATATCATATAAGATTATATAATATAAATTCTCCAACATAACAATCTGTTTTTCATAGCTGTATCTGTCATCTAGTGAAGGTGGGGGAAAGAGTTTGGTGATATTACCCATCATACAGTTAGAGGGCAAAATAAGTTTTAGTATTTTCAGAATGTAACAATTCAAATTTTGTTCAGTGCCTCTGTCAAACAGGAAATTTGTAACTAAAATTTTTAACACCCACAACAGAGGTTTGTATTGTTAGTTGCTTTATTAAACTTTTTTTGCACAATTACAAATAAAGTTTGGTCTTTTAAAAAGAAATCTACTTTAAGTTAGCCTACCTTCCACACTCAATGTCCCCATTTTAGACTCCAGGAAATCAAATAATGTGCTCGGTGCCGATGGCCTTGCATTTCCCAGTTCCTCTTCTTCTTCAGATCTTATTCTCCCCCTTCCTTTTCCTTTACCTTAAGAAGTAAAGACATTTATTATGCATGCAAAAACAAAAAGAAAACACACTAAAATATAATCACCAATCACCTTAAGTTTGATTTTGTATTTCTTTTCATATTCTTCTGTATATTCTATATCTTTTAAATAAAAAAGTTTTTAAATGATTATATATGTATTTTAAAGATTTTATTTATTTATCTGTCAGAGAGCGAGAGAGAGAGAGAGAGGACAAGCAGGGGGAGTGGCAGGCAGAGGGAGAAACAGGCTCCACACTGAGCAAGGAGCCCGATGTGGGCTTGATCCCAGAACCCTGGGATCATGACCCGAACCAAAGGCAGAAGCTCAAATGACTGAGCCACCCAGTCATCTCTTTAAATGATTATATTAATTAACACCTTTAGTCCTCTAAATGATCTATTTGGAAATTTGAATTTGTTCATGTTCTCTTATCTACTAAGAGAAAAAAGCCATTTTTATAAAATTTTTCTTTAACCACTTATCCTTTAAAAGAATATAGGATTAAGGCTTAAATGACTAATGAATAACACTAAATAAAAGTCATGCACTTGTTAATTTTAAAAAGTTTGCAGACTAGTGATTTATGTAAGGGGCACAGTTCTGGAAATAATGAATAGAACTACTCACTTCATATTCTATTTTCTCTACTGCTTATAAAACCCCTGTTAAATAAGATATTATTAGACCTACTTTACACAATGATAAACAGACTTAAAGTTGAACAAGTATCTGTGGTTCCAAAATTGGTGCTCCTTCCGCTTATGACAAATAGAAATGAATTTATAACTCTCATCCCCCCATGACAAAACCCCAGCCTGAAAAACAAACAATACTATCTGGCACATTGCTTAATGAATTCTACCTCTCAGAGGAGGTCCTGTAACAGGTTTGTGTTTACTGCTGTTAAGAAGTACATTCAGTGCTGCTTCTAAGTTGTTGCCATTATCCATAAGAGCTTGCCTCGATGCTTCTTTACTGAAGCCCATTTCTGTTATGTGTTTCAGAGCCTTCTCATCAACCTGTAAGAAATTAAGAGCAAAGCTGTGCTGATGGCCATAAATAAACAAGGTGTAAGTTTTTAACTATACATTGTTTTTTAACTAAAAATTACATCTCCTGCTTATGGAAAAAAATGTCATACTAATACAACATTCACTTGCTGCTTTTTCATGCCAACAGTCAAGAAAAAAATCTGTATGATATGTGGGGTTGTGCCTCTGCACTCTCTGACTTGATAATTACCATTACAAATGCAAGAAAGAAAGGAAGAGGGAGAGAGAGAGGAAAGGAAGGAAGGAAGAGAGAAAGGAAGGAAACTGTAGGTGTCAGAATAAAGCTTCTGAAAATAAAACAGGGAAAAATATATAATGAAAATTTTTCTTGGTTGATACCTCTATATCCTCAAAAGTCAATGTACTTAATATAGCACTTCTACAAACTGCAAAGTAAAAAATGAAGTTAACAAAATGGTACTATCTCGGTAGCTTTATTGTTTTTTAACTCTCTCTGATTTAGTACTCTTTCTATATTCATTAGCAATACTATCTGTGGCGCTTTGACAGCCTGTGCCTAAAACAGGAAAATCTACTTCATAAATTCCAGAACCCAAAATCTCCTTGAAAAGTCTAGAGCTAGTGGAATTCAAGAACTTTTTAAGTAATACAAACATATCCCATAAAGAAATTTCTTGAACCACTGCTAGCTGAGGAATATATAACTACCTTGTACATCTAAGAGTTAAGATTAATAGACTTGGTCATAGGGTAGCTGTATTTTCAACTTTTTGAGGAACCTCCATACTGTTTTCCCAAGTGGCTGTACTAGCTTGGATTCCCACCAAGAGTGTAGGAGGGTCCCCGTTTCTCCACATCCTCGCCAATATCTGTGGTTTCTTGACTTGTTAATTTTAGCCATTCTGACTAGCATGAGGTGGTATCTCACTGTGATTTTGATTTGTATTTCCCTGATGCCGAGTGATGTTGAGCACTTTTTCATGTGTCTGTTGGCCATTTGGATGTCCTCTTTGCAGAAGTCTGTTCATGTCTTCTGCACTACCTGGTATTTACCCTAAACATACAAATATGTCGATCTGAAGGGGCACATGCACCCCAATGTTTAAAGCAGCAATGTCCACAACAGCCAAACTATGGAAAGAGCCTAGATGCCCATCAACAGATGAATGGATAAAGAAGATATGGTGTATGTATATACACACATACACACACACACACACACACACACACACACACACACACACACAGGAATATTATGCAGTCATCAAAAAATGAAATCTTGCCATTTGCAATGGATGGAACTAGAGGGTACTATGCTAAGTGAAATAAGTCAATCAGAGAAAAACAATTATCATATGATCTCACCGATATGAGGAATATGAGAAATAAGACAGAGGATTACAGGAAGGGAGGGAAAAATGAAACAAGGTGAAACCAGAGAGGGAGACAAACCATAAGAGACTCTTAATCTTGGAAAACAAACTGAGGGTAGTGGGAGGGAAGGGGTGGCTGGGTTATGGACATTGGGGAGGGTATGTCCTATGGTGAGCACTGTGAATTGTGTAAGCCTGATGAATCACAGACCTGTACCGCTGAAACAAATAATATATTACATGTTAATTTAAAAAAAAGATTGATAGGCTTTAAGATAGCATATACATCATCTGCATGTCACAGACAGCCACTCTGATATCTGTGTAGATAATGATAAAAGCACAGTACTTTTCTCCTAACTATGAGTGCATCCTTCCAAGCACAAAATCTTTTCTAAACACAGCAGCTCTTATCAATAGATCAGAGTTGACATGTAAGAGAAAATCTAGATCCCTACTATGCATATGGCTAAAGTAAACATAAAAAGGACTGGACATCAAAACTAAAATGCATCTTTCCTATTCAAAAACTTATCTGAATGTAAAGAAAAATAATCAAACTTTCTAAAACTTTTCTCTCCCCCAATGATCTCTCAAATAAATGCCTAATTAAGAATATTGTTCCATACATAGAACTTGATCAAAAATATTTTTAACAATCAATTAATACCTGATCTTGGCATAATTTATTCTACCTTCCTTAAGGATCTGATTTGTAGTTAACCAAAGTCTCAATCAAGGTATTGGCAGGGCCATCCTTTCTCTGAGAGCTCTGGGGGAGGACTCTGCTCGCCTCTTCTAACTTTTGTTGTTTTCTGGCAACCCTTGGCATTTCTTGGCTTGTAGGTATACCATTCTAGTCACGTGGCCATCTTTTCCCTGTGTATCTTCAGGTCACCTGCCCCCTGTTTATATCAGTCTCTCCGTCTAATTTCTCCTATTTATAAGAAGAATAGTCTATATTAAATTAGGGCCCACCTTCTTTTTTTACTTGATATCTCTGTAAAGACCCTATTTCCAAATAAAGTCATATTTTAAGGTAATGGTGGTTAGGACTTCAACACATCTGGGGAGGTACAATTCAACCTATAATACCATCTATTGTCAAAAATTATTTTAAGAACCTATAGCCTGACATTCCAATCAATTCTTCCTTAAATTGTTGAAAATAAGGAATTGAAAACTGACCAGCAGGCAGAAGAATTAGGTACTTAGTCACTAGAATAATTCATGTACATTTAAATTTACACTGGTGTTTCAAATTGTCCTTTTGATGGTCTCCTTCAGTTTTGAATAATAGCTTTGTTGGATAATTCTTGGTTAACAAATTTTGTTTTGTTTTTTTCCCTTTCAGTACTTTCAAGGCATCATCCCACTGAGTTCTTGCTTTCATAGTTTCTGATGAGATATTGGTCATATATCTTATTCAGGATCCCTTGAATTTGATGAATTGCTCCTCACAGCTTTCAAGATTTCTGTCTTTAGCTTTCAACAACTTGATTATAATGTGTCTTGGTGTGTTGTCCCTTTCCTTAAGTTTATCCTACTGGAGTTCACTGATCTTCTTGGATTTGTAGATTCATAACTTCATTGAATTGGGGAATGTGGGGCCATTATTTCTTTAGATAGTTTTTCTGTTCCTCTGTCTCTTCTCCTTTTGGAATTCTCATACATAATGTATATGTTGGTTCATTTGATGATACCCCATAAGTCCTTTTTTCCTCCATTTTTCTTCACTCTTCTCTTTTTCTGCATCTTACACCCGATAATTTCAATACTCTATATGATATATGAAAGTTCACCAATTCTTTCCCTTGCCTGTTTTAGTCTGATGTTGAATCTGCTAATTAGATTTTTTATTTCAGCTACTATACTTTTTTGCTTCAGTAATCCTATTTGGTTTCCTTTTATAATTTCTCTTTTTTTTTCTTATTATGTTCAATTAGCCAACATATAGTACATCATTAGTTTTTGGTGTAGTGTTCAATGGTTCATTAGTTGCGTATGACAACAAGTGCTCATGTTCCCTACTTGTTCATGTATGGTTTTCTTTATTTATTTTATTTCTTTGTCAATTGTTCCCTTCAGATCTTTGATCATATTTAAGATAGTTTATTTAAAGTCTTTGTTTAGTAAGTCCAATGTCTGGGCTTCTTCAGGGATGATTTCTGTCAATTTCTTTTTTTCCTAAGAATGGGTCATAGTTCACTGTTTTTTGATATGCTTTGTAATTTTTTGCTGTTGTTGAGAACTGGACATTTTGAATACTATAATGGCAATAATTTTGGAAATCAGATTCTCCCTCCTCCTCAGGTACTGCTGTTGCTACTAGATGAAAGCTGCCATTGTAAGTTTGTGTAGTGACATTTTCAAACTTTCTTTGCAAGGATTATATTCCTTGTGATATAGGATCACTGAAGTCTCTGTTCCATTATCTCCATGGTCAGCCAGTAACCAGCCTCTTTCTTCATCACTCATTATTCTGGATGCTCAACTGTCTGGCTACCAGGCTCCAGAGTTCTAAAATAGTTGTTTCAAAGAGTACTTGTCAGCTCAACAGTTCTTTAGGTGGCAGGGCCAATTCCTGGAGCTCTCTACTCCACCATCTTTGTGATGTCACTTTCTTTATGTGTTTAATCCTTACCACAACCCCAAACTGCTGGTCTTTGATGTTCTATGGCAAGACAATCCCTAAAAAAGTATCTCAATTTACTAAAGTTTGAAGGCTTCTTTAGTTAGGGACCATATTTTTTCAGCTCACTATATCTACTCTAACCTGAATATGTTCAAGGGAGAGACAGCTTGGCCCACATTTTTAAACCCATTCTCCTTGGCCAATGACTGATTTAGAAGTAGACATGTGACCTAGCTCTAGTCAATATGACATAAATGGAATTTCCTGAAGAGTTCAGAAAATATTTTCTTATCTGATAAAATAGACCCACACCCTTGCCTTTGAACTTTTTTTTTTTTTAAGATTTTATTTATTTATTTGATACAGAGAGAGAGATCACAAGCAGGCAGAGAGGCAGGCAGAGAAAGAGGAGGAAGCAGGCTCCCCGCTGAGCAGAGAGCCCGATGTGGGGCTCGATCCCAGAACTCCGAGATCATGACCTGAGCCGAAGGCAGCAGCCCAACCAACTGAGCCACCCAGGCGCCCCGCCTCTGAACTTTTTGTGTGAAGATTTAACACACAGAGAACCCTGTAACCCTGAGAAGAAAGCCCAAAAAAATCACTGAGATGCCCACCAGAGCTTCAACATTGTTATAATGCTGAATTTATCAAACTTCATAACCATCTATTTCTGAATTTCTAGTTATGTGAAATAATAAACCCCTATTATTTAAGCCAGTCTTAGTATTCTGTGCCCTACAGATAAAATGATCTAAAGTCACTTAACTTTTAAAGGTAGAGCAAAATGAGTTCTTGTCAGTACCCTTATATCTGAGGACACTGCAGCATACCAGAAATAATGTTGATGCCTACTATTTATCTTAAAAATCCAGGTATATTTTGCAAATGAGACCATAATATACATGTACTTGTTCTAACATATTTTCCCCAAAGAATGAAGCAAAACAAAACTAGATTACTTCAGACAAAATTTGAAAAAGATGTGGGGAAGGGAAGGGAAGAGATGTTTCTGATGCATCATCTTATAGAACATAATCTCTATTAAATGTCCTCTATTTAATTTGATGGCTTTTTACCAATCCGCTCCAAAAGACGTTATTTGGACGTTAGAAATTTAGGTAAAATGGAGGTTTTAAGTAAATCATCTTTCAAATAATCCAAATTTTCCATAGATTAACTATAATCCTTAATGAAAGACTTCTTAGAATTGTGAAGTCTATCCATAATACGCTGAACAAAGCCAGTGGTGGTTATGGCAGAGAACACAAAAATCATCAAGGCAAGGAAGAACACATTAATTTTGTGGTTGATTCTTTAGCCTTACCAGTTCTCTATAGACACCTTCATGTTTCCCCTCAGATTTGGTTGTCTTTTCTTTTTGTAAAATCTCTCTATTTCGGTTACCAGCAGCACTCATGTTGAGATTACTTCTAGCACCACCCCCACCTCCTCCAAATGTCTTGGTCTTGTGATAAGAGAAAAACAAAAGAGAGGTAAGTAAATAACATTTAAAAATAGCTCTAAAGACTAATCTACAACTAATAACACCTAGTTAAAGGGAAGCACCTAAAAGCTTCTTGATTATGTTTTACGTGAAAAAAGTGAAATGTTAACTAATTCTTTTTAAACAAATATCTACTGGCCATAATCTCTTCTTTCTACAAGTCCAGGTGAAGCAATAAAAAAATTACATTAACTGAAATTTTTAAGTCTTCTAAGCAAGTCATCAGAATAAATATAAATATAAATATAAAGAAATATAAAAAATATATAAATATAGAAGAAAATAAAATAGTACCAGTATCATGGAGATTAGGTATTAAAATAATTCTAGCATATAATACTTTATTGATATCGTGAGACCTGGGTCTCATATAGCAAAGTCTATCTTTAGCAAGGCACTAAGCATGTCTAGGAATCCGTTATGTCCGTGATCCAGTAATATGGTTGTATAATCTTTTTTTTTAGAGATTTTATTTATTTGAGAGAGAGTGTGCACGCATGTGAGTGGGGGGTGGGGCAGAGGGAAAAGTAGACTCCCCGCTGAGTGGGGAGCCCAAAGTGGGGCTCAATCCCAGGATCCTGTGATCATGACCTGAGCCAAAGTCAGATGCTTAACCGACTGACTGCCTAACCCAGATGCCCCTGATTGTATGATCTTAAAAAATAAACAAATAATGTGCATTTTAACACTGGATTAAAACTCTCATACTAATTTGTTACTTACATTAATTATATAATATGCCACCTTATAATGTATAAAAATGTATAAAAACTTTAAAGTCCATTATTTTTTATTTTGCCTGACTTGCTTGAATAACTATGTTTAATCACATTTGAAAATCTGATTTGATCTCATTTTTATCAAAACTATAGGGAAAAGACTAGAATGTAAAGAACATTAGTTTGGAAAGATACAAATTCATGACTGAAAAGCAACGCACTGCTGTTACTAGTACAATATCAAATTAAACATTTGGCTATACAATATCTTTATAGTTCTAAGAGATCTAATAAAAGAGGAAGAAGTGAACACTTGCTTTTTATTAGCGATAATAATAGTTTTACACATGTTTTAAAATTATGACAGTAAGAAAACATCCTAGATATAAATTTACAGAACACTGGGAAATAATTTTGAATCAGATGAAAATATAAAGAAACAGAACCTGAGAAATAGAAAAACAATATGAGATAAGCATTAACCAGACAACATACTAAAAATTGATTAGGCAGTTGATACACCACAATATTTAAATTTTATTTAAACCAAAATTAAAACCACATCTTCAAAGACCAAAGATGTATAACTAGATTCATTCATTTTTGTTTTATTGAATAGATCTGAAATGTCTTGAGTGTCATCACTTATAAAACCACAAAGAAAAAATGTGGGTTTATATAATTGTGATCTAAAGTTATTTGGTCTGGGAGATGGTGTACTATAGTTAAGAGCACGGGCTTTGGAAGTTGACAAGACTGGGACTAAATCTTAACTCAAACACTTCCTACCTCCTGCCTTCAGGCAACTTACTTCCACCTTTCCACAAGACAGGTTTCTCATTCTTAAAACAGGAATGAGATAACCTCCCTAACTGGGACATTGTAAGAATTAAGTGACATCAACACCACAAAGTGATCAATTTAGTAACTGGCACATGGTAAACACTCACGATCCATGGCAACATTAACTGTTTTGCTTAATATATTAAAACATAGGAGAACTCTGGACACTGACGTATTCCAAATTTTATCTTACTACCATCCACATGAATGTCTAGAGGAATCTAGAGGTAATGAATTCCTCAACTCTACATTATTTCTCAGACTACATCTTACATGATCTTTCAAGAACTTTTGACCAGTTCAATACCCCTTCCTCCATGATGCAATTTCTGCATTCTTTTGTTTTGATCCTCTTCCTAGTTGCACCTTGGCTGATTCAACCTCTCTCATACAACCTCTAGTGCTACAGGGTTTATTTGTTACCCCTTTTATCTTCCCTTCAGCACTCACTTGGTGATCTCATTTGGCCTCATGATTTTCAAAAGGCATCCATATATGTCTACAACTTCCAAATATGTATCTCTTCCAAAGCTCATTTTTTCATTTACGCTCTTCTGTCTCACTGCCTATGGAGCCACATGGATGTCTCGCAGGCACACTTCAACATTAGTATGTTCAAAACAGAATACCAAATCTTTATCCTCAAAGCCATTCCTCCATAGTCTTCTCCAATTCAGAGTAAGCAACTCTAACCTGTCTACTTCTTGGGGCAAAACACTTGGGAGTTATTCATGACACCTCTTCTCATGTACCACATTCAATACCTCAGAAATCGTAATAGCTTCACTTTTAAAATTCCAGAATCTGACCACTTGGCACCACCTATACAGCTGCCATCTTCATCTTGGCTACCATTATTTTTCCCTCCCTGGATTACTTTAATAATTTCCCAACTCGTCGGATTCAATTTTCTTCTCTAAAATCTACTCTGAACCTGGCAGCCAGAATTAGCTTTTTAAAGTTGATGCTACCATTGTGCTGAAAACCCTCTCGAGGCTCTCATTTCTCTCTGAATAAACATCAGTGTTTTTAACATGACTTACAAAGACCTACATAAGCTGACCTCCATTATCACCTTAACTTTATATTCTCCTTCTTTTCCCTTTGTTCTCCCTGCTTCCACTGGCCACCTTCCTATTCCTTGAACATATACTCCTGCTTTAGAACCTTTGCAAAGCTTTTTCTTCTCATGTAACCATATAGCTAGTTCTCCTACCTCCTTCAAGTCTTGGCTCAAATCTCATCATCCTGAGACCTAATCAAATTACTTTATTTAAAACTGAAATCTGCAACTTATTTATTTAGCATGTTTATATTAGTGTCTTTACTAGAATTTAAACTATACAAAAATTTAAAAGAATTTTCAATTTCTGACCATCCTATTTTATTTATTTTTTAAAAAATATTTTATTTATTTATTTGGCACAGAGAGAAAATCAGAGAGACAGAGCACAAGCAGGGGTAGTGGCACACAGGCAGAGAGAGGGGAAAGCAGGCTCCCAGCTGAGCAAGAAGCCTGACGTGGGGCTCAATCCCAGGACCTTGGGATCATGACCTGAGCTGAAGGCAGCCACTTAACCGACTGAGCCACCCAGGAACCCCTGGCCATCATATTTTAATATGCACCCCACCCCCAATTGGTACTCCCAACTTCCCAAACTACTCTACTTTTTTTTTCTTCCTATAGCACTTAAACAACATCTAACCTACCACTTAATTTACTTACTCAGCGTGCTAATAGTCTGTCTCCTTTACTAAAATATAAGCTTAATATAGGCAGAGATTTTTTGTCTATTTTGTTCATTGATTTAACCTAAGCATTTAAAACACGCCCTAGGGGGCACCCAGGTGGCTCAGTTGGTTAAGTGTCCAACTCTTGATTTCAGCTCAGGGCATACATCATCTCAGGGTCATGAGATTGAGCCCCATGTGGGGCTAGGCATAGAGCCTGCTTAAGATACTTTCTCTCTCCCTCTGCCCCTCCCAACCCCTCCATGCTCACTCTCTTTCTCTCTCTCTCAAAAATAAAAAATAAAAAAATAAAACACTTCCTAGCATATATATTTTCAAAAGATATTTGCTGACTAAGGAATAAAGGAAAAAATAAATGAAAATCAGGGCTTGAACATGTGCAGTACACTCCACCAAATCCATGTGTTTAAATGGATATCATAAAACATCTTTTCAGAACAATTACAGTGTTATATGACTTTGCTGTTCAGACATTTAAATATAAATCTGTGTGTGTGTGTGTACATGCGCATGTACTTACTTATATAGAAGGATATATAGATATAGGGATAATCTACTATAATGCACATAGGTTTAGTCCTAGATTTGCCAATGAGTAACACTAAGCAAGTTCAGTTAGTTTTCAGCCAACAGCAGCTCTCTCACATACAAATTGGGAAGTTTTAAATTTTTTCAGAAAACTAGGATTCTTTGCTTATCTATTATTTATGGAAAATATAATGTGATCAATTTATGACTTTAAAAAAATGAAGCATATTACAGTATAGCTATATCCCAGTAAATAGCTATAACCACATCAAATAAAATTTTGGGAGGTAAGTTTGTGTGAGAAAAACGTACATCAAAAGAACAACTTTCCTATAATCATTAAGTAATTGATATATTCCCAATATACTCTTTTTAAACTCCATAATTTTAATAGCTTTTGGGGAAAGAAGAAATATATTTTATGTGAACTATGCAAAATGCATTAATTTCAGAAGCATTAAAGTGATTTTTTTAAATGTACCTTAGCACATAGGAAATACTAAAGAATAGCAATAGTCACATTTATTGAGTGCTTTTAGTGAAGGAAAATTTGATCTGTGCCATGCATGATTCTAAACGTTTTAAAGATTATCGATTTAATTCTCACAGCAATCTTACGAAGTGGGTACCATTATTATCCCCTTTTCATAGATGAGGGAAAATAAGACACAAAGAACTAAGTAACTTAACTAAGGCTGACAGCAGGATATGCTTCTAGGCTGTCTGATTCCAGAGCTTGTGCTCTTGGACCCTACAAGTGACAGATGATAGAAAGACATTGCAGGAAGGGAGAAAAGGGTAGTCTGTTAGCAAAAATTGTCAAGGAGAGAGTGCCTGGGTAGCTCAGTGGGTTAAGCATCTGCCTTCGGCTCAGGTCATGATCCCGGAGTCCTGGGAGTCCCAGGATCCGGTCATAGGGGGCTCTCTGCTCAGCAAGGAGCTGAGTGCTTCTCTCTCTCCGTTGTCAGCTCCCCCCACCACCCCACTCTCTAGCTCTCTCTTTCTCTCTCTCTCTAAAAAAAAAAAAGAATTGTCAAGGAGATTAAGAAAAAGAACATAGGAGAGCAAAATGTGTAAGCTTAAGACTTCATAAGTTACCATGGCATTTCTATTGATGAAATATGCAAGAAGAATGTCAAAAGTATGTTGAATTAGTTACCTTACATGAAAAGACAATAATGATTATGAGTAACCTAAATAGAACATACTGACAAGAAATAACAGAAATTTATAATGATTTAGTTTCTTACTTCTTTGCTCTTTGCAACTTCTGCAATAGCAGCAGTCCTTTGCTTTTCGAATTCATCATTATCATTTGTGGGTTTGACAGGCATTGTAACTTGCAATGTCTTTCTTCGGTCAAGTTCCCTACTATCCACTTGGACGTAAGATACGCACTTCTGGTAATAATAAATAAAAATAAAACACTTTAGTATGTCCGAAAGAGATTCAAGTTTTTCATAAGAAAGTAATACCTCAAAAGAAATGTTTATATCACTGACAACAACTGAGAGCTCATAAAAATATAATTATTTCCCACAGATTAAAAAAAGGTAGAAAAGTGATCAAATTAACTTTTAAATAAATGTAACAGATAAATAAAATGTAGAGCTACATAAAAACGTGGCTATCTAAAATAGGGCACATACTTCAAATATACATTGAACTAAGAGATTTAAGTTGTATTTTAGGATAATGACTTGAAATAATTCTAAATTTCAAACAGTTTATACTACTGTACAAGAAGAGATAAGTTCAGTTTTTTATTAAGAGTTTGATTTCTGGGGGTGCCTGGGTGGCTCAGTTGGTGAGGTGACTGCGTTCAGCTCGGGTCATGATCCTGGAGTCCCAGATTGAGTCCTGCATCGGGCTCCCAGCTCCGCGGGGAGTCTGCTTCTCCCTCTGACCTTCTCTCTCTCTCTCAAATAAATAAATAAAATCTTTAAAAAAAAAAAAAAGAGTTTGATTTCTATATTATGCCACAATATGCATATGAGAATTATTTGAAGTAATATGGTTATTTTAAATATAAAGAGCAGTCTCTGACCTTATAAACCAAAAACTAAAAACATACCTGTTCTCTCAATCAGGCTACAAAGTTTTTGATTTTTAGTTTCATAAGATAAATGAGAAAGCTATCACTGCCTAAAAATAAACCCCAGATTCTGCTCTCCCTTCCAATCCTAGCAGTAAAAATCCTAAAAAATGAACCTTGTCTCAATAATAAAAAAAAGGAAAACATGCTCTCAAATATGTTAAATACAGATTTTCAGCAATATAAATATATCTTGTCGATAACACAACACATCCAGCATATCTATTTTTAACCCATGTACAAGGCTAAGATAAATTAAGTAAGAATTTTTCAGAATGGACTTTATAAAAAATATTATCAAAACTATAACTTTTATTATATTTCCTAATTTAAAAAACTAAAAAACACTTCATAATCTTGAAATAGATTGTCTCTCTCAGCAATTCATGAAAGAAATATTATCACCAAAACGTTTAAGAGGAAAGCAAATTCTTGCAAACATGTATTTATTAGAGTCAAATACAAATTACTTGTATTTGACTGTTTATGCTCTGTTTCCATTCTGAAGTTTTATTACATTGGTAGAAGAGAGAACAGCATCAGCATGGATCAGACAGACTATAGGGCATCATGCCTCCTTTCATCTTAACCATGCCTGGCTCCAAAGCACGGTAAAATTGGCATATTTTTAAAATATTTTCAAAACAGCCATGATGCACAAATGATTTTAATTTTGAGTTGGCCCTACAAAAATTTTTGGAAAGGATACCAGTCAACTGACTGTACCCATTTATCTGCTGATCAGCCAGATGTCTTTTTTTTAAAAAAAAAAGATTTTATTTATTTATTTGAGAGAGAGAGAGCATGAGAGGGGACAGGGTCAGAGGGAGAAGCAGACTCTCCGCTGAGCAGGGAGCCCGATGCGGGATTCTATCCTGTGACTCCAGGATCATGAACTGAGCTGAAGGCAGTTGCTTAACCAACTGAGCCACCCAGGTGCCCCTGACCAGATGTCTTTTTTACACCAAACCAAACTAAAACAAAACTGTTATGATGTAGCTCTGTTTCCTACCTGTTGTGTCCCCAACGCATCTTCACTCTGAGCTAGAACTCTCCAAGAAAAATAAAGAACCAATGCAAGGCAGATTACCAACAGCTAAATACTGGTGCCATCATGAAGTAAAGAGAAAGCTGCCACAGGCATTATTCTCAGACTCAGCAGGGATAAAGTAGGGAAAGGCTGCAAAGGGATAAAGTAGGGAAAGGCTGCAGGAGACTGTTGTGAATACAATTTGATACTGAGTACAACCAGGAAGACCCAAGATACCCACCAGCCAAGGCGTTACTTCAGTGTAACATTTTGCAGAGGATGGGTTGAAAAATAGGAAGTAGCATAATTTTAGCTTTTATGAAAGAAGGATCAGGGCTGCTGTGGTTAAAAAAATAAACACCAAATAGAAATGAAATTAAGTTCTCGCCTGAGATGGGTATTTGGATCAAGGCAGAAGAACAGAATGCAGGGGAGGACAGCTGGGACAGCAGGCCCCACGGAAGTGCAGTGAGGCCCTTCCTTGCCTCTGTGTTCTCACCTTTATGTCTCATCCTTCTGTTGATACTGATAGAAGTTTTAAAAAATCAGAACAAAGAAATGATGGCATGCTTTTAGAGAAAATTATACAATACAATGTGAAGGTAAATGTGTTACTAACCTGTCTTAAATTTGTCAGAAGTATATTTTTAAAGGACACATATTTTCCCCCAAGAAGCCTGACACATTACACAGAATCATACCCTCTCTCTCTTGTGTTTATACTGACAAAGTGGGAAATTACAGCCTACATTTGTCTTCTTACTTTTGAATTTCTCTCTCTCTCTCTCTCAAAAAAAAAAAGGAAAAAAAAAAAAGAAAAAAAAAAACCCCTACAACCTATCTTAATTAGTTCTAAGTTGCTGCTCTTCAGGTGTACCTCTTAATTGTTTCAATCTTTGGGTTAACAGCTCTTGAGAAAAAGAGTCTACACCAACAATTTAATTAAAGAAAAAACTCCATAATTATTAAATTTCTGTATTTAATATATTTCCACATAACTCTCATGACCTCTAAAAGGATAGTTCAGCACAAAACTAAAACACAGTTTGAATACAAATAAAAAACAGTTTTTTGCTGATTAAAATTCATCCGCCAACATGAAAGTCATTACCTGTCCAAAAGGCACAAAAGGAGGTGGCCCACCTTCAGTTCCAATATTACTTCTATTGTGTTTTGACAAGCTCTGTGAGAAGAGTCACAAAATAGAAATTATACTATTTACATTGTACCAGGAATCCACCTACTTTAGTAGATTATACAGAACAGGAAAAAAAGCCTTCTATAAATTATTTCAAACTACATAAAATATTTTATGTAATTAGGCAATAACTAGGCAAAAGTTCTCCCCTCACCTCCCCATACTAAACTACACATTCAAATACAATTTTCAGAAGCACTTATCAACCTGCTCCCATAAAAGGAAAACAGTTAAAAAACAAAACAAAAACCCCCTCCTCAACAAGGGGTAAATTCAAGACAACAAACATTGGTAATAAGACTTTCACTTTAAAGTATATTAACACTATAATCTGACAGATAAATATTACCTGGAAATGATCTTCAAAATAAATTTTTAGACATAAAACCTATTAGCAAACAACATACTTGTGATATTGCGATAAAATAAATATATATACATATATGTGTATGTGTGTGTGTGTGTATGTATGTGTGTGTGTGTGTGTGTGTGTGTATATATATATATATATATATATATATATATTTGGTTTTCCTCCCCAGTTCCTGGAACAGAGCGCCTAAAACACTTTGAATTTCCTGAGTGATAGGCATGAGAGGAGCATCTTTTGTACTCATAATAAGCTTCTTTGATGATACCTGAGTTTATGCTAATGAGGCAACAATTGATGGGCCTCTAGATAGCTCTAAGATGGGGGCTGGTTGCTAGAGGCACTAATAATGTGATTAGAAGGTGGGAGACTGAACTAATCACCAATGTCCAGTGGTTTAGTCAATTATGCCTATATAATGGGCCTCCACTGAAACCCTAAACAATGAGGTTCAGATAGTTTCCAGGCTGGCGAACATACCCATGCTCTGGGAGGGTAGAACACACCCGATTCTACAAGGACAAAACTCCTGAGCTAGGGACCCTTCTAGATCTTGTACTTCTTCATCTGGCTGTTCATTTGTATCTTTCGTAATATCCTTTATTTTAAACCTGTAACAGTAAGTAAATAGTGTTTCCCTGAATCCTCTGGGCCATTATAGCAAATTATCAAACCTGAGCAGGGGGTCATGAGAATCCCCAATTATAACCATATTGGACTGAAGTGTGGGCAAACTGAGGACCCACT
>CM052810.1:39749065-39765485 GCA_028533885.1 Nasua narica
TTTATACTTTGAAGAAGTATTCAGCTCACTGTTCTTTAATAAAAATAAGCTTCCAAACCCCACTAATTTCAGTTTCCTTTTTTTCTCTCTTATATTTAAGACTAGAGAGATAACAGTGCATTATAAAAATGGGAAAAAAAGATCCTCCTAGCAAAACAATTTCTTACATCATAAAGTCCTTTGAAAACATCACAAGGAAAAAAAAAAAATCACAAGGAATCGTCTGAAGGACTCCTTTCAGTCATCTATTCCTCCTATTTGTTTTGTTTTGAGGTGTTAACATATGTCTGTTAAGCACTAGTTGTCATTTAATACATCTTTTCAACTTTAAATTTTTTTGTGCACCTTTAGTAATTATCATAAAAAACGCTATGTTTAAAATATGCTGTTAAATAGTGGGTGGAAAGAAGTTTAAAAAATCATCATGTGCACTTTTTAAACATGTTCTAGAGTTCCCGAATTATGTAAAGAATACTATGCATTTTAGGTAATTTATATAAAGAATGCTAAGACTAGGGGTGCCTGGGTCACTCAGTTGGTTAAGAGTAGACTCTTGATTTCAGCAGGTCATGATCTCAGGCTCATGAGATGGAGCACCACATTGGGCTCCACGCTCAGTGGGGAGATCTGCTTGAGTTTCCTTCCCTCTGCCCCTCACGCTTTCACTCTCTCTCTCCGTCTCTCAAATAAATAAATCTTTAAAAAAAGAATGCTAAGACCAAAGGCAGTAATATTATTCAGTTGATTAAGCAAAGAGTAATTTAAACTGAATAGGAATGTCATATTTCTTTACAAGTTATACTTAAGATTTTAACCTAAGATTTTAAAACAGCAAATGCAAACATTATCTAGGGGTTCTTTTTTCAGCTTCAGTTTAGATATAAGAATAGGATTATTCAAACATCAATCATTTCAATTTATACTATAATTTCCTCAAAAAGCTCACATAAACTTCTAATAATACCATCTCTCAATACACGTTATATAATTTTGGGGCGTCTGGGTGGCTCAGTGGGTTAAGCCTCTGTCTTCGGCTCAGGTCATGACCTCGGGGTCCCAGGATCAAGTCCCGCATCGGGCTCTCTGCTCAGTAGGGAGCCTGCTTCCCCTTCTCTCTCTGCCTGCCTCTCTGCCTACTTGTGATCTCTTTCTCTCTGTCAAATAAATAAACAAAATCTTTTAAAAAAATAGATATTATATAATTTAAAACATAGGATTTCTACTTCTCATCCTGATGAATGCACGAAAGTCAGACTTCATCTCCCTCTATAAATAAGTAGGAATCTGGACAAGATGTAAGAAACAATTGTTTTATGGCTTAGGACAATAAGTAGTGCAGGACTATAATCTCTGAAAGAAAGAGGAAAAAGACAAAACAAAAAAGATGAGCTCAGCATTTCTGCTCAGAAACATGATGCAGACAGAGAGCACAGAGATCGACGTTGAGAAAATTAATTTCAAGTACAGGTAGACTGAAGCAACTTGAAGTTGTAGGGCAGAGTTTTGTAAAAGAGGGACCCATAGAGAAAAGAGGCTCCAGAAACCAATATATGAATTCCCCGAAATCATTACTGAGAACCAGAATGAGCAAAAAAGAACAAGTCGTAAGCTTCCATTTATAATAACATCAAAAAGAATGAAGTACTTGGGGATAAACTTAAGTAAAGAAGCCTGTACACTGAAAACTATAAAAAATGCTAAAAGAAATTAAAGATTATACCAATAATTATAAAGATATCTTGTGGTCATGAACTGAAAGAATTAATACTCTTAAGATGTCGATACTACTCAGAGTGGTCCGGAGATTTAATGCAATCCTTATCAAAATCCCAAAAAGTTTTTTTTGCAGATACAGAAAAATTTATCCTACAATTCATATGGAATCTCAAGGGATCCTGAATAGCCATAACTATCCTAAAAAGGCCTCACACTTTCCAATTATACAATTTACGAAAAATTACTATAATTAAAATAGTGTGGTACGGCATAAAGACGCACATATGGAATAAAAGAATAAAAAACCCAGCAATAAACCCTTGCTTGCATATATGGTCAAATGATTACTGATGAGGGTGGACAAGACCATTCATTGGGAAAAAGAGAGAAATGGTGCTGGGAAAATGGGTATCCACACACAAATAATGAAATTGGACCCTTAACTTATATCATATAACAAACATTAATTTAAAATGGATTAAATACTAAATTCAAACCCATAAAACTTTTTTTAGAGATTTTATTTATTTATTTGACAGAGAGAGACAGAGATCCCAAGTAGGCAGAGAGGCAGGCAGAGAGAGAGGGGGAAGCAGGCTCCCCACTGAGCAGAGAGCCTGATGCAGGGCTAGATCCCAGGATCCTGAGATCATGACCTGAGTTGAAGGCAGAGGCTTTAACCCACTGAACCACCCAGATGCCCTGAAACCCATAAAACTCTCAAAAGAAAACAGAGAAGCAAAGTTTCAGGACACTGGATTTAGCAATGATTTCTTAGATACAACACCAAAAGCATAGGCAACAAAAGAAAAAACCATGAAATTAAACTTTACCAAAATTAAAAACGTTTGTGCATCAGAGGACACTACTGAGAGTAAAAGACATTCCACAGAATATGAAAAAATATTTGTAAGTCATATACCTGATAAAGAATTGATATCCAGCAAATAACAAGAACTCATATGATAAAAAATGAAACAAACCAGTTAAAAAACGGACAAGGACTTAAACATTTCTCCAAAGAAAATATGCAAATGGCCTATGAAAGGCTACTAAATATCACTAAGAATTAAGGAAATGCAAATCAAAACTACAATGAGATTCCACTTCACATCTATTAAGATGATTATTATAAAAATAAAATAAAATAAAATAAAAATGATTGGCAAGGATATGGAGAAATTAGATCTCTTGTGCATTGCTGGTGGGAATATAAAATGGTGCAATCACTGTTGAAACAATATGGCAGTTACTCAAAAATTCTACTTCTGGGTTATGTGCCCAAAAGAATTGAAAGCAGAAACCTGAAAAGATATTTGTACAAACAATTTCATAACAGCATTGTTCACAATTAGCCAAAAAGTAGAAACAACCCTAACATCCATCAATGGATGAATGAGGAAAATGTGTATACACACACACACACACACACAGAATGGCACAGTGTTCAGCCTTAAAAAGTCAGACAATTCTGACACATTCTACAACATGGCTGAACCTTGAAAATACTATGCAAGTAAAATAAGTCAGACACTAAAGGACAAATATCATATGATTCCACTTATATGAAGTACCTAGAGTAGTTGAATTCATAAGTACAGAAAGTAGAATGATGACTATCAGAGACCAGGGGAATGTGAAGTTATTTCATGTGTATATAGAGTTTGAGTTTTGGAAGACAAAAATTCTAGAGATGGATGGTTGTGACAGTTGTATTAACAATATAAATGTATTTAATGCCACTGAATTTTACACTTAAAATGGCTAAAATGTCAAATTTTATGTTATGTATACCATACCATATATATATACCAAAGGAAAAAAACTGACCCAGATCTGTCACGGGCTGAGGGGCATTAATATGTTACAGAAACTACATTACTTGTAAATTACATCTGGTTTAGAACTCTCTAGAACTTGTCTTTGTTCAACATACAAAACATTTTGAGGTTTGAGTTTTTTCTTTTTTCGTCACCTATTACCAACTTGTTATATCTACAACATCTGCACATGGTTTAAATACTGCCTAGTGGGGTGCCTGGGTGGCTAAGTCATTGTGTGTCTGCCTTCTGCTCAGGTCATGATCTCAGGGTCCTGGGATAGAGCCCTGTGTCAGGCTCCCTGCTCAGCAGGGAGCTTGCTTCTCCTCTCCCACTTCTCCTGCTTGTGTTCCCTCTTTCACTGTCTCTCTGTCAAATAAATAAAATCTTGTAAATACATACACACATACATACATACATACTGGCCAATGTCCCTTATTTATTTTACAAAATGGTTAGGGCCTTCTTTCAAAATTAACTCTAGGGTTTATGGTTTCTATGTGTACATCTGATTTCTATGTGTACTACCTGCCAGATACTTATCAAGTAATTGAATTCTCAATGGTTTTCACATCACTATGGTTACCAAATCAAAACAGCAACAACAACTATGAAACCAAAGAGAACTATAATCATATTAAATGTTTTTTAACGCTTTTTAATGTAAATTTTTATTGCCTCCTAACAAGAAAAATAACACAGCTTTCAGGAAACAAAATGCAAACATAGTATAATAAAACAGTACAGGGACAACTATCAAACTACTAATAATGTGTGTGTGTGTGTGTCTGTGTGTGTGTGTGTCTGTGTGTGTGTGTGTGTGTCTTTTGTGTGTGTTTTAGGGGTGATGAAGTTTCTAGGAATGTTTAACTGACTTACAGTTAGTGAAGTAGTTCACTGGCTGGGGTTGGGTAAATAATATAAGGTACTGGTCTGACTTGAGAGCATCTAACCACAATTTTTAAAAATCTCTAATAATAAAAAAATTTATTAACTTGCGCGAAGAGCTATATGAAATGGGTGGGATTTCTCTAGGAAATTCAAAGTTCATAAATGTGGCTATTAATGTAAAAGTATCAAGTCACTTCTGAATTACTTGCTTTTGAACATTTTAACTAAACAATGCAGTTATGGAACATTATCTTATACTGCATAGTACTGCAAACCTAAATGTAGCACATTACTATCATAAGTAATGAATACTAAAGAATAAAAAAATGCCTAAATTTCTTTATCTATTTACCTCTGAACAGAGGCACTTTCAAAGTAAGAAAATAGAAAATAATAATGTGTCATAAAATAGCAAAAGCTTCTATTGCTAAGCCCCTTGGCTCATTCTAGGAAACATGCAAAATTTGAGGGTAGCACAAGAACGTCAATTATATCAAAGAGTAGTTAGTTTTATAATGTTTTTTGTATGTAAGGATCAGGGTTCTGCTTTAGAGATACCAGAAGTCTCAGATCTATCACCTATTAGCTCTCTAATCATAAAATACATTACTTAACAGTTCTTTAAGTCCATTTTCTGATCTATATGTACGTAACACTCCCTCATAAGACTGTGAGGAGGGTTACATGGTATACTGATGCAAGGGCCCAGCACAATACTACAGACTGTTCAACAAATATTCACGGAATTGAAAAAAGGCACAAACAATTCTCACCTCAAAAAGCTTGCAATCTATTAAAGAAGATAAGTAAACATAATTTTAGTGTTAGGTAAAAAATAATATGCTTCCTGATAAAAATAAAATGGTCCAAGAATTCCATAAGGAGAAACTACTTCACTTGGTAAAGAAGCAAGCATTTGACCAGGGTATAAAAGCGTGGGGACAATTTGGCCATGCAGGGATCAGGAAAAAGAAAACAAGATAAATGATATAAATGTGGGAAAAGCTTTTCTCCCTCAAGAGTATAACTGAGGAAAGCATAGAGAATCAAAGAAAGAGTAAGTAGTTCCATTTGGCTAGAACAAAATCTACATAAAATAATTTAAAAAGTTAAAAAGGAAAACTGGAACCAGAGCTAGATTGTAAATAGCCTTAAATGCCAAATTAAGGCATTTGAAATAAAAGCAGGGAGTGATGCTGAAAGAAGATAATCTTGAAGAAATAAATAAAATAAATTAGAAGATGGAGAAAGGATATATGGAGAGACCAGTGAAAAGGCTACTGCAATAGATCAGGCGAGAGATGCAACAGACTTAAACTAAAGTAATCAAGTTGTGAATATTTTTAAAAATTTTTACAAAAGCTAACCAAAAAAAAAAAAAGACAAACTATAGCAACAGCAATGGACCTGGAAAGCAAAGGACCAATTTAAGATCTGACTGCAGTGGATCAACAGAATTGATGCTGGAAGCAAACTAGAGACAAAATCACTAGATAACCTAGATGACTAGGAGGATGAAGACATTGCTAATATAAATGGGGAAAACATCAATTAACATGCCTAGGAAGACAATGTAATAAGAATCTCTCCATTAATGGGAAAATCTATACATTGAACTTGCTTTCAGTTATATGTATGTGTGGCTATACGTGAGACAAATACACATTATATACATGTATATTCACAAACACCGTTTTTTTGCAGAATTATACACAGATACATTACACATAGTTTACAAATGGTATCTTGGGAGTTTTGAAAACTTGTCAGTAAAGAATTACTTTTTAAAATATGTAATAAAATGTAGTAAATACTGAAAAATGACATCTGCTCAAGACAAAGACTATACTTAAATAAAGGTAGATAGTTTTCTGTAAAGATCACTGTCTTCCATTTGATTCAACTCTGACACAAGAGACTAGTTTTACTGTTCATTATGGGAAAATCTCCTTAAAACCCATAATGCAAAAAAAAGTGAAGATTTTTTAAAAGTTCAAGCCATTTTTCTAAGTTTATACTTACTCTCTGTAACTCCCATTTCTCAATGAGGTGTTCTACTTCACCACCAAGAACTGTGGTATTAGAGTCATTCAAGAGTAGGAATCCATTTTTTATATCCACAATGCCTGAGAGCTTCACTTTAGTTCCAGGTGGTGTGTTCAGGCTAAAGCAAAGGAAAAAAAAAAAAAAAGTTAAAACACATCGAAGCTCCTTCCCCAAACTCAAATTTAGTCCTGAACCTGGTCAAGTTCTTCAAAACACACTCATACAAAACCTTTTTTTTTTTCAGGAAATACTGGCTATATAGTGTGAATAGATTACCTATAGGTAAGAGGTCAGAAGACCAGGTGCAAGGCTGTCACTCTTTACCTTACTGACAAATGAACTTTAGTTTCCCCATTAAAAAACAAAAAACGACAAAACAAAAAACCCCACAAAAAACCCAAAAACACCCCCAACAATGTGGACAATAAAAATCACACCTCACAAATTTGTAGTAAAGATAAATAGAATAAGAGATATGAAAAGTACCTTCTCATGCCATACATGGCATGCTGTACAAATAGAACATTTGTCGTTTTTCCCCCTGAGCTTTGACAATGTATTGCAAAGATATACTATGTGCAAAATTTAAGTTTCAATACATGAAAAGGTATCTGACCAGTAATAATTCTAGAAATTTTACATCTTTATGAGCTACCATAATCCATACAAACAATGCTCTTTTGTGTTAACCATCTAGTTAAATATCAAATGAGAGTTATTTAAAGTTTAATTTTATTTAATTTAATCTTAAAAGAACTTGTCTGTAAAAGGCTAAATATTATCAGACTTAGAGCAAACAGTACACCATGATCCTTTTTACAAAAACCAGAGAGAAAATGTTTATGCCCCTACCAACTGTTTGTTAAAAGCAATAGTGGAAGGAACCATTTCATTACTGAGATTTATCCTAAAGTAAAAACACAGATACTGAGTCTCACCCCATCTCTTTGCACATGCAGCCAGAGATAAGGTACTCTCAATAGGAGTAAAGACCATTCTTAAATACTTAGGACAAATTAGAAAATAAGTCTGAAATGGTTTCACGTTGTCCACATTTTTAAAGCTCAGGATATGTCCTTTATGTGCTGACATATGCAACAGCAAAATCAGCGGAAAGCATGGATATCATTGGTCTATTTTGAAAAAAGATGGTTTTAAAACAGTTATTAACAAGAAGAAATAGAATACACCTGTTGTTAAAGCCTCATAGATCTCATAGAACCCAAGATATTATCTGGTAAAAACTATTCTGAGGATCCCAAGCTTTGTCATCACATGCGATTCATAGAACAAATAGTCATGAACAGCCATGCCTAACCTAACCCTTAAGTAGACAGCTCTGTGGTGGTAAATAACTAAGGACAATATTTATCAGACTTCAGGATCAGCAACAGTTGAATACAGTTACACTAAGTGAAGAAGTTTTTCCCAATTTCAGGCAATCAGCAGATCCAGATTTTCATAACTCTGTATCATCATTTAAGGATTAAAAAAAAGTTTCAACTACAGAATGCTACACTACTTTAAAGAAACTACTCTAATTACTGAATTATATCACTTACATAAAACTTATTCTTCAAAACCATTTTTAGCCAATAATTTCTTACAAACTGATGAAGTTGAAAAATGCAATGAAAATCTAGAAACAGAAATTAGCAATAAAAGAAACTACATAAGACCTTAAAAGACTGGATGCAAATTACAGGGACATTTAAGTTGTGATAATATAACTTTAAAACTAAAACCTAATCCGAAAACAAATGATAAACTAGTATTTGTATAAAGTGACTGTACCTTTCTCAAACTCTCCTTAATAGGTTAAGAAGAAAAAGTTGTCAAATTATTTGAAGATGTACTTAAAATTTCATTAGGATAACTGACATAAAGTCCCACTCACCTATTAAATGACAGTTCTATTCCCACAAAAGGATAAATAGATGTTAAAATTTTAACATAATTTTTAATACTTTACCATCAGGGCCCCAACTAACCCTTATTCAGAGAGCATATTTTGGTTTAATTACAATTTTTATTGGCACCCCAAAATGCCTCTACTCTCTCTTCAATGCAATTTTTAAAAAGCTATAACAAGACAAACACAAAAACAGTGAGAAGTGGGTGTTTAAAAGTTGCAGATAATCAGGAAGTAGGACAGAAGAACTGAAAAAAGCACCCCAAACTAACGCAATGTCCACTGAAGACAACACAGTCCATGCCAGATGTGCCTCTAGTCCTCTCTAGTGAATTATTCTACTTTGCTTCTAAGCTAACCACTAACCAGTATTATTTTGATAAAAGTCTCCCAGATGTTCACATGTAAGAACAGTTCTGCAGGCTGTTGCTTTTATAGCAAAAAAGTAGACATGCTACTTCAATGATGAATCAATGGGCAAGTGGTAGTATTTTTTTCTTAATTGTCAAATTGCAATAAATTCAACAAAAGAAAGCAGTTAACAACATAAGGGACCCTCCTCTCTGGACAGTTTTGTGTCTTCATTTAGCTAAGAGAAATATAGAGCAGCAAAATCCGAGAGGGGGCCATTACATGGCAAGTCTTTCCGAGTCATTTGCGAACTCCTTTGTAGGGGGTTTGACTGAATTTGTCAGAGGAGGAGAGGATTTTCTTTCTCCACAAAAACAGGAACCCTTCCACTCTTCAAAAAGACAACAGGGGCACGTGGGTGGCTCAGTCAGTTAAATGTCCAACTCCTGATCTCAGTTCAGGTCTTGATCTCAGGTTTGTGAGTTCAAGCCCTGCACTGGGCTCCACGCTGAGCATGGAGCCTACTTAAAAAAAAAAAAAAAAAAGACATCATAATACAAAATCAATAAAACCTGCTTTGTATAGAAAACCAGTATTTCAGGGGCCCTGGTGGCTCAGTTGGTTAAGTGACTGCCTTCAGCCCAGGTCATGATCCCAGGGTCCTAGGATCGAGCCCCATGTCAGGCTCCCTGCTCACCAGGGAGTCTGCTTCTCCCTCTCCCTCTCCCTATGCCTGCTGCTCCACCTGCTTGTTCTCTCTCTCTCTGTCAAATAAACAAAACCTTAACAAAAAATCAGTATTTTAGACAAATATATATTTTCTAAGGAAGGAACTTCCTTTACCAGAGGCAGATACAGATTGAAAAAAGAATGAAAGAGAAGGGAAATTATTAGAAAAGGAAATAATAAATAAAGGAATATTAATAATAATTAATAATAATATTTATTAATTATTATTAATAAAGGAAATTATTGAGCATGGCTTGGAGGCCTCAACGTATCACATTTCTTTTCATATACCATCATCCCAAATCGCCAAAGCTCTTCCAAATGGAACTTTTCACTCATTTGTTTTCAGGACACCATGTCTCTGCATGTGCTATTCCCCCCTTACTATGCTTGAAATTCTTACTCATATTTTAAGTCTTATTCCTGACTTCCCCCAGTAGAGTTAATTTTCTAGACTCC
This sequence comes from Nasua narica, assembly GCA_028533885.1. Lineage (NCBI taxonomy): Eukaryota > Metazoa > Chordata > Mammalia > Carnivora > Procyonidae > Nasua > Nasua narica. The sequence goes on from CM052810.1 coordinate 39,758,990, forward strand.
CAATTCTTTAATTTTCTATTTTTTTAAAAGATTTTATATATTTGTCAGAGAGAGAGAGAGTGACAGCAAGAGAATGGCAGGCAGAGAGAGAAGTAGGCTCCCTGCTGAGCAAGGAGTCTGATGCGAGACTCTATCCCAGGACCCTGAGATCATGACCTGAGCTGAAGGCAGACACTTAACTCACTGAGCCACCCAGGCGTCCCAACTCCTAATCCTTTTAGTTGACATACTTATTATAACTCATATGCTTATGTGCCTATCTCATTAGCAGAGGAGCTATTTGGGGGCAAAATCTAAACTTTTTTTTTTTTTTTTTACTTTTGTGCCTCTAGCATAGATTAAGGGGACTGGAACACAGCAGATTCTAAACACTTCTTAAATGCTCACTTAGGAGAGAAATACAGTCTAGGAGTTTACATTAAGTGAAAAAGCTCAAAGGACCCAGAGCAGCAAATATGAGCACATAGAACGACACTGAAAATGTCCAATGAAAATTCCCGCCTTGAAAAATTGTTCAAACTGAAATAGCGGGGACACTGATGATAAGGGAAACATTTCCCTTTCCTTCTCATTGCTTTTCTCCATCTGAACAGGAATGCCAACTCTAAAAAGTCTCTCATAGAAATACATGCAGAACAGTGAAATTGGACCCCTGTCTCACAATACTCACAAAAATTAACTTGAAATGGATCAAGGACTTAAATACAAAACCTGCTACCTAAAGCTCCTAGAATAAGACACAGGGAAGAAGCTTATCAGTATTGGTCTTGGCAACGATTTTTTAGACATGACACCAAAAGTACAACAACAAAAGCAAAAATCAAAAAATGGGACTACATCAAACTCAAAAGCTTTTGCACAGCAAAAGAAACAACAAAATGAAAAGACAATGTATGGAATGGGAGATAATTTTTGCAAACGATATATTGGATAAGGGGTTAATATCCAAAATATATGAAGAACTCTGTCAACATAATAATAAAAAAAAAATCTGATTCAAAAATGAAAAGAACTAAAGAGACATTTTTCCAAAGAGGAAAGCAAAATGACCAAAAGGCAGGTGAAAGCTGCTCAACATTACTACTCATCAGGGAAATGCAAATCAAAACCACATGAGCTATCACCTTACATCTCTTAGACTGGTTATCATCGAGAACACAAAAGACAAGAGATGTTGGCGAGGATGTGGTGAAAGGGGAACTCATACATTGTTGGTAGAAATGTAAATTGGTCCAACCACTATGGAAAACAATATAAAGATTCCTCAAAAATTAAAAATAGATCTACCATACAATCCAGTAATTCCACTTCTGGGTATATAACCTAAGGAAGTGAAAACAGGATTTTGACCAAAAATATGTACTCTTATGTTTACTGCAACATTATTCACAATAGCCAAGTTTTGGAAACAACTTGAATGAATGGATAAAAAAGATGTGGTATATATACACAATGGAATATTATTCAGCATGAGAAAGGAGAATATCTTTCCATTTGCAACAACATGAATGAACCTTAAACTATTATGCTAAGCAAGATAATTCAGACAAAGACTATGATATCATTTATATGTGGAATCCAAGTAAGTTAAGTCTGTAAAAAGAATAAAATGGTGGCTACCAGGAAATGGTGGGGAGGGATAAGATTAAAGAAGTTTAAGGGTACAAATTTGTAATGAGTAGTAAATAAGCCACAGAGATCTAATACACAGTCTAATAAACACAGACAACAATATTATACTATAATTACATAATGCAATAAATATTGTTACATTAGGGTTCATAATATATAAAGGTATCAAAGTAAAATGCTGTACAATTTAAACTTACACAATGTTACACATCAAATTTATGCAAATTAAAATAAAAACTTCTCATAAAAATAGCCAAAAGAAGAATTTGGAAAACTGTTCCTTATGGAGTTCCTTGTCCTCTCAGAAAGTAGAGCGGCACATGTCTCTAGCTTCACCCATTTCCTAACAGAACTCATTAGTCTATAAAACTTTTCTAGTGTGATGGAAAAGCTGCCAAAGAAGAAATGGTAATATATTCAAAGAAATTGTTTGTTCCTGGAAATTTCTGAGTGACCTAAAATTTACTGAAAAAAAATGGAAATGATTACTTTTCATACAAATACACCTTGAATTTTTTTTAAAATAATTAACATTTAAGGAAAGAGTAACTCCATTCCTATTTTCCTATACAGATAAAGTAGAAATATAAATTCTTTACTTTCTTCTGAAATATTGTAACAGGCACTGATAATAGTTCATTCCTTTTTTCTGAAATTCATAAAACAAAATCCATTTTGAATAGCACCTTCATACTCTAACAAATATACAAATTAAAGTGTCAATCACCTTATTTTTGACATATAACTAAATTCCACAGCTGTGCAACTTATGTGCCCATCCGTCATCTGCAAACGCAGCATTCTTGGTGCAGCCTGAGATTCTTCGTTGTCCTTTGGTGCAGCAACATTGCGAATTTTTTGAATTTGCAAAACACATGGACCTTCAAGCTGTCAAAATACAAAGGAATAAATATCACTTTCTAGCCATGGCTTTGTTTTTCATTTATTCTGATTCCCTCTTCCTTAATGGTCATACTTCATGATTTGTAATAATTTCAATTAAATAAGGTCAAAAGTAAAATTACATAATATACATCAGGGTTTGGGGTGATTTAAAGATAAAACTTCAAAAGGGTCTTCTGAATTCATTAGTTCTGAATGCATTTTCAGAAAGTAATGAGAAAACCTGAGGAAAACAAAGTTATATTTTTGGATTAAAGGTGTATTAATAGATGTTTTTAATATTAGGTTCTCTAAATTATTCATACGCACCCCCCATCTTCTCCCAGGGACAATCTGGAATTAAAGAACTTGGTAATTTTTTAAGGGACATCAACTTTATACCACCAGTTGGAAGGAGTGTTTACTGTTTAAAAACATCAGGTTTAAAGTACGCCCTCTTCTGGTATTAATGAAGAATACAATACTCCAAAATTTAAACCATATAAAGTTCAAAAAGTGTGAGCTGTGCCTGATGTATTTTCACATTATCTTTTTAAGTAAATTTAAATCCAATGCTGTATTCCAAGCCTGGCACTAAAGAGAAGAAATGCTCTCTCTGGTCACATTTCAATCAAAGCCAAAAATAAAATTGATGGACTAATCAGCTCTTAAAAATTTTATATAATAAAATACCTATGATAAAATTGGAAAATGCTGGTAAAATCTGTTTACATGGCTGAAAAATAACTTTATTACAAAGTGATATTTTCCACATTATAAAAATTATACCTTTCAGTAGTAGCATACCTACAAAGGAAAAAAAAAGGTACTTTTTTTGTTACATAGTATTAAGTAAAATCTTTCTGTGGGTATTAATGTAATTTATATTTTCAGCAAAGAAAACTGTGAAATGATTGACGAACATTTAATTTCTTGAATAAGCATGTCCCAAGTTAACAAATTTCTACTTCATATTTACCAGTATTTTGCCTATAGAGGAATAATTTTGCTATAAATTTAGTCCTAAAGAATATAATTAGAAAAAAGAGTCTAGATTTCATCTAATTTTCAGTTATAAAAAAAATTTTCAACTTAAAACAAGTCCAAAATCCTTAATAAGTACAGATAAGCTGCGAATTCAGGATGACATTTTTCTTTTGCTTTGTTAATGTCATTAAAATAAGGATATTTAAATTAAACCATAGACAGGTTACAGTTATTGTAATGTTTATTATTCTCATTTACTTTACTACTCCTAATATTTTTAGCTTAGACATTGATGAATATACAGTTTGTGCCGTCCAATATGGTCCACCAACCATATGAGACTACCTAAATTTATATTTAAATTAATTAAAATTAAATGATATTTAAAATTTAACTCTTGAGTAACATTATCCATATTTCAAATATTCTGTATCTGGACAACACAGATAAAACTACCTACATCACTACAAAAAGTTCTATTAGACAATCGATGATCTAGATCTATGTGTTCCAAAATGAGACACATGCATCCTAGGGAAAGCACATCCATTGAATCATGACAGGAAAACTTTTGCTTCTATTTCATTCTTGGTAAGAAAGAAATTAAACTTTCCTAGGATTTCTTATCCAGCATGACAAGGGTACCCTAACTCGGTCATATGAAATACAGACCACAATGTATCTTTATGGAAATGGGAAGTTCTACATCCCATGAGGGCTGACAGGACACCTTTGCTGGTTTTGTTTGCTTTCAATGTGTTGTAACAAACTGCCTTTTATTTGTGTGCAGTTAAATGGATATATAGACTATATTACATAGTTTTAACCATTAATGCTCACGAACTAGACAAGCAGGTTTAAGAGTCTACCAAAGAAACAAATTGAAGACAATGTCAATGACACAAACAAAGGGTTGATCTCCTACATCTTAGTTGACCATGAGTACAAAAAGCTGGGGGATGCTAGAAAATAAGACCTGCCCCCAGCTCCTAATATTTCTAGCAAGCAACAAGTTTACTTATTTAATTACTCCAACTACTGCCAACTACTGGCCTCTCTAGTTCTTTTAGTGGATTGAATGGTAGCCCCTCCAAAAGATACATCTACCTGGAACCTGTAAAGTAACCTTACTTGGGAAAAGGGACTTTGCATACATAACTGAGGTCAGGATCTAAAGATGAGATCATCCTGAATTAGGATGGGCTGGAAATCCAATGATGAGTGTCCTTACAAGTTAATGGGAAATAAACACATAGTATAAATACACACGGAAAGAAGCAGGCTATAAAAGTCATGTGGAGGCAAAAATTGGAGTTTCACATCTACAAGGCATGTCAAAGACTGCCCACAGCTATCAGAAGTGAGGAAAGAGGCATGAAACATTTTCTCTCAGAGCCTCCAAAAGGAACCAAACCTGCTAACACATTGATTTTAAACTTCTGGCCTACACAACTGTGAGAGAATAAATTTCTGTGTTTCATGGTGCCAAGTTTGTGGTAATTTGTTACAGGAACCTTAGGAAATGAATATACCCATTCATGGAATGACTTAACCTGATTGGGAAGAATATACTATATATACTGGGTCATACTGGGCTCATCCTCACCCTCCTCCTTCTTGGGATCTAGCTAGGAACTCTGAGGTATTTACTCAGGCTCTTCATTGGATTGACACTACCATGAAGGAGTGTCTAAGTCTGCCTGGTTTGTGGTTCAGTGGGTCCATTTGCCTCTCCCACTAAACCACATCTTTCAAAGTAATTTTCATCAATAATAAAGTTGATATTTTGGCCCACATCTCCCACACTTTACTTCTCAATTGATTCAAAAGCAAAGTAGAAAAGGAGGTACTATTTATTACAGTCTTTTCATAGTTACTTCTCAATGTGAATCATCAAGTCTTAATATTAGTTATCCCACAATTCAGAAATGTTCTATAAGTAAGCCAAAAGATATAATGAATGTTTTCATTATTATGTTTACAAAATCTAGTTTATTATACTCTGTAGCTGTATGGGAACTAAATAAAACACAAATAGTAGAATAAAATACTATAGTTATAAGATTATCCTAACTTTAAACCCTGAATCTAAAATCATCTAAATGTGGGTGCGTAGGCTCAGTGGGTTGAGCATCCAACTCTTAATTTTGGTTCAGGTTAGGATCTCAGAGTCATGAGATCAAGCCCAGCTTTGGGCTCCACACTCGGGAATCTGCTTTCTCTTCGCCCTCTGCCTCTCCCCCTGCTCGTGCACCCTCTTTTTCTCTCTCTCTAAAATAAATAAATATATCTTAAAAAAAAATCATCTAAAGGCATCCACAATAATAAATGAAAATTAACCTCAAAATCTGTTTCCAAATAGTGTTAAGGGCAACCCCAAAGTAAAAAAAGATATAAACTTCAGATGAAAATAATAAAAAACAAAGATTAATCTTTACCCCAAATTTCTTCTTCTTTGGCGGGGGCAGAAGGAGAGAGAGAGAGGGAGAGAAAGAGAGAGAGATGGGGCCCAGTGTGGGGCTTGATCTCACAACCCTGAGATCATGACCTGAGCCAAAATCAAGAGTCAGATGCTTAATTGAGCCATCCAGGTACCCCACCCAACATTTCTTTAATGACTGATTTTCTCTTTTGCATGAGTAATAAGGAACAAGTAAAAGAAATCACTATAAAAAGTTTAAATAGGTAAGAAGAATTCATCATTGTCTCTCCAGGTAAAGATCTCTCATCATAATAAATGGTATCAAGTATCTGGCAGAAGCATTATCTGAGGCCAAAAAAATTTACCCAGCCTTGGGTCGCCTGGGTGGCTCAGCCGTTAAGCGGCTGCCTTTGGCTCAGGTCATGATCCCATGGTTCTGGGATCGAGCCCACATCGGGCTCCTTGCTTATCGGGAAGCCTGCTTCTCCCTCTCCCACTCCTTCTGCCTATGTTCCCTCTCTATTTACTGTGTCTCTCTGTCAAATAAGTAAATAAAATCTTTAAAAAAAAAAA
>CM052810.1:39765985-39783961 GCA_028533885.1 Nasua narica
TTGCTGCGGCTGAGGTCGAAGAGGTTGTTGCCTGTGTTCTCCTCCAGGATTTTGATGGATTCTTGTCTCACATTGAGGTCTTTGATCCATTTTGAGTCTATTTTTGTGTGTGGTGTAAGGAAATGGTCCAGTTTCATTCTTTTGCATGTGGAATGCCAGATTTAAATGGCTCTATCAGTTTATTACTTTATTGATCATATTAAATAGCATTTGGGTGTATCAGTGAGACTCTCCAAAGGCTGGATGACATGGAGTCAGTTATCTATAGTCTGATCACACCTGAAAAACTGAAATTTTTCTTTAGGAATATAGACATCATCTAAATTTAGACAGCCTGTAATACTTACTATGAAATATCTCTGCTAGCCATTTTTTTTTATAATCTTATCAATTTACTTGAGAAATAAATTTCCTCCATCAGTACCTAACAACATAAGCATCAGATTCTCCATCAACCCTAGACACAGGGCCTATGGGTATATTAATTATGAAGGAATCTGAATATGATTAAGTTCTGATCAATTTTCCAATATTATTGCAAAGTGGGTTAAAATTAACAGAATAAAAAGTTTCATCCTTCATAGTTCTTTTAAGTACTTAAAAATCATAATTCATTTCACTCTTTATTACTTTCAAAGCATTTTCAGTAGCTTCAATAAAATTTCCTAGAGTTCATTTTTCCATTCACTTATATCTAGAGAAGTTTTTGACTAGATCATTCACATGGATTCAAGCAACTGGACAAATAATTACAGAATGTTGCTTTGGAATAAGAAAGAGTAGTTCTGCTTAGCTACTTTAAAAGCCTGAAGGACAAGCTTTAAAAAGCATTTATGATGCTTTCTTAACCTACTTCTTTGCTCTGTCAAAGCAACTCTTAATATCATTTTAACAAAATTTTATTTTAATAAACATGAGGATAGGGCAGGAAAAGACCACATGGGGAAAAAGTATGATTTGTCACACCCTGTACTTTTGTAAGGATAATGTCAGACTCAAGAAACCTAGAATGAGGGGCGCCTGGGTGGCTCAGTAGGTTGAGCGGCTGCCTTTGGCTCGGGTTATAATCCCAGCATGCTGGGATCGAGCCCCACATAGGGCTCCCTGCTCAGCAACGAGCCTGCTTTTCCCTCTCCCTCTGCCTGTCACTCTGCCTACTTGTGCTTTCTCTGTATCTCTCTGTCAAATAAATAAGTAAAATCTTAAAAAGGAAGGAAGGAAAGGAAAGGAAAGGAAAGGAAAGGAAAGGAAAGGAAAGGAAAGGAAAGGAAAGGAAGAAGGAAGGAAGGAAGGAAGAAAGAAAGAGAAAGAAAGAAAGAAAGAAAGAAAGAAAGAAAGAAAGAAAGAAAGAAAGAAAGAGAAAACTAGAATGGAAGACAACTATCTATATAGTTTAGAAACCTCAGAACATTGCTCACATTATCCATTCAGGTATCTATGATAATCTCAATTTGGTGGACATTTTCCCCCAGAGAAGATCTCCGTGTGCTTCTGGGAGTAACAACCCCGCAACTGAGAGAGCCTTAACTTTGGGCTAGTGGAAAAGTGGCAAAATTAACCTTAGCCAAAACCTCAACTCACTGTAAGTTAGTAGGACCCTCACTAGCTCCAGGTATCCCTTCCAGAAGAAAGCACTGCTGATTCAGCTGCCCAAGATTCCCATATAGAAAGATCAAGAAACATGAAATCACAAGAAAATATCAAGAGACTCATAAGGAAACAAGCCACAAAGCATGAGAATCATAAAAAAAATTAAAAATTAAAAATTAAAAAAATTAAATCTCCAAAGCTTGGAGAATTTGGAATTATCAAAAATTGACTATAAAATAATAAGCCTAGTCTAGAGAATTTATATAGAATGAATAGTTTGTATTAGAAAAGAGAGAAGAAAATTAATGAGCTAAACTAACAAGTTATGAAAAGAGCAGACTGAGCTCAAATAAGGTAGAAGAAAGAAGATAACAAACAGAAATTAATGAAATGGCAAATAAATTCAAGCTTAGCAAAGACTAGTGTTGATTCTTCAAAAAGACTAATGAAACTGATACTGAATAGGACTGATCAAGAAGCAGAGAGTAAAGAAGTCAATCAATGACTTAAGAGATAATATTAATAAAAACATTCAACGTATTTTCATCAGCAGTGGAAAAATACAACAGAACTATGCAGAGCAGTCTAAATATCCACCAACTGGTAAATGAAAAAAAAAAGTGGTATATCCTTACAATGGAATACTCAGCAATAAATAGAAACAAACTACTGACAAACAATTAACCTCAAAAGCATTTAACTAAGTTAAAGAAGCCAGATACAAGAGTATATATGGTGTGATTCCACTCAGGTGAAATGTCAACAAAAGGAAAATTTATAAAGCATAAAAGAATATACGGATATAATGTTAAGAATAATAAGTACAAATTAGCAGAATTTAAGATCAATACACAATTATCAGAGAGAAAAATTAGTAATTTTTTAAAAATACCATTTACAGCAACAAAAATAAAATACTCCAGGAATAAAGCTTACAAAACATACAAGACCTCTATACTTTCAAGAAGTTATAAAACTATGGAAAAACTAAATAAATGAAGAGATACATCTAGGAGTGTGCTAGAGGCAGCTCATATCAGTTCACAAGACCCTATTATACACATTTCCTCCAAATTCTGGCATCAGTGATTTCATGGTGTAGCTTATAATCAGCCATGGTAGTAATACTCTTGCTACAAAAAGTAGCAAATGATATGTATCAGGGCTTTTTTCTTCTCTTCACCGAGGCAGCTTATAAGCATTTCACTGATAATACAATAACATAATGATATTGACTCTCTTTAAACTGATCTGCAAATTCAGTGTAATTTCAACCAAAACTCCAACATATTTTAAGAAACTTGATCATTTGATTCTAAAATGTATACTGTTGTGGGGGTGGGCAAAGACAGAATAGCCTAAGGAAGAGTAACATATTTTACAACTACAAGATTAGAAAAATTTGATCATTTCAAGTGCCACAAATGACATAGATTTATGGTATCTTGCACATACTACTGAAAGTAATATAAATTTGGTGCAACTACTTTAAAAAATAATTTGACACAATCGTATAAAGTTGAATATTGGCTTAGCTCTAGCACATAATAATTCAAACCCTGGTTATGTTCCCCAGAAAAACTCTAACATACATGCATCAAGAAAAACACACAAATTTGTTCCCAAAAGTAGTGCATCTATCATAAAAACAAAAGAAAAAGAAAAGCACTTAAATATCCATCAACAGGAGAATGAATAAGTAAGCTGAAGTATATGTACACAGTTTAGTATTATATAGAAGAGAAAAATGAATGAATAATAGATATATGCCACATGGACACCTATTAGACACAGAGCACTGAATGATAGAAGCAAATTATAGCAGACAATATGTTAACATTAAAGGTTAAAAACAAAAATACAAATTTGTTTAGGAATAATTACATATGTAACTAAAATATTTTTAAAAGTAAAGTTAAACTCAAAATTCACAACAATCAGTTCTTGGTGCGGGAGGGTGGAAGAGCTAGGACACGTAGGTGAGCAGAGTGGTACTATAAATCTGTAATCTATACTATAAAGTTCTTATATCAGGCTGAAATGTCACACGTGCTCACTTCATTACTAAATTAAAACATGATATGTTTAGGGGCACCTGGGTGGCTCAGTGGGTTAAAGCTTCTGCCTTCGGCTCAGGTCATGACCTCAAGGTCCTGGGATCGAGCCCCACATTGGGCTGTCTGCTCAGCAGGGAGCCTGCTTTCCCCCCCCACCCCCGCCGCTTGCTTCTCTGCCTACTTGTGATCTCTCTCTCTCTGTCAAATAAAAAAAAATGATATGTTTGTATATGTTAAATATTACACTAAAATAGTTCACATAGTTTACATGATATTTTGAAATTAAGACATTGGGTAGTTCACAGAAATGTTAGGAGAATTAAAGAACTAGGTCTGCCGCCTACCCAGAGGGAAAAAACACTCATAATCAAACCATAGAAAGGGTTTGGTGGCCATGGTGTGTTAGTAAAACAGTTCTTGGATGGGGAGGGGAGAGAAGAAGCCTTAATATTTGTAGCATCTGCCAACTTCCACGGCTGATGTCAACTACCAACAAGGTTACTGACTCTAACCAAGGAAGACATGCTGATAATCGGCGTTCAGGAGCTGTAACGAGTGGGACCCAGCACACTGCAAGCGTCTAGCTGTACATCTGTTCTATCAGCCCCACTGGCCCTGGACACCTACCCCAGGACACTGCCGCTATTACGCCAGAAACTCAAACTCACTGTAGCTTCTACCACTGGCAGAGAGCATTCACTACAGTTCCTGCTTATTTGAGTGATTACCCCAAGTCCATAGCAGTTACAGCTGACTAGCAGAGCTGAGGCACGTATGCATGGCATATTTGCAAAGGAGGCTGGCATCTTCTTTCTCTCCACCACCGCGACTCAAAAAATGGGACATTCCCCCAAACACAGGAAGAGAACTCAGGTTCTAGGAATCGCAAATGTCCACTATACTTATCTTCCATGTATTGTTACCAGTCAAGATTTTGTCAAGCTCTGTTTCTTATAGTTTGTACAATAAAGCAGGTTTTAGATTTTTTTAATAATTTTCCAAATAGAAATAATAATGCTGAGTATGGTGTGTGTGTGTGTGTGTGTATACCTAATACACACATACACACTCCTATCCTAAGATTTTAAATATGCCCACAAATGGGGATCTGCCCACTATTTCCTGAGAAGCACATCTCTAAAAACTAACAGTCTAGCAAGAAAAGCCTCCCCACCTCACCAAGCTGAGATGGCTGCTCCTTCATCACAGGTACTTCCGACATAATATCGGTTTCACTACATGAACACGTACGTTTCTTGATCTCTCATCAGGTTATGTGCTCCAACAAGGCAGAGGCTGTCCTGTTGATCGCTGCATCCCTTGAACTTAGCACAAATATACATTCAAAACTTCTTGATAAACTTCCTTTGTCTTTAAAATAATGTCTTAATTTACCTCCAGATCTAAAAAGTGTGATAGGATTACTTGTGTATCTTAAATGAGAAAACTGAGAGCAGAGGGTAATTAACGCTGCCGGACATCATTCAGCTAGTAAGAGGCAGAATTAGGATTCAGATCCAGATCCATCTTATACCAAAGTCTGTCATCTTTCTATTACACATTCTAAAACTATGACAAAATTTGTTACATAGCAAAGGCAGATACAGGCAAAAAGGGCAATGGAAATACTGATGCTTAAAAATTAATTCTGCTCAAAAGGGGTCAAGAAAATTAGGACAGAAGTGGAATTATGAGTGAGGATTTACAGAATAAATACCAGTTTGCCTAGAAGCATAGACAGATTTTAAGGAAGTTACAGTTCCTTCATCTCTGCAGTAAAAAAAGAGGGCAGTAATCATTTCTATTTTCAGTGTTTTTCTAAAGACCACAAAGATAACACATATAAACTGCTTAACATTGGTATAGCAGAGCAGATTTTCAGTAAGGAGGAGGAGAAGGAGAAGAAAAAGAAGAGTTTGTTGGAAATCAGGGTTCTCTTAGATAAGATAGAAGCTTGCACCAAAAAAGATCAAGAGGAAAGCAAGTCAAATGCACTGGGGATGCTGGAAAAAACAGCTTTGCAAAGGTAGTCTCTGATCCCTATCTCAAATTTTTCAAGTGATATTCACATACAGTGATAGTATAAATGTAAAAAAAATATATAAACAACAGTAAAAAGAAAATTTCTGAATCCTAAATATGGTAGTACCTTTACTAGAAGATGACCTAAAAGTTTCCACTCCTTAGAAATTTTAAAAACAGAGTATTATAAAAGCCTATTAAGTGAGGGGCGCCTGGGTGGCTCAGTCATTAAGCATCTGCCTTCGGCTCAGGTCATGATCCCAGGGTCCTGAGATTGAGCCCACGATGGCTCCCTGTTCAGCGGAAGCCTGCTTCTCTCTCTCTCCCACTCCCCCTGCTTGTATTCCCTCTCTAGCTATCTCTCTCTCTGTGTCAAGTAAATAAATAAAATCTTAAAAAAAAAAAAAAAGCCTATTAAGTGAGAAATAGACATAATCTCGAATAGGTTCTCCCAAGTTTGAGATCCCCTGTGAAAAGCATCAATTTATACATCAAAGTATATAGCACAGAACATAATTTCTCTTATTCAATTGTTCAGAGCAATTACAGCAAATGAAATATGAGGAAAACACTGTGGGACCCCCCGGTCAAAAGTAACCCTTCTAGTAGTGTGTCATTTGCCTATTTCCACACCTCTACCCTTCACCTTTTTAGCTTTTTGTTCTCTGGGAAAATTAAAAAAAAAAAAAAAAATTAAGGTGAACAGTTTGTTTTTCAATTATCAGAAGAGTATTTGTACTATATATTGTTTTGTACATTTTTAAACTCCACAGAAGTTCTACCAATATTTGCCAATAAATACTTGTAAATAAAGCAGAATAAAATCAGTATTTCAGAGTAATTCATTGTTCCGAAAAGAGTGCATGTTTAATTTTAATAACTCACCATAAGGAACACTGACAAATTGTATTATTTACCACAGAATAAATTAACATACATAAAACATGATATAATTTTATTTAAATTAAAACTTAAAACTTTTTTCAATTATTTTTCTTTTGAAAAACATCTAATTTTCTAGACTGATGGTGAAAGCAAGTTCACTTTGAATTTTAAGGCAGCGAAGCCATCTTGTGGTTGATGTTGGTACTGCTAGAGCTTTGGGCAGTTCCCTCCCATTTGTAAAGTCAGGTCTTTGATCACAATTTGATGTGTAAAAAGGCTTATACAACCTATCATTTTTAAAACTTGGAAGGAAAAAATAAATACAGACCTGAAAGTCTTTCCTTTCTATGGTTCCACAGAAATACATAAGGTCATCACGTAGCTGCACTAGTAAAGTATTTTTATATTAACCTCTATTTTATAATTCTATTACTTTGGTTCAGAGGCTTAAGCTATGAAAATGACTACTGCAAAATATTAAGCTTAAAAAAGAATATGAAAAATACTAAACAGTTTTGTAGAAATAATAGTTTTACCTTTTTTTTGGTCATGACTTTGTTCCATGATTTTTAGCTTATAAGCCACCAGGTTCCAAGACCTTGTAATATCTAAGAAATGCAAAGCCTGCCCTAAAACACTCAGAAAAGAAGTTGCAAAGGGTGGCTTCCCCACCACACCTCCCTCCCAATCACAATTTTTATGGCCTAAATCTCAAAGATAAACTGCCTATAGGCTTGGAAGCCTGGAGATAGCAGTCATCTTCCCCCTCAGCACTTTTTTTTCTTTTTTTTCTTTTTTAAATATGCTGGGAGTGGGGGTTGAACTCATGACCCTGAGACCAAGACCTGCGCTGAGAGCAAGAGTCACTCAACTGACACCCATGCACCCCCTTCCCCTTCAGAGTTTTTAAAATTTGTTTGAAACCTTTGCATTAAGGTCATGGGCAACCTTGGGAGAAAATATAGGAACTGCAAAATAATGTTAAGAGAACGGAAGGAAAGAGAAAAGAACCTGAGCAAAACTATTATATTAATTAATGGTTAAGTTACTTGTACTTTTTGCCATTCTACTTTTTCCCAAATTAACAGTGATAACTAAAAACAATTATTAAGACTTTAGTCTCAAACTCCAGATGACAGTGCCTTTCTCAAGGCCCCAGATTTGTCTTAGAACAAAAAAGGTGTAAATTCAATGTATCCAGGATTAACTGTCTTCTAACTACATGTCTACAATCTTTCTTACCTGATCACAGATCAATCGACTCTCCATTCTTCCTTTCCACTCTCAAATTCCTAAGTGCTAAAAATGGTACTATCCAAGACTTAGTAAATATAACAATAACAATATACACCAAGTAAGCATTTACTTTTGGTCTCTTTTGGGAGAAGTTTGAGGACTCCTCTTTATACTCCTTTAATTTACCTCCAAAGAGGATTACTGCTTTGATGTTAGTCACTTTTCCTGTAAAGGACAGTTGTACTCATCAGACCTACCAAGATTGCTGCCTAATTTGGGATTCTATAATCCAGAAACTTGCTAAGTATGCTTCCCAGACCACCAGAACCAACATCCCATGGAAACTTGTCCAAAATACAGATTCTCGGGCTCTATCCTAATTCAATGGAATCAGAAACTGGGGGAATCAGAGGGTAGAGGGGCAGGGGCTAGCCATCTGTGTTTTACCCAAGCTTCATGGTGATTCTGGTGTACAATAAAGTCTGAGAACTACTATCACAACCAAAAAAAGAGATATATAGACACTGGTGAGAACTCTGAGAACAATGAAGTTGAACGAAAAATTTGAGACAGAATAAACAAAGGAATCAAGATAACTAGCTTTAGCAAAGGAAACCTGTCGCAATGACATTTACAAGTCCTCAAGTATATGAAGAATTAGGGGCACCTGGGTGGCTCAATGGGCTAAGCCTCTGCCTTCGGCTCACGTCATGATCTCAGGGTCCTGGGATGGAGCCCCGCATCGGGCTCTCTGCTCATCAAGGAGCCTTGCTTCCCCCCCTCTCTCTGCCTGCTTCTCTGCCTACTTGTGATCTCTCTCTTTCTGTCAAATAAACAATTAAAAAATCTTAGAAAAAAAAGTATATGAAAAATTATTCTCAAGGGAAAGTAAGCAGATTTTCTCCATTTCCCCTGAAGGAAGATCAAGAAGACATTATGGGGGGGGGGGGGCAAAAAAAAAAGACATTATGAACTTTAAGTTCATGAGAAATTTAGATTAAAATATAATTAAAGTTCGCTGACACAGGATGTTGTTAAATATTAAAATGAATAGCTAAGGAGTTTATAGAACCTCTTCTCTGAGTATCTGCCTCAAAAATGAGAGTAGATTCAAATTCTCATATGGTTCTTCCCAGCAAAATGATTACCATCATTAACATAAACAGATTAATATTTAGAAAATGTGAGAAACTTTGTTACATTATAGACCCTTTACAATTATCTAATATCCAAGTGTTAAAATGGTAAGAGTATTTATCCAAACACAAAACATACACATTGAAAGTATTTATTTATAGATAATGACATTCTTTTTTTTTTAGATTTTTTATTTATTTATTTGACAGAGAGAGATACAGTGAGAGAGGGAATACAAGCAGGAGGAGTGGGAGAGGGAGTAGCGAGCTTCCTGTCGAGAAGGGAGCCCTATGTGGGGCTAGATCCCAGGACTCTGGGATCATGACCCGAGCCGAAGGCAGATGCTTAATGACTGAGCCACCCAGGTGGCTTTTTAATAGTTCAAAAAGTGACCAATAGCACATAAAATTCTTGGCTGACACAATTCACATGTATTTACAAATAAAAAGAAGAAATTGAACATAGGGCGCCTGGGTGGCTCAGTTGGTTAGGCGACTGCCTTCGGCTCAGGTCATGATCCCGGAGTCCCGGGATCGAGTCCCATATCGGACTCCCGGCTCTGCGGGAAGTCTGCTTCTCCCTCTGACCTTCTCTCCTCTCATTCTCAGTCTCTCTCTCTAATAAATAAATAAAAAAATAAAAAAAAAAGAAATTGAACATAAATAAAAAAGAAGTAAAAGACTGAGTAGTTGGTATCTAAAACCCGTATCCCTGATTTTAAAAAAGATCATTGAAAAAATTCATAACATGAATATATATATTTGAAATTATCTAATATATATGACATATGTAATACATATATTATCATATTATGTATATTATGCACTAATATACATATGTGGTACAAAATGAAAGCAATAACCAAATGCACAGCTTTGACAAATTACTCCTAGTATCCTCTCACAATCTTACAACTTTACATAAATAAGTTTATTAAATAAACATGGAAATAGTTAACTAAAATTAAAAGGTACGAAAAGGTCATTGTCCTGTATTCCAGCAATATCTGGTAAGTTTCACATGTAAGTGTCCCATAATTGTAATTCCTGAAACTGACGATTTCTTTTTTTAATGTTGAAAAGTCACCAAAAGTTTAAAAGTTCAAGTCAATAATTTTCCATTTGTACAGAAAGTCACTATAAGGATAACTCTGTGACCTAGTAATTTCTAAAATATTTTGCAATTGCAGTCTTTATTGACAAAATATAATTCCAATAATTTAGTAAAATGTTCATATTTATTGTAGTTAGCATAATTTATGAAGTTAATGTTTTTCTTTACCTTTTCTACCTTTCCACCATTGATGTCACTGGGGAGGAATTTCTTGCCAATTGTTCTTAAGTCTGTCTAAAATAAAAATATTATTATTAAAATATAATTATAGAGAAAAGTAAATCAAAATCTAATCTTACTCATAAATAAAAGATGAAACCACTTAAGCCTATAGAATAAAATTTAAATCATTATCTTTTAGCTGATTATGAGATGTATACATATAATCGCTCTTTTCAAGTAACGTCCCATACATATGTTATTTAAAGAACACTGGTAAGTTGAATAGTAATGTTTAAGGCCTTAATTTTGGTTATATTCTTTTTGATAACTTACTAAATCTCCTCTATTAAAACCTAATACTTGATTTTATATTAACTGTAGTCTTAATAAAAAAAATAATTCCCCAATCCCAAACCGAGTAACTCCTTTTAAGTATATAAATAGAATATATTTTTGCTAACTAAACCCCACATAACATTCATATGAAGAGTCATGAAAATACATTGGCTGTGATACCTATAACAAAGCTACATAACATAAAAATATCCTAGGGAACAACACCACTGCAACAGCAAGAATAGGAAGACTTTATTGTAGAAAAATCTATATCATTTACTTAAACAAATTACAGAAATCAAAGTTAGTGAACAAATGACTCACTATATGGAAGTGCAAACCAAAGCAAAACAAAAATGAAAACATAAGAGCTAACATAAAGTTACAGCATTTCTGATATAAAAACAAAACTTAAACTATACAATTTACAAAAAAGCAGAACTTTTAAGGATATTGTCCTCTTTAGGAAGTAAAAACCGAAGGAACAATAAGAACCTTGCTCACAGGTAAATCAATACTCATGAAGAAGGCCTAATTATTTAAGCTAAGAAATTATCTTGATGACTGAGAGTGTGAGGTTAGATTGATACTGAATTTATATTGTTCTGGTCTTCCTTAAAATATAACAACAGCTTTTCATTTCCTTCAGAGCAAAATAAAAGAAAATAGACTTTGAGTGCATTTAATCACAAAAATCTTTAATGCAGAAATTCATGTTAGACTTAGGGGAAAAATACAGGATGATTAAAATTACTGTGACATAAAATGAAGACATGGAGAGAAGTAGGATAGTCTTCTTTCATCACCTACAATAATACAATGTCCTCTTATTTGAAATATTAGTATGTGGTCAACTTAAGAAATGAACATATAAATTATACAATCCCCACAGCTCTTTCCAGTCTTTTACTACCATAATTCATATTTTAGTTCTCAATGTAATGCGAGAGTCATTCCCAAGCTAAAACTCACCAAGTGGAACACCAGGCAAACTAAGCCCCAAATCCAAAACACCTATGTAACAACATGTTAGTTTTATCGTCTTTGTAGCCTCTATCCAGTAACAGAGTGAAAGAATTATAAGCATACCTCAAGTTGCATGCCTTTACACTTTGAAAATACTGAGTAACAGATGGGGAAAAAAACATGTTCTTATATTAACCTTCCATATATTAGGATTGTTTTATTCCTAATGTTAATTATACATTAAGTACTTGGTACAATGAATTGCAAAGAGTAAGCACTTAATGAATGTTAACTATCATGCCTATTTGTGAATATAAGATATGTACATTTTGTTATCTGAACATGAATAATCATCAAGTCTAATACAACTAACAGTTCATAAAAATATAGGCATTATTTTGAAGTCACTCAAAGGCTGAAATATTTAAATATGTATGCAAAACAAAATATATACAGATTTTATGATATACTATGGCTTCTCATTTCTGGTTCTTAGCAATAATTATGAAATTTAACTTAAACCAAAATAAGGCATCAATATGAAGTCAAAATAAGCACTATACTAAAATCCTAAATTCTGAATCATTATAAACTGTAATTAACTAATAGGACCATGGACACTGCCACAAATTCTCTAAATCCAGCTAATTTATTCCTCTATAAAATGGAAAAAATATCACCGAGCCTATCTCATAAAGTTGTTATCAGGCTAAAGAGAGACAATATATTCAAAGTTTACATAACTTTGAAAGTGCTATACACATATATAATGAATATTATTTCATTATTCTTTAAGCAAGATGAAAAATGACCTACCAAATCTTTAAACACATTAAAATCAAAATCAATTTATAAGTACTACAAAGGCAATTTTATGATTCAGATGCCATTATATCAGGATCACTAGGAAAACTGGATCCAAATATACATTTATACTGGACATAAAAAAATTATGCAGGAGAAATATTTAATCTATAAATACATATGCATCTGTGCACACATACAAAAGATTCCTGACTATTTATTCGAGTAAGTTCAATGGAATATCCATTTGGTAAGTTGTTTTATATTATACTGAATCTTAAAAGAAATTTTTAAAAATCTGTTTTTAAATTTTTACTAATACATAGTATTGAGTAATTTAAGACTGAGCTACTACTTAATTTACTTCTGAATAATTCAGGCATCTAAGCCCAAAACTACATGCTGGATTTTAATGTCATTTCTTAATATTCTTACTCCCCATTCTACAGAGTAAAAAATTAAGAACCCTCCTTTCAACATAAAAATCTAAACAGAAATGAGTTACACAGCAGCTCTGAGGCTGCTCTTTTTAGAAGGGCTTGCTTTTACAAGGGTGGCCCTAGGCTGGCATGTGGGACCTTGTACTTGAACATTTCCTAACTGAAAATGTGGTTCACTGCCTAGACTATTTGTATAAACAATGTGATTTATGGTGAATACCTGCTTTCTGCAGGGAGGAGTCTTAGAATTGTTTGTTTAGGCAGAAAGTATCTTTATAAGCAGACCAATAAATGCCTTGGGTGCTAGTCCCTAGTGGACTTCCCTGGGCAGAAACACTGTACAGTTATCCTTGCTTTTCAAAAGTTCACATTATGCCACTTTGCTTTTACAAAAGACCTATATGAGTTTTCACTAACTGAAAGAAATTCAAAGATTTACATTTTACAGGAAAAGGAAAAAAGCAAAAGCAGTGTTTAGTGATTGTGTTACAGGGAGCCTTTATAGAAACAGAATATACCCCAAACAGCAAGAGGGCACTGCCAAGCTTCTTCCCCAGGAACTATACTTATCATCTCAGCATCAAGCTGCAAGAGGTTTGAACTCTGTTGTGAGCATCTGTGCTTTCTCTTGATTTATTTTGTGTATTCTTTAGCAAGATATGCCTGAAGGTAACAGAAAAACCTGAGAGGTTACTTTTTTGGTCTGGGAATGCTCTAAAATCTTTCCATATAAATTAACGGTAATTACTTCTTCATTCTACACCATTTTGGCTTACAAAAGGTTTTGCAGGAATGTCCTACATTTTTCTTTTAATTTTACTTTTTTTTTGAGAGAGAGAGAGAGCGCACACATGAGCTTGGAGGGGTCGGGATGGAGGGACAGAAGGAGAAGGAGAAAGAGACTCTGAGGCAGGCTCCATGCCCAGTGCTGAAATCAGGAGTCAGATGCTCAACTGACTAAGCCATCCAGGTGCCCCAAGAATGCTCTACTTTTGGGTAGCGTAGAAAACCTGTACATATATTATTGCATTTTCATTCTAAATAAAAGAACAAGCTCAGTGTGTCCCGCATGGGAGGAAGGGGACACAAGAAAGCTTATGAATGATTATTCTCCCAATATGTAATAAGTTACATATAATAAGAATAAATAATACAAGGCTTTTCAACTAGTGACTAATAGCCCCTAATCTTTAAAAGTTGAAAAAAATTCAACAGAAATACTACAAATGCCCGACTTTATATAAAGGTCAAAAGCATGAAAAGTAAATTATCTGTCTGGTGTAGACTTCATCCTTATTAAAAGTAATTTCTTTTTCCTACATATGGCATGATAGCTTGGATTAGAGTATTCAACCATATATTTCAGAGAAAATTATAAAGAGAAATTAATTCATAAAATAATGGTCATCGTGTACCTCTTATATACATAGGACAAATATTTCACCTTGATTTATTTTACTTATAGTTTCACACCCAATTATAGAGATCATTGCTATCTACCTAAGTTCATAAATAAGAAAAAGAAGAGCAGAAGACTGTCACAAAATCTCTTCATCATCTTTAGAATTATTTTTTTAATTCATAGAATTCTTTTAATATTTTTTGAAAGTAGAATTCACTTATTAGGGTACAAGTAAAAAAAATTAAAGTGTATAGGGAATATTTCCATTTGTAGTCATAGACAACATGATTAATTTCTAAAGCTTACTTTAAAAAATTTTATTGTCTTAAAAAAAAATTTATTGTCTTTTATTAAAAACCTACATTCTTAGCTCAGAAACAAAAATGACTTTGTTAGTTTTATTGGATAAAATTCAAAGAAGCTGAAAAAAAAACCAATTCAAAACATAAATTTTATCTGTGTAAGTCCATTTAATTGTAAATAAACATAAGAAGAAAAAGTTATACATAGTTACATATTTATTTATATTTTAAATGTTCTTATCAGCTGTTGCTATTTCTGCTTCACATTATACCTGTGTTGCAGTGATATGGTGGTCTGTCATTCTCTTATGAATAAGAGAATAAGTAATTCTTATGAATTTTGTTGACTACTTATCATAATGTATAAATTTAATAGATTAAATTATAAATTTAATAGATCGTAATTATGAAGATAATATGAAAATACTCCCAATGGGGTAACTGGAAGTTTGAAAAAAAAGAATATTCATATACCTACACCTAAATTTCAAACAATTTTTATAACTCTTCAAAAAATCAAAAGCCAACCCCAATTATGGAACAGATACAGCTAAAGAGATAGGTAGGAGGGAGATTGGAAAGAAATATATATACAACATAACTGTAATTATGGATACCTTTAATTTTCTTTTTTTTAAGATTTATTTATTTGAGAGAGAGAGAGAATGAGAGAGAGAGAGAGAGATCAGAGGGAGAATCAGACCCCCCATGTAGCAGGGAGCCCGATGCGGGACTCGATCCTGGGACTCCAGGGTCATGACCTGAGCTGAAAGCAGTCGCCCAACCAACTGAGCCACCCAGGCACCCTACCCTTAATTTTCTTATTTTACTTTTGTTTTCTGAAGTGTTCTCTACAATATACATTACTTTTATCAAAAGGGAAAGTTATTTTGAAACAAAAAATACAACTGTCAAACTAGCTGGAGTTCCTATGTTAATGAAATGATTTGTTTTAATAAATATGATCAGTAGTTTCTGCTATTATATATCTACTGTAAATGTTATGAAATTCTCTAACTGATCACTGGGGGAAATGGGAATCTTAATTGCATTTTTTTCCCTTTCTTATTGGATTCTATATAATAGATGTTATAAGAAACATATATTTCTAAAAATTGGGTTGATATGAGATTATCAAATTCAACAAACATCACTGCAACTTAAAATACACAGTAAAAACAAAAGATGTCCTCCATATTACTTTTTTTAAAACCCAGTTTATTCTATAAAACATTTTTCATGAAGGCTTCTAGATTTAAAATGTTTATAAGTTAATAAACAAAACCTACATTGAGAGCAATCAGGATGATGTCATTTATATTGACTTTGTCAGGAGAACTTGTGCAAGCTTCAATGCCTTCATCTGAAAGATACCTGTTAAAATAAAATAAACGGCTTAATATTTCCTAAAATCAAAATTAACCAAATTATATTCTTAAGTCAACATGCAATTTTGTTCCATACTATAAAAAGCTTCTACTATAAATACTAGGGAAAGAGCTCTGGGTATCTCATTTATTCACCATCTCTGATAGAACAAAATGGGTAATTCATATTTTCCCTCTTTTGTATCCTTAAAGGGATGCTGTGTCAATAAAATTATCATACACTTCCTGAGAAAAGACATTTAAATATCAAAATACTTCTTAATGTATGAGCTACTCTTACTATTATGCAAATATAATATCTGACTTAAATATTTGTTAATACAGAAGTTCTTAGATACTTGAAATGTGCTATAAAAATAGAACTTAAAATAACATAGATTTAAACTTAATCCTTGACAATTTCCTCTGTCTGCTACTTTCTCATATTATCTTCTCAGGTCCCCTTTCTTGGACATTACATTCCCGAGAAAGCTTTAGTAAATATTATTGACTTAAAGCGGCACAAAGATAGGCAACTTTTTAGCTTATACCTTTTACTTTTCCTGTTCTCGTTTCAGTTTTTTTACTCATTGTCTTATTGCCTTTTGATCTTTTATCCAGTCTAAACCAACATCACATCTGTGATTAATTCAAGAGTAAAAAGATTATTGAATCCAAGGAGAGAATCATTTCTACCCATTCATTCATGCCCAATACAGGCATTTTAAAATTCTTTGATAAATTCTAGAATTCAGGTATCATCCCCTCAAAAGTCCACCTGTACAAATGCCCTTTAACATCTCACACCTTTTACTTTTTTTAAGATTTTATTTTTAAGTAATGTCTATCTCAACGTGGGGCTTAAACTCATGACCCTGAGATTGAGTCACACTCTACCGACTGAGTCAGCCAGGCACCGCCCATCTCACATCTTTTATAATCAGTATCAACTCCTCTAACGAAAGGGCTGGTGCCAACATTGTCGCTGCAGACATTCTCCCACTGAAAAGATACAGGAGTGTTAGTCTGACAGCAAGCTCATTCCTGATAGCCAGCAATTCCACCATCAATTCCCAACATCAGACTAATTCTAAGACACCTGTCAATGTAAACTCTACCTGGAGACAACAACCAAAGAGCCTTTAAGGAACAAAGATTGAATAATTTCTCAAAAATGAAGGAGCAAGTGAAAAGAAATGTAAATTGAAGAATGCAAAAGAACAATAAGAGATTAAATATGTACCTGAGTCAGTAAGAATGGATGGAGAGGAGACAGTACAGTAATAACAGTACATAAGTGATCAGGGAATACAAATGTCTATAGTCAGCACAGATGGTTGAAACACTGCTTTAATTCAAAATGGCTGTTAATTTCCTTATTATGTTGTTAAATTTTCATCAAGCCTAGCCACTGACTATATGTCATTAATAATATTACAAATTCAGTTTTAGAAATATTAAGTCCCTATTTGTGTGAAAAGTAGTATGTGAGTCAGTAATAAGATTAGTAAAATGATGAAAATTAAACACCTGCCTTCAAGGAGTTCCCTGCCTCATAAACAGCACAACACAATAAGTATATAAACATGCAAGGCCAAAATAATTATAAATGAAAGGTTACAGGGGCTCAAAGTGGCTAGGGGATGGGAAAGAATGCACAAAAGGGAATCATATGAGCAACAACATAAAAGTAAAAAGGGTAAAGTACATTCAAGAGATAATAACCTGGAATAATCTGGTTGGAAAATGGGGAAGAAATGAGAGATGAGTATAGGTTGAGATGGATTATAGAAAGCAACAGTACACAAAAAGATACAGTGATTGATGAGATATGCTGGCTGAGTAATTACAAAAACACAACTTTCAAAATTCCTACACAATGTGGAAATAGTATGCAATGACTAATTACTTTGTTTTTCTAGAAAGCCACACCTTTAGAATTTAAAAGATCATAGAAAGTGAGATGATCTGGAATAAATCTTTAAAATAATCAAAATTTACCTCTTGGGTTCTACAAATGAAAAAAAGAAGGCCCAAAGATGTTAACAGAACTTCCCCAAAATAGAAAATTAAGTGACACAAAGTTAAAACAAGAATGCCTCCTGATTCCCAGTTCACTAGTCTTTTCATTACAACATACAATTTTTACTTATCAAC
>CM052810.1:39784061-39803945 GCA_028533885.1 Nasua narica
AGTCAGAGAAAGACAATTATCACATGATCGCTCTGATATGAAGAATTTGAGAGGCTAGTCAGGGGGTTATGGGGGGGGTGGGGAAGAGAAATGAAACAAGATGGGATGGGGAAGGAGACAAACCATAGGAGATTCCTAAACTCACGAAACAAACTAAGGGTTGCTGGGAGGTGGGGGGGTAGGGATATGGACATTGGGGAGGGTATGTGCTATGGCAAATGCTGTGAAATGTGTAAGCCTGATGATTCACAGACATGTACCCTGGGGTAAATAATATATTATATGTTAATTAAAAAATTTAAAAAAAAAAAGAAATATGATCTTCTCACAAACGTAAGCCAGTATCTGCACAAATCAATTTCCTGGTCCATTAGATAATTTTACCAACACACACAAAAAGGGATAACTAGACAATCTCAATCAGTGAGCTCCACAATATATTAAAGAAGAATATATCTAGGGGCACTTGGGTGGCATAGGTCCTGATCTCATGGTCATTAGATTGAGCCCCGCATCTGGCTCCATGCTCAGCACAGAGTCTGCTTAAGATACTCTCTCCCTCTTCCTCTGCCCCTTGGCCCCGAGTGCTCTCTCTCTGTCTCTCCCTCAAATAAATAAATAAATCTTAAAAAAAAAAAAAACTAGTTTCATAGTGAAAGATCAGAGAACTAATACTAATAATTAGAGATTCAAAAAGTGTAAAATCACAAAAATACCTATCCCTACAAAATATAAAAAGAAAAACTCTAAAATTGTAAAGACAGAAGCCATAAAGAGGTGGAAATTTGACTTTATACATGTCTAAGTCAAATATCATGTGATTTCTTTCAAATAATGCCTATAAAATACCTCCCGGATATAACAAATTTTGAAATGTGGCTCAGTCTCAATTTCCATATCTTACAAGTCTCCCTTACTCACCCCTCATATTTTGAAAAATCAAGGATTTGAGCCTTACAGCTCTACTCCTATCAAGAAACAGTAGACCCATTCACAGCTTTCTCCAGTAACATCTTGGTGATCCTTCTATAAATACTATACCATTTTCACTGAAGGACTGAATCTAAATTAATCATAACTTGGGACTTACAAATTCATCTTGTTTTTATGAACATTTAAAACTCCAACACTATCAATGAATAAAACAAATAAAAACTAATAAATAATGAAAGTCAAATTCCCAAATTGGCTTCAACTTGCATCACAGTAACGAGGTAACTGAAAGAACAAAACACAAAATTCAGCAGTCTTAATGTGAGAAATTTTGTGAAAGAAAAGAATTGAAAAAATGGAGAAAGCATGCCAGATCTGATCCCTGTACACATCTGCATGATGGACCTGGAGGGAAGAGAACTATAATCAGTTCCCACATACCATCTCAGAGCACGTAAAACCCAAAGGCATATAGACCTTAAAGAAGAAGCAAACCCCAGAGAGCTCTTGTTTACTAAAACAACAAAAGCACACATTTTCCCATTCTAGTGGCGATTTTGGAACAGTGATGCTATAAAATCATTCATTACTATTCTGTACTAAAAATACACTGAAATACATTTTATGGACAAGCAAAGCACTGAAGGGCTAAAGTTCTTCATGATACAGAAGAGACTAACATTTCTCACTAGTTTTAACTTCAAATAATGTCATTTTAAGTCACAGTTTAATAAGTGCTCAAATTAAAAAAGAGATTTTAGAAACTGCTTCTTTTCATAAATAGAAGATATTAAAATTCCATCTTACTCAGAGTCACTTAATTTATAATCCTGAGCAACTCTTTTCACTTTAGAAGTAAAAGCTCCAAATTTATTATCCGCCAATTTGGGGGAGTGGGACTTCCTATTACAGAGAGCCAATATATATTCAATTAGAAGGGCCACACATAGCCTAAGTGCTACTACCAGAACTATCTTCACTTCATGTTCAAAAGTCACCTGGGCCTTAAAAAAAAAAAAAAAAAAAACAACGCTCAAACTAAAGTTCAAGAATCTCAATTAAAAAAAAAAAAAGAATCTCAATTGATAGAAAACTGTGACAAAACAAATATTGTTTTAATCTCATTTATTTGATTGGGATAGTGGATCACCATTAACACCTCTTATTACCAATAAGGGAAAAAGACCGCCAATTTCCCTTTCATTCATTCCTCTGAAGCAGGTGAGATCCTTGAGCCTAACTTATTCACTGGCTATGATGGGCACATAATGTGGAGGACAAGGACAAACTGAAGACTACATGCCCCATCTACAGGGAGCAGCCTTAACTTGCCTCCAATTGACTATCTGTAGGAGGACAGGTAAAGTAGTTACTATCAGAGCTTCTCATTTTTAGCTTTCATTTTTTTGTAAAGCAATATATAAGCCAAACAAAACAGAGTTCAGCCTGCATGTGGAACACACACTCTCACTTTGTACTTACTAATCACACTAGTTTATTAAAATTATTTGCTTATTTGTTCCTGTATACTTTGTCTGTCTTTCACATGCAAGTTTGTACCGAAGTGTCTCTCAAATGATGTAATATTCATGGCTGACTTCCTGTTCAAGCAAAAGGTAAAAGAACTGTCTTTTGGGTCACTTTGTATGACTTTTGGAAAGCAATGAACACAACAACTATGTAGGTAACAAATGTTCTTGCCAGAGGTGTCTACATCAGACTAAAAAGTGTCAAATCATTTAGTTTGGCAAAAATATTTTATAAACTGGACATATATGGAATTCATCCTTACTTCAAATTTCCAAACTACATAGTTTTGTTGTTGTTGTTGTTGTTGTTTTTAGGGAAGAGGAATGTTCTAATTAATTGGCCAAAAACACCAAAAAAGCAAACACTAGTTTTCTTCCCCTCCACCCACCTCATCCATTCAAGCAGTTTGAAATAAAACCTGAATTCCTCAAGTAACCAAAGACAGAATCTATTACTGCACATTCAAATTAAGTTGATGACACAAGAAAATTCTTTAAAATGCCAATGAGAAAACTAAGAATGAAAACATTCTTCCCAAATGGATAGGAACAAAATAAAAAAATAATGGACATATCTGAACAATGACTGGTATACAGTAGTCTTAACTGTGTCTGAATAAAACCCAAATCAAATGGCTTTGTATGGTTTTGTGGTCTTTGATCTACACATGATTATTTGCTACCACATTGAGATTATTGGCCCAAATATGTAATCTAAATATCAAAATGGGAATTTTAACAAGTGAATTCCTGTTTAGACACAAAGAAAATAAAGATAACTAACTTCCAATTACCTAAGCTCATATGGGGAAAGAAGAGAATAAAATATGAGATAATAAAAAAAATAAACTATATTCAAAGGAATCTTTGGTCTTGTCAAATATGGAAGTTGACAACCTACTGCAAATTCTCAAAACATTAGAAAATATATATATATATATATATATATATATATATATATATTTTAAGTAAACTCTACACCCAACATGGGGTTTGAACTCATGACCCCAAGGTCAAAAGTTGTATGCTCTACCAATTGAGCCAGCCAGATGCCCCGTCAACACATTAAAAAATATTCTACACAACTGCCTGAATAAAGAGCTCTCTATTCTCTCTGCCTATCCTGTTTCCATTCCCATTGTGTAAGTGGACTATAACATGCTTGCCAAAAAATTCAGTTCTTGCTATTATTCTTATACCCCAGAGACACTGAATAATAACTTGCTAATTTCCTTTCCTAGGGCAGGAGAAAATGACTTATAAATTCCTATTTATGAATATAATTTGGGAAAATATAATGCAGGCATACCTTGTTTTACTGTACTTTGCTGTATTGTGCTTTGCAGATATTGTACTTTTTACAAATTGAACGTTTGTGGTAACCCTGTGTTGAGCAAGTCTGTTGGTATCATTTTTCCATTAACATTTGTGCAGTCATATCTGTTGTCACACTCTGGTAGTTCTCAGATTATTTTAAACTTTTTAAAAATAATATTTTATTTATTTATTTGAGAGACAGAGTGAGTGAGTGAGAGAGAGAGCACAAACTGGAGAAGGGGCAGAGGAAGAGGGAAAAGCAGACTCCCTACTGAGCAGTGAGCCTGGCATGGGGGATCGTGGGACGCCAGGACCATGACCTGAGCCAAAGGCAGTCGCTTAACCAACTCAGCCACTCATATTTCAATATTTCAAATATTGAATATTGCCCCAATATTTCAAACTTTTTCATTATTATCGTATTTTTGATGATGATCTGTGATCAATGATCTTTGATGTTACTACTGTAATTGCTTTGAGGTGCCATGAACCACACCCATATAAGAAGGTGAACTTAATAAATGTGTGTTTTCGGATGGCTCCATCAACCACTCCTCTCTCGTCTCTCTCCTTCCTCCTTGGGCCTTCCTATTCTCTGAGATATAATACTGAAATTAAGCAAATTAATAACCTCACATTGGCCTCTCAGTGTTCAAGCAAAAGGAAGAGTCACCTATCTCTCACTTTAAATCAAAAGCTAAACATGGTTAAACTTAGTGGGGAAGTCATGTAGAAAGCTGACACAGGCTGCAAGCTACGTCACTGCACCAGTTAGCTAAGTTGTAAATTTAAAGAAACAGTTGCTAAAGGAAATTAAAAGCTCTATTACAATGAATACACAAATGATAAGAAAGTGACACAGGCTTAATGCTGATAGGGAGAAAGTTTTAATGTTTGGATAGAAGACTAAACCAGTCACAACATTCTCTTAAGCCAAAGCCTAATCCAGAGCAAGACCCAAACTCTCTTCAATTCTACAAAGACTGAGAGAGGTGAGAAGCTGAAGAATTAGTTTGAACCTAGCAGAGGATGGTTCGTGAAGTTTAATGAAAAAAAGCCACCTCCATAACATTAAAGTGCAAGAGGAAGCAGCAAGTACTGATGTTGAAGATGCAGCAAGTGAACCAGAAGATCTAGCTAAAATCATTAACAAGGTGGCTACACCAAGCAATAGATTTTCAATATAGATGAAACACCCTTCTATTGGAAGAAGATGCCATCTAGGACTTCCATAGCTAGAGAGGAGAAGTCCATGTCTGGCTTCAAAGCTTCAGGGGACAGGTTGGCTCTCTTTTTAGGGACCAATAATACAGCTGGTGATTTTAACGTGAAGCCAATGCTCATTTATCATTTTGAAAATCCTAGGGCCCTTCAGAATTACAGTAAATCTACTCTGCCTGTGTTCTATAAATAAAACCACAAAGCCTGGATGACAGCACATCCATTTACAACATGGTTTACTGAATATTTTCAGCCCAATGTTGAAACTTACTACTTAGTAAAAAAGATTTCTTTCAAATTACTACTAATTGACAACGCACCTGGTCACCCAAGATCTCTGATGGATATGCACAACAAGATTAATGTTGTTTTTGTGCCTGCTAATACAACATCCATTCTGAATCCATTCTGCAGTCAAGGAATAATTTAGACTTTCAAGTTTGTTATTTAAGAAACAAATTTGAAAAAAAAAAAAAGAAAAGAAAAAGCAGCACAATTTGCAAATCAATAGCTGCTATAGATAGTGATTCCTCTGATGGATCTGAGCAAAGTAAATTGAAGACCTCTGGAAAGGATTTGCCATGCTAGATGCTATAAAGAACATTCCTGACTAATGGAACAGGTCAAAATACCAACATTCACAGAAGTACGGAAGAGGTTGATTCCAACCCTCTTGGGTGACTTTGAGGGGTTCAAGACTTCGATGGAAGTAGTAACTGCAGATGTGGTAGAAACAGCAAGAAAAGCAGAATTCAAAGTGGAGCCTGAAGATGGGACTGAATTGCTGCAATCTCATGATAAACTTGAACAGATGAAGGGTTGATTCTTTTTTTTTTTAAAGATTTTACTTATTTATTTGACAGAGAGAGAGATCACAAGTAGGCAGAGAGGCAGGCAGAGGGAGAGGAAGCAGGCTCCCTGCTGAGCGGAGATGGCTTTAACCCACTGAGTCACCCAGGGGCCCCAAGGGTTGATTCTTACGGATGAGCAAAGAAAGTGGTTTGTTGAGATGGAATCTGTTCCTGGTAAATATACTGTGATGATGATTATAGTGAAGACAACTTTTATATGCACCGGGAAACCAAAAAATTAATTTGACTTGCTTTATTGTGATTATTTGTTTTACTGTGGTGATATGAAACCAAATGCACAGTATCTCTGAAGTTTGCCTGTATTTAACCATGTTGAATAACAAGATTAGTAAGATAACAAAGCTAGTAAAAAATGGCATAAAATTTGCTTCAGGTCACTTGGTACAGATGAAATCAATATATTCATGATAGTTTATAGATACATTAGGGGTAAAAAAAAATCACTTTTGAGAACACAAATTGATATGCCCACAGTAAGTTGAATGAACCCATGGGATTCTTTGTCTAAATCCCTTTTAAGCACAGTAATTAGGAGGACCAAAACACTAAAGATAAATCAGAAGAGGGTATACTATGACACACAAAAGATAAAAATGAAAAAAGGAGGTCTTTTATTGCATATCCGTTAATAACCAAGTATCTCTTCTATCACTAGCATGTTCTTTCTTTCTTTAGATAAAGTAGCCATCTACTTTATGCCAAAATAAATACCACTGAATTTTTGGAATCTCTATTCCAACAATTACAATAGAGACTTGAATCAACACTAGCTTAAACTTTAATTTTCTCTATGGTTTATCTATGAATGTATCAGATGAATAGTTATGTATTATTTAAAGTACCTCTAAGTACAATCACTTACTGTTGATCTTAATCAATATAGTAAACTATTTTTAATACAGAATTTATTTTATCCAGAAATAAATTATTTTTAAAAGTACATTAATTTTTCAGTTTTTATGATTTCTTCATATACACAAAGTTACACTATTTCCATTTAGTTAACCTATGACATTAAATTTCTTCCACATGTACAAACTTACACCTCAGATGATCTATTTTAATTTCTTCTACACTAATTTTTGAAATTGTTATATTATCAAAATAGAAATACCAAAAGCAAAGATACCAAAGATATTTAATATTTTAAATGCAATTTTTTCATAAAATCAACTGGTTCAAAAACTGAAAGGATGAATATGCGAAAACTAAAAAAAGAAAATTTACTTAGTACTACAGAAGAATATTTTCCTTAAACAAACAACTTCTAGATATGTGAAGCATTATGAAAAGCCCTGATATACACCATGATAAATATCCTACCACTCAATTATTTCAGCGGCCAAACAAAAATTTTTTGAATGAACATTAAATATTGAAAGATGGAAATTAGAAAAAATTATAAGGAAAATCCTTTGAAAAGTTATATCTAATTTAAAACATTTTAAATTCTGAAAAACTGAAATCTATGCTAATTTTTGTTAGGCACTTTCCTTTAAAATACTGAAGATTTATTAGCAAATTCTGAAGTCTGTACTACTTGAAAACTCCACTAGGTGACAACCTTGCTTCACAAAGTGAAATATCATCACACCACTATTGAAAGGTAAGCTTACAAAGAAGTACTAAGCTAGCTTTAAAATAAAGGATTTGACATTTACCAGCTTTTAAGGGGTAGGAGAAATATCAAAGAAAATAAAATACACTATTACAATTTTGAAATTTGTATTTGCTATGAAGATCATTCAGGGTTTAAAAACAAACTCATTTAGCAAGCATTTAAGAGATATCTCCTCATAAGAAAAAAAATTCAGTATCAAAAGATAATTTTCTCTTGTATTATCTCCTATGTGCATCCTTTGAAAATAGAGACTTATAAAAAGGTACACATAAATTATTAGAGAATAAGGCTTTTTTGCTGTGGAGTAGTCACAAAGAGTACTTTTAACATTATTTCAATAGTTGCTTTTTTCTGACATCAAAATAAATAAGCATGACAATTTTAAGATAACCATAAGAAGATAGGTGACAATAAATTACAAACTTCTATTTCTTATAACCCATTTCCAGATATTAAAATATTTTCCCTATACATAAACTAACCTATGATGATATTAACCCTGGAATGCTTATTTGGTATACAAAATTTTACCAGCTAAGCAAGTAAAATTTTGTAAATAAATACAAAATCCCATAACAGATATGTTACAAAGAATAGTGGCAATGGGAACCTATCTATGTTATTATTCATTTTTGCTAACCAAGCCTTCACATAAATTTTAAAGTATAAAATGAAGCCTGTATATTTTTACTTTCATTGGAAGTTATAATTTATATCCTTCCTCTAATTCAACATTTTCATACTTTAATTTAGAAGCAGAGTTGAGGTTATGTTCTAGTAACTCATATTTTAAAATGCAGGAGTATTTGATATTTCTGTCATCTCTTCCTCAGCACAAAGGTGATAGCTATAAAAATTACACCTGGTGGAAAGTCTCACTTCAGGCCCGATGCCCTGTGCACTGACTACCACAATAGAGCAACAGTACCTGCAGAGTCTATGCCAAGGGCCTCCCAGGATTAATCACTGGAGACTGCATACTCAGGTTTGTAAAAGAAATGTTATTTAAAAATATAAGATATCATAGCAAAAATTAGAAGGCATTTTTATGCAAAGCTTGGAGAGACTGTCATGTTATCTGTTTAGTAAGGCAGAACTAGATGCTCATCTCAGCCTCACCCTTGAATACATGTGGAATCCTAGGCAAGTTAATCTTTCTGCACCTCTATTTATTTTCCTAAGGAAAAAAAATGGAGATCATAATAAAAATATTGATCTACAGGGTTATGGTTAAGAATAAATGAGACAGCAATGAAAAACCTAGCATATGCTTGGTATAAAGTAGATGCTAAATAAGTACTCATTCTCTTCCTTCTTAAACACTGTACCCTTGGTGTTCTGGAAAATATTTTCAAAACATGGTACTCAAAGATGTTTTCTAGGTTCTTAGAAGGAAAAAAAAGAATAAGAATTGACAAACAACAAAGGGAATTTCCTCAAAGGTTACAACTAACAGTCAGAGGTGTGTGTGTTTATGTTTCTTTATAGGAAGCCTGAACTACATATTTCTAACATAATACTGACCAGCAGTCCATTGAGAATAAAGGCTAAGTGTCAGCAAGATGGAAGGAATTTCATTACCTAATTTGTGGCTATCTTCCAATTTTACATACAGATAAATACGTACAGTTTGTAACAATAAGAAAATAAGTTTTTCCATGAGACTGTGCAACTATTTCTCCCCGAAACAGAATTTCCAATGCAAAATACATTGCCATCATTTTTGCCCAATCTTCCATTTACATCAAAATTTAAAACAATGTCAAGAAATAGCTGGTGAGTAATCTTAAAATTCTTTAGCACAGAATTAGAGTTGTAATAACTAATTTTAAAATTAGACATTTTATAATTTACTTATAATTTATTTAAATGCCATTTAAATTTAAATTAAAAATTAAATTAAAAATTAATAAATTTAATACCTTTTATTTAAAACTTTAAAAATGAAAATCTACTTCAATTATCAAAGCAATTATGGCAAATACCTACTCGTTTGTAGTATACATAATCATATGTTTTACCATCTGATAGTGTAACAATCCTCCATAAATTAAAACGAAATGAAAATGAAAGAGGCCTAAAATAAAAAAGAGCAGTCACTTAAATATGCTACCAAATCAAGTAAACATTAAACAAATAAATGACTTATTTGCCCAACCAGTGGTACATATATATATGCCCTCATATATATATGTATATATGCATACATATATATATATCCCATTTATATATATCTTCGTCCATAAGATATATATTAGTCAGTAAATGTGGATTCTAACTTTCATTTCTTTAAAATACAAACTGTAGAGAGGTATAATGAAAAGCTGAAAGTGGCCCTTCCCCAATTTTCCTTCTGAAAAATACAGTATTAACAATCTTAGACCTTGTAATCCTTGTAATATATATACACATAAATTGGAGTGGAATTTAGAAGAAAATATTTGTTTGCTTATAAAAATCATTTTACATAAAAGTTTTTGCAGTAAATCTTTTCATTTAAGAATATATCACAGCCAAATTTCATTTCAAGCACATGGATTTCCCTATCTAATCCTTTTCAATAGCTGCAAATTATTCCTTTCCACAGGGGCTATACCAAAATTTATTTTAACTATTCAGATTGTTTCTAATTTTATATTACCAATACTTCCTTGAGTATATTTGTAGATACTCAAAAGAGGACAAATATTAATATTTTTATAACAGATATTTCTAAAAGCGGTGCTACTGTGTGATTTTATATGTGTTAGAACAGAGAAAAAGAACTTTAAACTTTGAAATTATAAAATATTTTGTGCTTTTGGAAATAATTAAATGTTTTAATAAAAATGATCTTTTTCTAATTTTAAGAAATCTTACTTGATGAACAAATATCCCTAAAGGGTTTTACAAATAACAAAGCACTCTCAGTGTCTGAGTAACAATTTAGGTAAATGACATGATCCCTCCCTACCCTCTCTCTGAGTCCTGTGTGTTAAAGTTTACATACTTGACTCCTGGGATTCCCATACCTATTAGTGTGTGTGTGTGTGTGTGTGTGTGTGTGTGTGTGTGTGTGTGTGTTGTTAACACCATTTAAAAAGACAGAATCAATATATGTTCTTTAAAGTGCCAGTTCTGGGTATGATGGAGTAAGAACCTACTGGATGTATGATGACACTCTCTGTCCCCTGCAGAAAATAACCAAAAAGCTAGAAAAAATACAAAAATCAACTCCAGCTACTGCAAAGTGAGCAGAAAATACTGATGGGGAATGCATGCTTATTTGGGTGTGGAAGACCGGGAGCTACAAGTTACTTATGGTCTCTGGTGCTTTAAAGTCTAGGACGGGGCACCTGGGTGGCTCAGTGGGTTAAAGCCTCTGTCTTCAGCTCAGGTCATGATCTCAGGGTCCTAGGATCGAGTTCTGCAATGGGCTCCTCTCTGCTTAGCAGGGAGCCTGCTTCCCCCTCTCTCTCTGCCTGCCTCTCTGCCTACCTGTGATCTCTCTCTTTCTCTGTCAAATAAATAAAAATAAAATCTTTAATAAATAAATAAATAAATAAATAAATAAATAAATAAATAAATAGACAAATAAATAAAGTCTAGGACAGAGTGCCATCCAAATAGCAGACCAGCAGCAGATGTGCACAAGGACATACTGATAATCTTTATGCTCTGGGGAACAGAAAAAGGAAGTAAAGAAACCAGGACCACTGAAGAGTGGGGGGGGAATCAGGTAAGGGAAAGACTCAAAGAGGGGATCTACAGACTCTGTCTACTCACCTCTTTGATGACCTCAAAATGACCCACATACAGAACACTCACAGAAATCCAGATAAAGACAAAAGATTTCAACAGAGAATGGAATTGCCGCACAAATTAAGACTCTGCAATTCATGCCAGTGAAAAAAGGTGCCATTTACAACTTAGGAAACAATATCATCGGTGAAAAGCAACAGAACTAAAATCTCCACCACTTAACAACTCATAATACCAAGAATAGAATCCAAAATTACCCAATAGACAAAGTACTGAAAAAAACACATTCTCTAGAAATAAGAAAACCAATCAAATGTGATCCAACATGAACCAGATGCTGGAACTAAAAGAATATTAAAATAAATGTTGTAACTACTCTCATTTAAGAAAAAATGCCTTCAATACATTAAATCTCAGCAGATAGATGATGTTTCAGCTGAGAGAAACAATTAAAAAATCAAGTGAAAGTTCTAGAATGTAAAACTAGTTCTGAAATAAAATGAAGTTAACAGCAGGATGAACACAGTGGGAAGAGTAAGTGAATTATAAGACAGATGTTGCAACATTTCTATATTTTACATAAAGTAGTACATTATTAACAATAAGTGCACTATGAAAAGTTAAGGATATTACATAATACAATCCTTAGCAAAATCACCATAAAAATAATGCAAAAGAGAAATGACAGCATATGTCTACACAAAAATGTATACATGAATGTTAAAAGCATCATTATTTTTAATTGCAATAACTATAAGTAACCCAAAAGTCCATCAACTGGTAAATGGACTTTCTTAAAATTGTAATATATTTATTCCACAATAAAAAGAAGCAAAATAAAAATACACACAATGGTGTAAGTGAATCTCAAAAACATTATCCCAAGTGAAAGAAGGCAACATACAAAAGACCACACACAGTGTGTGATTCCATTTAGATAGAAAAAGTAAAACTATCTGACAGAGAATGGATCAGTTTGCCTGGGGTTGAGATGAGGAAGGACATCAAATACAAAGGAGCTAGAAGGTAAGAAATCCATTTACACAACTAAGTATGTTACCAAATCCATCAAACTGTACTTTTAAGACTGGTGAATTTAACCGTCTGTAAACAATACCTTAGTAAGCGGAAGACAGGAAAATTTCAGAGAAGTTTGCTAATTTGCTAATGATACATAGAAAGTGGCAACAATGGATAAAACAAAAGCCTTTGAATCCTTAGTCCAGAGCTGCCTTACAGCATTTTTTATTGAAAATGATTATGAATACATTCAAAATTCAAAACTTAATCAACAAGATATGAGCCTAAAATTAAATACAATTAGAAAGAAGTCAATGAACTATATGTTAAATTAAAAATGTAACCACACTAAAATAAAAAGCTAATCCAGTAAACATTAAACATTTAAATTAAACATTAAAAACTCTGAACAAATCTTGAACTCTAGTAGGTTTCTTTTTCCACAGTGGTATAGATGTAGCACTCTGAAACTACTTTGAGCAAATGAGTAAATATACAGATGATGTTAGGAATCAGGGTTCTCACTGTTGGAGAAGGGAGTTACAAATATAGATGGTAGAAGACTAGAAATAAACATCTGGTGTTGGACTAGAAATAGTTTCAGGATAAACTCATGATTTTGTATTTATACATCAACTTATTCATTCTCATGTGTGTGGATTGTCCAGAAACAGCACTCCCTCATGTAATAGTTATATTTTCATTAATTTCATCATGAAAGAAGCCTTGATATGACTTTACATTTTAAAAGGGCAATAACACATTTTTAAAATAATACCTGGCATATAAAACTCAACTATTACAGATTACTAAAATCTGAACATTTCTAAGTAGAAGGCCATCACCATTTTCCAATAAAAACATTTTCCCACTTTAAAGATGTACATGTCAACAAAGATGATATTTAATCAAATCATAGTCACAAATAACTAAATATATGCCTTTCTATAAAACATACGTTAATAATATTCTAAAATGAATAAAACTCAAAAAGTCAGAATGGCAAGAGGTCAGGTTATTCGGGGAAGTATTATTTTAAAAACATGCCTATACAAAAACTGTAAGTTGACAAAACTGTATTTTTGAATCTATTTAAACTTCCATAATCCAGTAAATATGAAGCCCATATTTTGACAGTACATTCATCCTGCAGGTAATGTTAAATAAACACTCAGACCTTGTTATTTTATCTGTCAAAAAATCTGAAACTTCACTGCCAGTGGATATAGACACAACTATAGTTTCTAGTGTGTATAACAGCATTCATATATCAATTAGTTTACAAGAATTAGGTTACAAGAATTTGGCCTTTTACAGGACCAAAAACATTAACAAAGAATTTTTTTTAAGTTTCCTTAAAGCTAATTCAGTCTCATAAATTATTTTTTCCTTCCTTCAGCAAAATTTCTATTTGGGACTTACTTGGCACTACAGGCAACATAAAGTTAAAAGTTCAGACCCATCTTCAAGATCTGTGGTCCAGTGAACTGGCAGACATGAAAGTGAAAAGCTATAATGAATAGAAACAAAAAATCCTAATGTACCCTGTATGAATAGGATGAACTGGGCAGTTAAGTCTGCATGGGAAGATCAGAGTAGATTCTGAGGAGGAAACAGTATCATGGGCTGAGATGAGAAACAACACAACCAACTGTCACTCATTTCTGTGAATGATAAACCTTGCATAAGTACAAAAAGCTCAGAGTTGTGAAACAGATAGGCAAACTGTGTAGTCAAAAGTATTTTCTATATCCAAACTGTAGCATCAGTAATACATTCCACAATTGCAATGCTAACCTGGTATATAGCATCATAAAGTCTTTGCTAAGTAAAAAAGGTATTGTTTGTTAATATTATAACTTTCTCAATTAGCAGTTTTCTTATTTTACAAATATGAAATTTCTTACATCATCCGCCTTAATAAAAGATTTCACTTATAATTGAAGCATGTTAATACAATTTGAAGGTAGCTGATTATTATTCTACAAAATCCAGTAGATCACCATTTGCCAAAACAACCAGTCTCTGGATCAGTCTGGCTACTCACCTTATTGCCCTTTAAGAAAGTCACAAGACAAGCTAACATATTAAATGCTCTGAAGAGTCCTGTAATCAATAACCGGTTTCTTTTTTATTTTTTTAAATTTTATTTATTTATTTAACAGAGAGAGAGAGAAGTAAGCTCCCCTCAGAGCAAGGAGCCTGACACAGGGTTCAATCCCAGGGTCCCAGGATCATGACCTGAGCTGAAGGCAGATACTTAACCGACTGAGCCACCCGGGTACCCCATTCCTTTCTATTTTTTTAATACAGAGTTAATTAGACAAGGGAACCTAACTTTGCCATTTAACATCCTCAGAACATATTTTATATTAACATATTTGTATGACACTTTAACACTTTGTAAGTAACCCTGAAAGTCTCAACATAATAGTGTGTAATTTTGCTAAGTCACAAATTTCAAGCCCATCTGTTGGGTGGCTGCTTAATAAGAATGAGTCACAGAAGAATTCTGCCAACCACCACATCTCAGGGCACCTCTTCAGTACTCTACAGTGGTATTCACAAGGAATCAGGCCATATCCTTCACCAATATCAGATGTAAACTATAATCCTTACACACATGAAGAATATATTGTAAGCACCATGGCTATTTCCTTACATTCTAAAATGAAAATATTAAAGTAACATGGTATATAAATTAGGCCACATGCATAATTAAATTCAGGATGACTTACATTAATATATGACAATAGCAGCTAACACTTTTTACTATGTGCTACACATTGTTCTAAGTGCTTTGTTTATATTAACTTATTCAATCTTCACAACAACTCTATGAGGTATGTATTGGTATTACACACTTCACAGGTGAGGAACCTCAAATATGAAGAGCTGAATTAAACTTGTTCATGGACATACAGTTTACAAAAGACAGAGCTAGCATGCTAACCTCAGGAGTCTGGTCCCAGTCTATGCCTCGAGTAACTACACTTAAACCCAGAGTATAAAAAAATATATATATGCTCACAGTCCACAATCTGGCTTCAGCACTAACTCACAGTGTGATCTGTGCTGTGTTTCAGGTCAATCATATATAAAATGAGAGAACTGGAAGAGATAACCTTTAATGTCCCCTCTGGGTCTGAGTCATTAAAGACTTCTAAAGTCCTATGAGGCCTTTTCCAGCTTCCAACAACTATAGATCTACCTTTCTAGGCTTGATGATCCTTTTCCTTTGTTTCTTTAAACCAAATGAGCCACCCAGGCGTCCCGCAACTACTATTTTTCATTGCAAGTCCTTGAGTATCTTCTTTGGTTTTTTTTAGCTATAAGCATATATTACTTTGATAGAAGTTTTAAGCAATTTTTAAAAAATCAATTAGTATCTTTTATAAGAAATAATTATTTACATAAAAACAGAACAGTACCACCAGCCATTCATTTACTGAAATTTCACTGTAATCTAATTTATAATTGCGATATGACCACTGATTCAATTTATTCAGCAAATATTTAATAAAAACCTACTATACACTTTGAATTAGTTGAGTAATAATAAGTTCAATAAAAGCCAGTTTTGACCATATGAGCAACGGAGTTATTCTTGAAATGGGAAGAGTTCTGATTTAAAGTTCTGCCTTGAGGCCCCTGAGTTGCTCAATCAGTTGAAGTATCTGCCTTTGGCTCAGGTCATGATCCCAGGGTCCTGGGATCAAGCCCTGAGCCAGACTCCTTGCTCAGTATGGAGCCTGCTTCTCTTCTCACTTTCCCTCTCCCTCTGCCCGCCGCTTCTCCTGCTTGTGCTCTCTCTCTCTCTCTCTGTCAAATAAAGAAATAAAATATCAAAAAAAAAGTAAATAAAATAAAATCTGCCTTAGGTAGATTAGTCTGAAGTATAAAAAATTTTTTTTTAAGATTTTATTTATTTATTTAAAAGAGTGAGACAGAGATAATGACAGAAATAGCAAGAGAGCATGAGAAAACATGAGCGGGGAGGAGAAGGAAAAGCAGGCTCCCCAGTGAGAAGGGAGCCTGATGTGGTGCTTGATCCCACTGGGATCATAACCTGAGTTGAAGGCAGATGCTTAAATGACTGAGCCACCCAGGTGCCCCTAAAAAGTACAAATAAACTCTGTTACGGAAGTTTACGTGCAAAGTAATAAGAAAGTATGTGTAGACTATGATGGTAACTACCAGAACAGGCAAAAGGAAAGTTGAGGTGAAAATAAAGGTGATGATGATGATGATGATAACAATTATGATGACAAATACTGTGCCTTTAAATGCCAGATATCATGCTCATTATATCATATATGTCATTTGTCATAATAACCCCCATATTATTTTATCTCCATTTTATAAATAAGAAAATTCAGATTACTTAACCTACTGGAAGTTATAGTTAGTAAACAGTGGAATGGTATTTGAGAGAAATGGCAAACTTAGTAAAAAGTGACTGGAGGAAGTACTAACCAGTATTCTATTAACCTGTAGGAATAATGTTAAGTCTTGATTTATGATTCAGTAACTATACACCACTTCATACCATAAAGGATTTGAGACAGAAGGAAATAAAACAGAGAGGTAAGTGAAAGCAGAAGAAAACTGGAAGGAAATTTAAAACTCCATAACTATATTTATGGCAGACACAAGAAAAAAAAAAATCACAGAGTTCTTCAATGTTTTTTGTAAAAGGTACAAGAGACTCTAGTTATCTAAGGCTGCTTATAACTGGGTCAACATTTCCTATGGAAAAAAAAAAGAAAGAAAAAAGGCTTACTGGGCCTGTACTTTGGTAAAATAAAACAAATAAAAAGTTTATTTTATATTACATTTAATAAAATGTAGTTTTTAATGGCAAATATGTACTCATTGAAAGACCATCCTCTACTTTAATGCCATGCATTTAGTATTTTACCAGTTAGAAAAGCTTAGTACCTTTTGGCAACCTAAAAATTTTTCTGCTCTTTTCCACTTTCCAGTCATTTATAAAAATATCAAACAAACACAACTTGTGCTGGCCCCTATTCCTGGGAGACTGCACTTTACATTTTTATCTTTCTCTGATTGAACAAGTAGCCATTCACTGCTATCTGTTACATATCTGAACTGGTTAGTTTTTCATTTTTATAATAAAAATAAACTAAAATTATTTGTATTGGAATCCCATATCTCAAAAATTAATATCAAAGTCCAATTTTTATGCTGTATAAAATAACTCAAAGAAAAACATTATTCATGACTACTAATCTATATTTTAATTAAATAACCCACTACATACACAGTGCTATCAACAGTTTTAGTTAATGTCAATGTAACACGTATTAAATTCGTTTATATATATAATCTCACTTATGTTACAGGAAAAACAAATACACATAATTAGCACCCCAGAGAAATAATGTGTCTTTCTAAACATTTTATAATCCAAATTAACATCTGAAAAAATAAGATAGCGAGAGCAGATGAAAAATTACAAAGAGGAAATCTAAAGAACAAACACATTGTACTATAGACAAATGGAAGTGCAATATCTTCAGATAGCCAGGAATTACCCTCAACCTCATGATGGCCAACTAGAACAGAACCGTATTTTCCCATGGGTAAAATAAAGGGGTTGGACCACATAGTCTCCAACTCAGCATCTCCATGTCACAATCATCCAGGTATAGTCAAAAGAACCTTTCTTTGCTTGGTGATATTCTCGAGCAATGAGCTACATTTTGTTATTTCAAATTAAGAGTAGACAGTTAATATACCACCTCAAGTGTATAAAACTTGTAACATTGGGGCACCTGGGTGGTGAAGTCGGTTAAGCACCAGAATCTTGGTTTCGGTTCAGGTCATGACCTCAGGGTCCTGAGATCTAGCCCTGTGTCTGGCTCTGCACTCAGCGCAGAGCCTGCTTGGGACTTTCTCTCCCTCTCTCTCTCTGCCCTTCCCTCCCACATGCATGCTCTTTCTCTAAAATAAATAAATCTTTTTAAAAATTAAAAAAAAAACTTGTAATATTAAAGGAAATCATAAGGACAATTTAAACATCAAGAGAAGGATGATTCATTGGTTATTAATTCCACATTTTTCTCACTATGAAGAGCAACAGTTCTATAAAATCAGAAATATCAGGAATAGAAATAGTTCTACAAGGCAGCAAGAAACGATTACCCTCAACCATTCAAAACAAACTGGAAAAACTACATATTCATTGGTTTTTAAACTCATTAGAGAACTGAGGCCACAAAGAAACCTCTAATGAATTAAACTCTAGAAAATGACTAGTCCTTCATAGGAGGGAAGAGAGCCACAGAGATTCCATCCCTGGTGAAGTAAGAAGAATTCAACACACTTTGAGTAAGGAGAAATCAGCTACACTTTTAACAAACTTCACAGCCACATATAGTCTGACCACACAGATTAGAATCCCAACGATTTCCAGCCACAAGCAAGTCTGCAACTACATGCCATCTCACAGTGGTCTT
Source organism: Nasua narica (assembly GCA_028533885.1). Taxonomy (NCBI): domain Eukaryota; kingdom Metazoa; phylum Chordata; class Mammalia; order Carnivora; family Procyonidae; genus Nasua; species Nasua narica. The sequence goes on from CM052810.1 coordinate 39,802,798, forward strand.
CACCATGTGCTCAGGTATTGTTGGCCAAAAGCTGGAATGCAGGGTGGGGGGTGGGAGGGGGTGAAAGAGAGAGAGATGGGAGAGACAGAAGTCTATCAGATTTACTCTGGACTTTTAGCTACAGAAGAGTGATTCCAGGGCAGGGAATCTGAGAGGTATCCTCTGAACACATCAGGCTTTCAGCTACAAATGACTATGGGCAGGGCAGGAGAGAAGAAAGAACTTCTCATCTCCCCCTCCACTTTCCTCACTCTTGAGTTTTCAAGTCTAGGAGTAAGGCAGAGGATGAAAGTAACCATTCCAAGGCACTCCAGGCTTTAATAGAGGAAAGACTCAACAGGGCTGAAAGAGGCATAAAAAGCAGAATATGAATCATGAGTCTGACAAGTTAGACAGCGAAACAGAAAGAAATAGAACTCCCACAGTTTTAAAGCTGGCAGCTTAGCTATGAAGCAAGAGTAGATCCCTGGAATTTGCCAGTGTTTGGATTCCAGGTCCTATGAAAGAGCAAGTTGTGATCCTATCCTCACAGCATCTGAATCACTGGTGTTCTGCTGCTGCAAACTAAACTGGAAACAAACAAAAAAACAAAAAGGTCACAATAACCACCAAGCTGATTAACTCACCCCTCCTCATCCCTACTACTCAAGATCTAGAAGGGGATGAAAATGAGTGTTACTTATTTCATTCTCTACAGTTGTTTTATACAAAAACAATGCAATAAATTATTACATGGCATACAATAAAGCAAAAGTAGATGTAACAATCAAAAGATAAAACAGTAGAAACAGAACAGAGGTGAGTCAAATGTCAAAACTGGTAGAAACCGGGCGCCTGGGTGGCGCAGTTGGTTAAGCAACTGCCTTCGGCTCAGGTCATGATCCCGGAGTCCCGAGATCGAGTCCCACATCGGGCTCCCAGCTCCATGGGGAGTCCGCTTCTCACTCTGACCTTCTCCCTTCTCATGCTCTCTCTCACTCTCTCTTTCCTAATAAATAAATAAATAAATCTTTAAAAAAAAAAAAAAAAACTGGTAGAAACCTGAAACTAGCTATGCTATAAGTAAAAAGACAAGGAAGAACTGAACAATAAGCAGAAAGAGATAGGGAATTTCAAAGAATATGTAAACTATAAAAAATAGAAATGCT
>CM052810.1:39804045-39859003 GCA_028533885.1 Nasua narica
GCGCCTGGGTGGCGCAGTTGGTTAAGCAACTGCCTTCGGCTCAGGTCATGATCCCGGAGTCCCGGGATCGAGTCCCACATCGGGCTCCCAGCTCCATGGGGAGTCCGCTTCTCACTCTGACCTTCTCCCTTCTCATGCTCTCTCTCACTCTCTCTCTTTCCTAATAAATAAATAAATAAATAAAATCTTTAAAAAAAAATAGAAATGCTAAAAATGAAAAATAAAGATCAAAAATAAAGAATTCAATAAACAGGCTTTATAGCAGACAAAAGAGAAAAGGATTAGTGAACTTGAACATAGGTAAAAAGGAAGTAGCTAAGTTAAAAAAGTGAAAAATGAACAGAATGAAAAATCCAAGATGACCAAGTCTAACATGGAGTGTCAGTAAAGTTCTAAAAAGAAATGAGAAAAAATAAGGCAGAAAAAGCATATAAAAGACAATGTCTACATAATTTCCAAAATTGCTCAAAGATACCAAACCAAAGATGCAATAGCTCAACAACCCTCACAGTGACTAAATGCAAGAAAACCACAGTAAGGCACATCACAGACTGTTAGTGAAAAAATAGTAAAAAAACATTTTTAATAGCAGTGAGAGAATAAAGACACATTACACACTGAGGAAAAACATAAGAATTTCCACTAACTTTTCTTCAGAAACAATTAATTCCAGAAAAAAAATAAAGTCACATCTTAGGGCACCTAGGTGGCTCAGTCAATTAAGTGTCTGTCTCTTGATTTTGGCTTAGGTCATGATCTCAGGGTTGTGAGCCTGAGTCCTCTGTCAGGCTCCATGCCTAGATTTTCTCTCTCTCTCTCCCCCTCTGCCCATGGAAAAAAAAATTAAAAAAAGAAAATAAAGCCATATCTTAAAAAAAAGAAGGGTCAATCTATAAATCTATACCCAGAAAAAATATATTTTAAGGAAAATGAAATAAAAAGATTCCTAGATAAAAGCTGAGAGGATTCATCGCTCGCAGACACACAATACAAGAAATGTTAACATAAGTTATTAGTCATAAGCAAAATAATATAAGATGAAACCACAGGAAAGAATTAAAAGCATCTGAAATGGTAAATACATAGATAAATGGAGAATATCATTTAATATGTATTAAAGATAAATACAGAATATCTTTGTGGGGGGTCCTGGGTGGCTCAGTGGGTTAAGCCTCTGCCTTTGACTCAGGTCATGATCTTAGGGTCCTGGGATCGAGCCCCGCATCGGGCTCTCTGCTCAGCGGGGAGCCTGCTTCCCCCTCCCCCGCCTGCCTCTGCCTACTTGTGATCTCTCCCTCTCTCTCTCTGTCAAATAAATAAATAAAACCTTTTTAAAAAAAAAAAAAGAATATCTTTGTGGGGCACCTGAGTGGCTCAGTCATTTAAGGGTCTGCCTTCAGCTCAGGTCATGATCCCAGAGTCCTGGGATTGGGCCTATATCAGGCTCCCAGCTCATGGAGAGCTCCTTCCGCCTGCTGCTCCCCGAGCTTGTGCTCTCTTTCTCTCACTCTGTCTTAAATAAATAAAATCTTTAAAAAAAAGAGAGAGAGAGAGAAAACTACCTTTGCATATATATGCAAATTTCTTAAGACTATAGATTGTTTAAAGTGAAATAATGAAAATACTATGAAAAATCAGAAGGACAATGGGCAGGCAGAGACAAATAAAATTACATTACTGTAAAATTCATACATTGTTCATAAAGTATTATTATTTGAAGGTAGACTATGATAAAGTGAAGATTCATACTGTACTCTCTCTATAAGAGCAGCCATTTTTTTAAGATTTTATTTATTTATTGGACAGAGAGAAAGAGATCACAAGTAGGCAGAGAGGCAAGCAGAGGGGGAAGCAGACTCCCTGCTGAGCAGAGAGCCTGATGCGGGGCTCGATCCCAGGATCCCAGGACGCTGAGATCATGACCTGAGCCGAAGGCAGAGGCTTTAACCCACTGAGCCACCCAGGCACCCAGAAGAGCAGCCATTTTTGAAATGACACTAAGAGGTGTAATGAAAGTCAATATAGGAGACAAAGCAGTATCCTAAAAAATACATGCTGCACCAAAAAGAAGGTAGAAAAAGGAGGCACAATGAGACTAAAAGAAAACAAATAATAAAGTGGGAGACTAAAATAAGCCACAGTAATAATTATATTAAATAATGAATCAACTCCAGCTTTCAATTACTAAAAGCAGGAAGTGGGGCAAAAATTGAGAGAAGTCCACTGAGATGCTCATGTTGTTCAGCGACCAGCGGCTTAAGGCTCCCGGAAGAACGAGGAGAAAACAATGGAAGGCAATCCAGGGCTTCAACACAGGTTGCGGAAAGGGAGCAGGGCCAGACTGTCCTCTGTAATAGTTATATCAATTTGCATTCACAACAGCAACTTAGGAGAGGGTCTGTTTCATCACAACCTTGCCAAAAGAATGTCATATATTTTAAAATTTTTGCCACCCTATTGGTGTTCTAAGATATCCCAGTATCACTTTAATTTGCATTTCTCTGTAAGTATGAACAATTTTTCATGTTTGAGAACCATTTTTCTCTTTTTATGTGTGAATTGCCCTTCCCACATTTTCTTCTAATACATATATGGTTTCAAGGAGACTGTAATCAATTTGGAGTTTATTCTGTGTATGGTATAAAGACATGGATATATTTTTATCATTCTCCAAATGGCTACCAAGTTGTCCAAGTAACATGCTTTCAAAAGTGAGTCTTCACGGTACTGCTCTGAGATGTTCCCTACGCCAATAATCTGTTTTTCAGCCCCAAATTCACATTTTGTTACCTGAACTGTGAAAATGAATCTGAGTCCTTTACATATTTCTTCTTCACCAGCTGGCACCATGTTAAGCTTTGTCAGTAAAGAGCACTGGGGACTGCAGGATAAAAGGGTTTTGCTTCATGATTCAAGTGTACTCATAGGACACTGTAGGCTCCTACAGTGCAGAGTGGCCGCCAGTATCACCCAGCACCATCCCTCAGGTGGTTGCATACTGGAGTGACTCCAGGAGGATTTCTCCCTGTGAACAGCTTCTCCTTACACCTAAAAGGTAAATTTCCACAAGTTCTAAAGAAGTGACTTCCAGCAAGTTCTGCCGGTGCAGGACCATAGCAACTCCATTCCCATTCACTGTCCTCTTCAATGTGATCTGAATCTCAACCCTAAGGACAGGAGAAATTTTTCCTCCAAAGGCAAGTGATAGCTGCTCTTTATGTCTGCTATGCCTAGATTATCTGGAATTCTCTTTGCTTCTTACTAGATAAGGCTTCATTACTCCAATATCCTGTTAAACTTCATAATTTTTATATTAAATTTTCTCTGTTCAAATTCTCTGTGTGGATTTATCTCTCCCTTATTGGAGCCTGATACATTACCTTTGCCCCATACTAAGTGTCCATTTGTACTTGAGTATAATTCAGGACTTCCTGCTCAATATACTAGTCTGCCTTTCTATTCATCCAACAGCACCACAGTGCCATAATGTTTGATAGAACTATTCTCCCTACTGCTGTATAGATTTTTCAAGTGTTTTCCTGGATAGTCCTCACATGTTTTTTAAATGTAAATTTTAGTATCAACTTGCCTAATTCTATAAAGTAACTTGTTGGTATTTTTACTATGATTTTGTTGAATTTATAAACTAACTTAGGGAGAGCTGACATCCTTATAATGTTGAGTTGTTCTATCTAAAAACAAGGACGTCTTTCTACTTTTACTTTTGTGTCTTTAACAAGTGTTTTAAATTATTTTTCATATAGCTTTTGCACATTTGTTAAATATATCCCTACATATTTAATCGTCTTTGTTTCTGTGGTAAACGTGTGCTATCATTTTTTCCTATTGATAACTGGTGTGTATGAAGGAATTGATTTTCATATGTTAATTTTATATACTGCTACTTTTCTAAATTATTTTATTGTTGGATTTAGTTTTATCACTGATTCTCTGGGCTTTCCAGATATATTATATCATCTGCAGATTGAGACAGTTTTACAACTTCTTTACCCTGATTTATCTTGTATAATACACTGGCTAATATCTCTGTACAGTGCTGAATAGTTAAGAGTAGTGGGCATCTCTGCCTTGTTGACGATTTTGTGTGTTTCTCCATTAAGTAAGATAGGGGCTTTAAGACTAAGTCATATAATATTTTATCAAGTTAAAGAGGTATCCCTTCCTTCCTATTTTCTTGAGTGTTTTTATCATGAGTGGATGCTGAATTTTCTCAAAGGCTTTAAAAATCAGCATCAATGGAGATAATATGATTTTTTTCCTTAGATTTCTTAATATGGTCTATGATACTAATAGATTTCTTAATATTTAACTAAACATGTATATTTCTTTCTAAATGTGGTACTGAATTCTATTTGCTATTATTTGTTTAGAAATTTTGTGTCAATATTAGCAAGATATTTGTCTATAGTTTTCCTTCTTTGTGCTGTTTAAATGGTTTAAGTTTCAGTGTTACAATTCCTTCATAAAAGGAAGTTAGAAAGTTTCCCATCTTTTTTTATGGAATCATTTACAAAACATTTAGAATTTTATTTTACATGAAGGTTTGGTAAAATTCTCCTGCAAAACCACCTGAGCTTGAGTGCATTTGGGGGTTATTGCTTAATCATTTTCTCTGTTGCTTCTATGGTCTGCTCTAATAGGGTTGACTTTAGTAACTTGTATTTCCCTAGAAAATTACTTATTTCCTATAAGTTTTCAGAAGTATTCACAAAGTGGCCTCATGATATTTTTTATTTATTTGGTTTCAGTTGTTATTTACCCTGTTATTTCTTATTTTATATATTTGTCCTTTCTTTTTCTCTTGAATAAGTTAGATAATGATTTGCCTGGTTTGTTAACTTTTCAAAAACACCAGTACTGTTTATCAAGTGATAAATGGATATAAACAAAATGTGGCTAGTCCCATAAATGGAATACTATTCAGCCATAAAATGAAGTACACGAGCAAACCATAAGAACATTATGTTAAATGAAAGAAACCAAATATCTAATGTCATGCATTGTATGATTCTGTTTATATGAAATATCCATAGGCAAATCGCTTGAGACAGAAAGCAGATTAGAGGTTGCCCAGGGCTTGAAGAAAAAGGGGTGGGGAATGGTCAATGGGTACAAGCCTTCTTGTTGGATAATAAAAATGTTGTAGAATTAGATTGTGGTGATGACTGCACAACTTTGTGAATATGCTAACTTCTGAACTGTATGCTGAATTTCTGAACTATACACTTTAAAAGAGTAAATTTTATGATATCAATAAAGCTGCCAGTTTTTAAAAAGCTACTGCATGGCCAGGGAGAAAAACATACCAGGAATCTGGTTTATTTATTAGAGTTACTTTTTTTCTATACTCCCTCATCAATTTTTGCTTTTATCTTCATTATTTTTCTTCCTTGTGCTTTCTTTTTCCTTGCTTTGTTGTTCATCCTCTAGTTATTTTTCTAACTGGAAATTTAATTCACTTATCTTTATTTTTTCATTTTTATTGATGACCACAGTTAGTGCAAGGAATTTTTGACTGATCATTGCTTTAAATGTATCACACAGATTATGATATGCAGTGTCTTCACTGATGTTATGTTCAACTCCATGATTTTAACTGTATTTCCCTTTACCGAGGAATCATTCGATTATTTTTTAAATTATCCAGATGGAAGAGAACATTTTACTTATGCTAGTAAACTCTAGATTTATGGCAATATAATCAGAATGTGCTTGTAATACTTCTACTTTATAGAAGTTACTAAGGCTTTCTTTATAACTTAATACATAATCAATTTTGCCAATGTGCCATACGTCCTCACAACGCAGAGTACTATTATACATATGATCACGGCCTGCCATAGGCCCTCAATAGGAATGTGTATTCTCTATTATCAAGGTTAGCATTTAATATACACCCATAAGATCAACCTAATCAATATAATCATTGATTATACTGTCCACTTGATCTACTTAGTAATGAAAGCAGTGTAGTGAAGTCCATTATTTGTATGCTTCTATCTAAGTGCCACTATACCTCCTGTAGGTTTTTTCCAGAAAGGTAGTTGCTGGGTGCCTGGGTGGCTCAGTGGGTTAAGCCTCTGCCTTCAGCTCAGGTCATGATCTCAGGGTCCTAGGATCAAGCCCTGCATCAGGCTCTCTGCTCAGCAGGGAGCCTACTTTCCCCTCTCTCTCTGCCTGCCTCTCTGCCTACTTGTGATCTCTATCAAATAAATAAATAAAATCTTAAAGAAAAAAACTTTAAAAAAAAAGAAAGGTAGTTGCTATGTTATTTGATTCATAAATGTTCATAAACATAGTATCTCAATTGTCAAGGATAGGTTTTAGCATCAACCTTCTTTGTCACATTTAAAGCTTTTGGACTCAAATTCTACCATATCTGATATCAAGATCACTATCCCTGTTCTCATATTGTTCCATTTGTCTGGTCCTTTTGTCCAACTGATACTTTTGTCCATCTTTCTACTTTTAGCCATTCTGAATCATTTTATTTTAAAGTACATCTCATAAATAGAATATAGTTGGGGTTTTTATCCTATGAGCCAATCAAAAAAATTAAGTGACTAAAGCCCATTTACACTGATTATTATAACTGATATATTTGGTTTCAATTTTAGCACAATATTTTATAAACTATATATTTTGTTACTCTTAGCATGTTTCTTTGTCTATAAGATGTGTATTCTTTGCTAATTTCATTAAAAATTTTTTGTTTTTACAAAGTTTTGTATTTTTGTTTTAGCAGTGCCTTTGTTCTTTTACTTTTTTTTTAATTCCCTTGAATCCAGTTTCCTCATTTAACTTTTTAAACACCTGGCCTATCTGGTGTTTTTGGTATTCTATAATACCTATTGCCTATTTTCCTCTTTCCTCTCCTCCAGCTTTCTAGTTTCATCATTTCTACTGTTCTCGCAATATATAACATTTTTACATTAGTTTTCACCCTCATCCCCACCTTTCTTTCAGTCTTATACATATCTTTACATATGCTTTTAAATGTTCACCAACAAACCTGTTGGTGAAGAGTCCCAAACATCATTTGGTTAGATGAAATTCATCTTCCAGATTTCGAAAAGGCACAAGGCGTACAGAATTCCTTAAACTATGACATATTGAAAACTATTTTTATACAGCTTTAATATTTAAAAGGCACCTTCAAGTGCACATAGAACATTTTCCAGAAAAGATCACATGTTAGGCCACAAAGCAAGTCTCAATAAACTCAAAAAGACTGAAATAATATTGTTCATCTTTTCAGAACACACTGGTATAAAACTAGAAATCAACCACAAAAAAAAAAATCTAGAAAGAACACAAACACACAGAGGCTAAATACATGTTACTAAACAATGAAAGGGTCAACAAAGGAATCAAAGAGGAAATCATAAAATACATGGAGACAAATGAAAATGAAAACACAATGGTCCAAAACTTTCGGATGCAGCAAAAGCTGTTCTAAGAGGGAAGTTTACAGCAATACAAGTCTACTTCAAAAAGCAAGAAAAATCTCAAATAAATAACCTAACTTTACACCTAAAGGAGCTGCAAAAAGAACAAAGCCCAAAGTCAATAAAAGGAAGAAAAAATAAACATTACAGAAGAAATAAATGCAAGAGAGACTTAAAAAACAACAAAACATATAAATGAAACCAGAAAGTGGTTCTGTGAAAAGATAAACAAAACTGATATATATTTAGCAGACTCCTAAAAAGAGAGAGAGAAAGAGAGAGAGAGGATTCAAAAAAACAAAATCAGAGGGACGCCTGGGTGGCTCAGTTGGTTGAACAGCTGCCTTCGGCTCGGGTCATGATCCCGGCATCCTGGGATCAAGTCCCGCATCGGGCTCCTTGCTCGGCAGGGAGCCTGCTCCTCTCTCTGCCTCTGCCTGCCTCTCTGCCTGCTTGTGATCTCTCTCTGTTAAAATAAATAAAATAAAATCTTTAAAAAAAAATTGAAATGAAAAAGGAGAAACCATCACCAATACCAAAAAACATAAAAGATTATTAAAAAATAATATGAAAAATTATATGCCAGCAAACTGGACAACCCAAAAGAAATGGAAAAATTCTTAGAAATATATAACCTTCGAAACTGACTCAGGAAGAAATAGAAAATTTGAACAGACCAATTACTAGCAATGAAATTGAATCAGCAATCAAAAAACTCCCCCAAAAAGACCAGATGGCTTCACAGGTGAATTCTCCCAAACATTTAAAGAAGAATTAATATCCATTCTTCTCAAACTATTCCAAAAAATAGAAGAGGAAGTAAAACTCTGTCTATTCTACAATTTATTTATTCTCTAAGACCAACATTACCCTGATACCAAAACCAGATACTAAAAGAAGAGAGAGAATTACAGGCCAATATCTCTAACAAATATAGATGCAAAAATCCTCAATAAAATATTAGCAAAATATTGTAATGCATACAACAATACATTAAAGATTATTTACCATAATCAAGTGGAATTCCTGGGATGCAAGGGTACTTCAATATTTGCAAATCAATGTGACATATCACATTACTAAAATAAAGGATAAAAATCATATGATCATTTCAATAGATGCAGAAAAGCATTTGATGGAATTCAATATCTATTCATGACAAACAATCTCAACAAAGTGGGGTTAGAGGAAACATAACACTACACAATAAAGACCATATATGAAAAAGCAACAGCTAACATCATACTCAATGGGGGAAAATAGAGCTTTTGCTTAGATCAGAACAAGATAAGGACTCTCTCCACTGTCACCACTTCTATTCGACAGAATACTAGAAGTCCTGGCCACAGCAATCAGACAACAAAAAGAAATAAAAGGCATCCAAATTGGTAAGGAAGAAAACTTTTCACTGCTTGTAGATGACATGATACAATATATAGAAAACCCTAAAGACCACCAAAAAACTACTACTACTGATATATAAATTCAGTAAAGTGCAGGATACAAAATTAGTATGTGGGAGTGAGGGGAATGTGAATCCTCCAATTTTGTGGTTCTATTGTCTTGTAAGAGTCTAATTTTTCCTTTTTCTTCTTTTCCTCTTCACAATCGAATGGTCAAAGGAAGCTTTTTCCTTCCTTTTTGCCTTTGTTTTCTCTCCCAGAAGCGATATAGTTGAAGGATCATCCTTTTAATTCCTATTCTTTGAAATTAGTCTTAATCTTTTAAACAGAGTCTATCTCTTTATTTTTTTAAAAAAATATTTTATTTATTTATTTGAGAGAGAGAGACAGAACATAAGAGGTGAGAAGGTCAGAGGGAGAAGCAGACTCCCTATGGAGCTGGGAGCCCAATGCGGGATTCGATCCCAGAACTCTGGGATCATGACCTGAGCCAAAGACAGTTGCTTAACCAACTGAGCCACCCAGGCGCCCCAGAGTCTACCCCTTTAAATCACATTCCTTTTCCTTTATAAGGCATCTAATTCTTTTTAAGTTGAATGCCTGTTCACTATATAGCATCTCTCACTTTAAATCTCCCACTTGGGCCCTTAATTGGAACCCATCCCTTTAAGATATGCATACTTTAAAATAGTTTCTTGATATTCCAAGTTACCTTAGTATTTTCAGATTTGGGGTAGATTTCGTCTTTCTGGTCGTCATTCCTATTCACTCTCAAGCCATTCCATTTCCATCTCTACTCTGGTTTTCCAGTAGTTTACAAGGTCTGCCTTGAATCACCAAAGTCCCACAGCAGGAAAGGGTTGGAGTGGTAGTGTGTGGAACCATGGTACTGGTTTTTGTTAATGTTTTCTTTTTACCCTAAGCTATTTGATAGATTCACCATTCTTTGTTAAGAGCGTGTTTTTTTACATAGATTTTTCATATGTGTGCAGTTATTTATACAGTTTAAGAAGATCTGGGGAGTTTGTTCATGACACTATTACCATTTTCTAGCTATCAGAAGTCTGAGTGAGCTCTGTTCAATACATAGATAAGCTGATTCTAAAATTCATATGGAAATGCAAAAGATCAAGGATAGTCAAATTACACTGAAGAAAAGATGGGGGCTTATACTAATTGATATCATTTCTTCTATTAAGTTTTATTAGTCAAAAAAAGTTTCATTAATCAAAACAATATGATATGGGCATGGGGAAAGTCAACTAGAACAGGGAAACAGAATAGTGTCTAAATATAGACATACAGAATACAGTCAATAGATCTTCAACCAAAATGCCAAGTCAATCCAATAGGGAAAGAAAAATCTTTTTAACAAATTTATTACTGAAACAATTGAATATTTGCATAAAAAATAAATAAACCAGCCTTGTTCCCACTCTATACACAAAATTAATTAGGACATAAATCTAAATATAACCCTAAAGTTTCTGGAAGTATATGTCCACAAACTTGAGGTAGGTAATAACTTTTAGACAGAACATAAAATGCACTAATCATAGGGGTGCCTGGGTGGCTCAGTGGGTTAAAGCCTCTGCCTTTGGCTCAGGTCGTGATCTCAGGGTCCTAGGATTGAGCCCCACATCATCATCATCATCATCATCATCATCATCATCATCATCGGAGGATCTCTGCTCAGCAGGGAGCCTGCTTCCCCCTCTCTCTGCCTGCCTCTCTGCCTGCCTCTCTGCTTACCTCTCTGCTGACTTGTGATCTCTCCCTCTGTCAAATAAATAAATAAAATCTAAAAAAAAAAAAATGCACTAATCATAAAAGAAAGAACTGACAAAATTGATCTTCACCAAAATTAAACATTTCTAATATCAAAAGATACTACTAATAAACCAAAAAAAAGAAAAAATACATTCAATATGTAATTGTCAAGACTTATATCTAGAACATACAAATAATTCCCACAAATCAATATTTAAAAATCAAACAATTCAATTTTTTTAAGTTTTTTAAGTCTTTTCAAAAGACTGAAATAGATACTTCATAAAATAATATATAAGGGGCACCTGTGTGGCTCAGTGAGTTAAAGCCCCTGCCTTCAGCTCAGGTCATGATCTCAGGGTCCTAGGATCAAGCCCTGCATCAGGCTCTCTGCTCAGCGGGGAGCCTGCTTCCCCCTCTCTCTCTGCCTGCCTCTCTGCCTACTTGTGATCTCTCTCTCTCTCTCTGGGTCAAATAAGTAAATAAAATCTTAAAAACATACATATATATATATATATATACACACACACACACAAATGACCATTAAGCACATGAAAAAGGACTCTATATCTTAATAAGTTTAGTCATCAAGAATATACATAGTAAAAACAGAATGAGATACCATTTCATAACAGCATGAATGGCTAAAATTAAAAGGACCGAAAACACTGAATTTTGGTGAGAAAGTAAAGAATCCAGATGTCTCACACATTGTTAAAGTGTAAAATGTCACATCTATGGAAATAAAGTGGCTATTTCTTATAAAGATAAACATAAATCCATCCTGCGATCCACCAAATCCACTCCTTGATATTTATTCAAGAGAAATGAAAACACAGGCCCACAAAAATACTTGTCCAAGATGTTCACAGTCTTATTCCTAATACTCAGTCACAAAAAAACAACCCAAAATGGCTATCAACAGAAAAATGACTAAACAAATTATAGCATAATTAACATGTAATACTATCCAACAATAAAAAAAAGAATGAACTACTGATATAGTCAATAACAGGAATGAATCCGAAAAACATGTCAAGCTTCTAAGAAGTGGACAAAAATAATTCCATTTTTAATATGTCCAATTACAGGAAAATTAATTCATGCTGACAAATGTCAGAAAAAGATGACCTGGAGAGAACAGGCCAGTGGAAGGGACAAAGTATTAGAAAACTTTCTTGGGTGACAGAAATGTTTTGTATTTTGTTTGGAATGGTAGTTCCATTAAGTGCACACAACTACGAAAACTTACTGCACTAAACACTGAAGACCTACACATTTTAAGGTATGTTAATTACAGTGCAATTAAAAAAAAAGTCGCATCACTGTCTTTATTTAGTAAACATTTGAGCCCTAGTCCTAGGAAGTCAAAGATAAAAAAGAACATGGTCATTGACTTCAAATAAGTTTAGTTCCAGTGAAGCTGACTTGCAAAGACATATGAATAATTATAGCACAATGACCTAGAAATGTTTATAGGAACTCAAAGAAAGGACACCTTCTTCCTGTTAGAGAAGACTTCTATAAAAGATGATGGCTACGTTTTAAAATAAAAGTCAGGGCGCCTGAGTAGCCCAGTCAGTTAAGAGAACAACTCTTAATTTCAGCTGAGGTCATTGTTCTCTGGGTCCTGGGATTGAGATCCTTGGCCTAGGCATTGGCATGGGGCTCACTACTCAGCAGGGAATCTGCTTCTGTCCCTCTACCTCTTTCTCTGCTCCTCCTCCTGCTTGCAACCTTGCACACTCTCTAAAATAAGTAAGTCTTAAAATAGGATAAAATAAAAGAAAGGCAAGAATCAAATAACTTAAATAGAGCAAAGCATTACAGACAGAAAAAGCAAGATGAGGAATGATACAATAATCAAATCCAATATGTTGCATACATAAGAGATCAATAAACGGGCTGATAATGTTGGAGCGGCAACTACAGAGAGGAGGAAGCAAGAAAGGACGCCAGAGACAAACAAGAAGACATACAAATCTTTGTAAGGAAAACAGACTTCATCCTGTAGGAGACAAGAAATCTAAAGGTTAAACAACAATTTTAGATAACTTATTCTAGCAGCCCTAGAAAAGATGGATTTGAGAGAGGAAGAAGACCAATCAGGAGGCTCCTAATGTCCTCCCAAGAATGAAGGCCTTTAGTGGGAAAATATTTAGAAGGTAAAACTGGCAGGACTGACTATTAATTTAAATATAAGAGAATGGTGAGAGGCAAAACTGACTCTTACGTGACTGGTGAGATGAATGTACCACAAACTAAGTCAGAATATAAAAAGAAGAATTTGAGAGACTGGGGAAGAGAAGCTAAGTTAAAAGCATGGAAGTCTGAGGTGCCTCTGTGATACTTAGTTCAAATTGTACATCAAGTGTTTCATATATAACCACACATTTTGAAATACAGGCTTAGCCAGATTTGGGAATCATCAGCATGCAGAAATCAGTTTAAACATGATATCAAATGAGATTCATCAGTTAAAGTAAGAAAAATGAGAAAGTGAAACAAAAATAAAACTTTGGTAGTACCAACAGGGAAAGTAAGAAAAGGCAGGAAGGTTGGGATAAGAATACTATAAAAAGACAGCAAATGAATATTAAGAAAAGGATAAAGAGAACAAAAATTCTGCAGTGTTTGGGGACATAGGGAACAGTGAATTTCAAGAAGCGAGTTGACCAATATCCTCTGATGCAGCAAAGAAGTCAGTAAGGAAAGGCCTAAAATGTACCTCACCAACAGGACATTGATGACTTCAGCAAAAGCATTTCAGTAGTGTGGAAGAAGCACACGTCAGACTGCAGCAAACAGCAAAGGTAACAGTAGGTGAAAAAGTAGCTGAAACTTTTAGGTGAAGCACAGGTGAAAAAGTAGAAAATAATACAAAGACTGGTGATAGAATTCTACGTATGCGCCACGTATGTGATAGAGTCATACATGTGCTCAACATTAAAGCAGCAACTTTCAAAAGAAGGAAAAAATACCAGAGAAGACATTTATAAAATATTTTCTTAAAAAGGAAACTCAGATCTCAGAGAAAAATATCATGCTTAAAAATATCTACTTATTAAATGAATGTTTTAAATATAGCTTCATTCACATACTGGCTTGGAAAAAGCACTAAAACAAGAAGGGAACCAGTAGTTGATCATATCAGCTTAGTCAAAGGTGAGTGCAAGTAGTCCCACCTGGCAGTAATCAATGCTTTTTCATCAATATCTTCTTAAAACTTCATCAGTTAAAAAAAAATAACATTCCTGCTCCTCTTCAAAATCCTAGATCTAAGAACTACATTATGAGGTCTTCCTTTTCTTTCTTTAAAAATCTTTACACTTCAAAATACCTTGTTTTATAAAGTATTTTATATAAATATAAATGTAAATATAAATTATTTTATATATTTTATGTTATTATATATTTTATATTATAAATATATTTTATATATTATTATTTTTTAAATAAATTTTCAAAGGTATTTTAGTTTTAAGGCATCCAACAAACTTATCAACTTTTAAGCAAAAAAATAAAAAAGCCACCAGTACTAACAGTAATAGAATAAATAGTATTAACTGATTTTATTTTTAAATTGTGGGGGAGGAAAGAAACAAGTCAAGGGCACTGAGAGCAAACTAGAATTATCTATTTCTTCAATATCCCTTAAGAAAAAATTCACTGATGAAGTTTATCTCTAAAGAATGTTTTCCTTTAAGTTGTCCCTTCCTGAATATTGATCTCTCAACCCATCCTTGAAATAGAAGCCAGAGTGATCTTTGTAAACTCAGCAAATCTGATCTTTTCGTGGCCCTGATTTAAAACTCTCAATGGATCTCTGGTCCAGGGTGGTACTTGGGGGAATTCATCAAGTCATCAATACAAAGTTTGGCCATTTGAGAAAAGAACAATTCAATTTGCATATATCTTACAATTTGATATGTAAAAGTAATCACGATTTTTACAGAAAAACTAAGACACTCTTCAAAACTATTATACTCTTTAAGTGAATGGATGAGCTATCAAGATTGCAGTGGTCTATTTAATTTAGCTAAAATTCAGGGCCTGGTTTTCTCAGTAATGTCATTTGCCTACTATAGCCTACATTTGTTAGATGGCATGCTTGTTTGTTATTACTACATTAGTTACACCCCAGTATACCACAGTGGTTCAGTGAAATGTAAAAGTTCTGATGAAACATTCTATAACGAGAATAATGTCAAAAATGGAAACTGTGAAATAGAATCCCTGTGAATATGAATCTCTATATGGTGGGAATGGCAACTCTGTAAGTTTGAGAACTCATATCCAAAAAGGCAAAATATGAATGAATATAAGAATGGATATTGAAAAACTGGATTTTATTAGACCCTTTGTGCCTAGCCTCCTGAACACTGTTAGAAAACTTCTCCTACAGGACATCTGGGTGGCTCAGCCGGTCACGCATCTGCCTTTGGCTCAGGTCATGATCCCAGGGTCCTGGGATTGGGTCTGCATCGGGCTCCCTGATGAGCAGGAAATCTGCTTCTCTCTCTGCCTGCTGTTCCCCCTGCTTGTGCTCACTCTCGCTCTCTTTCTGTCTCAATCTAATAAATAAATAAAAATCATTCAAAAAAAATTTCACCTATAATTTTGTCAAATCAAAGCATGAATTTTTTTCATGAATTCAATTTCTAATCTAAAACAGCTTATTATACTGGGGTGCCTGGGGGGCTCAGTTGGTGAAGTGTCTGCCTTCAGCTCAGGTCATGATTCCAGGGTCCTAGGATTCCAGGGTCCCTCTCCGGGCTCCCAGCTCTGTGAGGAGCCTGATTCTCCCTCTCCTTCTGCCTGCTGCTCCCCTTGCTTGTGCTCTCTCTCTGTCTTCCTCTCTCCCTCTAAAAAAAATAAATAAAATCTTTAAAAATAAATCAATAAAAAAACAGCTTATTACAGATAAATTAGGTTAATTTAAGTATAACTGGCTACCAAATAGGTTTTATTATTTAAAGACAAACTTTTATATTTTACTCAGGATTGATATGTTTTAACAGGTTTTTCTACCTCACATCCATTTCTTCCCCTTAAGCAGTACTGATCTGATAAAAACTATCTGTAGTCTAGGTTTTCTATAAAATCCAAAAGTTGTCCAGGTGTGATATAAATTCTCAATTGAAAGCAATGAAGGATTTCTATCTGCCCTAGGATATAATGGAAAAGTTCTATTAAAATCAGTAGACCATTTCAAAAACACCTGACAATTCTGTATTTGATAGAAAGCCCCACTGCAAGTAGTGGCACATTCCTTAGGATTTACTAATCTATGAGGCAGTGCCATTCATAGCAGTCATTACAAATAAGGATATAAACAAGGATCATCGTTGTTCTGCAAAGTGATTTTTGACAAATATTGGAAAAGTAGCATGTACTACTTATTCCAACTTCTTCTAAGTAATAATGAACCAATAAATCTACTTCACTAATTACCTAGGACAGAGGCCAATAAACTTTTTCTATAATGGGGCAGATAGTAAAAATTGTAGGTTTTTTGCAGGCCATAGGATATCTGTCACAACTACTCAACTCTGCCCATAGCACAAATGTATGGTATAGCTGTGTATGAATAAAACTTTATTAACAAAAGTAAGCATGAAATCAAACTGGGCCATAGCTTGCCCACTCCGTACTTAGGATAAAGCTATATAATCTTTTTTCATTAAAAATTAGATTCAGGGGGCACCTGGGTGGTTCAGTGGGTTAAAGCCTCTGCGTTTGGTTCAGGTAATGATCTCAGGGTCCTGGGATCAAGCCCCACATCGGGCTCTCTGCTCAGCGGGGAGCCTGCTTCCCCCTCTCCCTTTGCCTGCCTCTCTGCCTACTTGTGATCTCTCTCTCCCTCTGTCAAATAAAGAAATAAAATCTTTAAAAAAAATTAGACTCAGATGTCTCTTTTAAAAAAAATGTATTCAATCTTTAAAAAATTGTATTGTTCCATAAATTTACATATTATACGACTGGCTCCAAACATTTAATTTTTAAGGAGGCCATCCCATTACTCCTTAAATGAAATCCTTATTTATAAAATTAAAAGACAAATACTTAATAACAATGCAACATTTCAACAAGAATATTAAATTACTGCCTTCAGCCTCTGAGACTTACTAAATTCACATCCAAAATAAGAAACTGAATATTGACAGTTCACTCTCTCAAATGTCTTTCTATTCTTCCTGTACAAGTGAAATAATATTATATGAAATATCCTATCTATCTGTATGACTTATCTTTAATTTGAGGCACAAATATTTATAAGATTACCAAATGGTAAGACGTACTTTAAAATGAGATTCAAGGGGCGCCTGGGTGGCTCAGTGGGTTAAAGCCTCTGCCTTTGGCTCAGGTCATGATCTCGGGGTCCTGGGATCGAGCCCCGCATCGGGCTCTCTGCTCGGCGGGGAGCCTGCATCCCCCCCCCACCCCCCTACCGCCTACCTCTCTGCCTACTTGTGATCTATCCCTCTCTCTCTGAAATAAATAAAAAATCTTTAAAAAATAAAAAAATAAAAAAAATAAAATGAGATTCAAAACCCATAAGATATAAAGATTTTGTCTTTATCAAGGTAATCCTTTAAGAGACCATATAAGATATTCTAAAATAAAGAACAACTTTTTTCAAAATAACACAATATCAGAAATCCACATATGTTCAAATTATATGAATTTACTTATTGGCAATAGTAAGTTATTAGAATGCAGGCTTAACATGCAATAGAAAGGATGCAAATATTTACTACGCACTCAGCATATGACAAGCAGTGTTCCAAACACTTTGTGTGCATCAACTCATTAATCCTCTTAAGTACACTATGTATTAGGTGCTATAATTGGCACCACTTAACAGTTGAGCAAACTGAGGCAGCAGTTAATTAATGTACTTAAGGCTATAGTTTTAATCAGTGGCAGAACCAGACTGATCCTAGCACAAGAGAGTTGGACTTCAGAGCCCATGCTAACCATGAACCACATTGCTTCTCAAGAGGCAGGTATATTTGTATGGTCAACCATATCTCAATTAAAAAAATAATAAGTAAGTCTAAGTTTAACTGAAAATCAAGGATACATGTGGTGTTCTCACAACTATTTTCTTTTTCTCAGTAATTGCTCATAACCCAGTTTTGTGATATAATTCTAATTAACTAATTCTAATATAAATTAACTATTTAAAATCATGTAATTTACTAATCTCAGTTCCAAACACAAATCAATTCCAGCTCGCAAACCTATTCCTCTCCCACAATGCTGACTTCCTACTGATTTCTTAGTTCATGCACACTGGGTACTTAGGCAAAAAAGAAAAAAAAACTGGTGCTGCAGGGCAATATGAGGCAAGCCAAAACAGCAACAAGCAAGCTGAATATGACAAAAACATTCAGTCAAACAACCTATTTTTCCACTTTGAAAATACATGTCTTAGATACACAGAAATCTATAATCATACATTTTTAAATATACTTTTGCTTAAGGCAGTATAGCATTACAACAGTAACGATAAACAATTGAATTTACACATGCAAGTTATTGTGATAAGGTAAAACATTTTAAAAGACCACCAACAGTCCAATTCAATTTTATTTTCCATGAAAACATGTTTAGGCAGGAGTAACACAAACCATGTCAAGCAATGTTAGCCAATATGACAAAGGTACAGATAAATCTCATAACACCAATTATAAACTAATATTAGTTCATATTAATTCATAACTAAAAGTGTAAGAAAGTTACAAAATACAGTGGAAAGGTATTACCTCATAACAAACATGATGATTCTTTAATGTGTCATACCAGCTATCAACCACATGATTAAAACCAAGAAGGCTTGCAATCCTCTTTTATAAGTAAACATAATACATACATACTTACTACTTATCATTATGGAGTGACATATAATTAGGGAAAGAGGGCTTTGCAAACTAAAACGTGCTTTACAAATAAAAGATCATCACTAAAAGTAATAAAAAAATTTTAAGTAGAATATTAATAAGTAAATTAAATCAAAAGTATAAAATCCAAAAAAAAAAAAAAACCCCAATGCCTCATTCATTCATACCAAATTCATGCAACTTTACCATAATTTGAATAGTATCAGGAAGAAGAAAATTCAAAATATGTTCAGGTAGAAGGGAACTACTTCAAGTGTGGTCCAGGGATCCATGCCAATCTTCAAACTCTTTGTTACTGCTTCACAATGGAGTAAGTACAGAAACTGAAGGGAGCATTTAGAATCTCTTGCAGCAATTTGACATTGCTACAAAATTTTATACTTTACAAAAGTACTAATATGTGAAAAACTGGAAATTTTAAAAATTGGCAAGAGCTTGAGAATCACTGAGCTAGATCACATTTCCCAGAATCCCTTTCATGTAGGTGAGACTAAGTTCTTGGAAACCAAGGAAGTGATGTGTCCCACCTTTCCCATTAGGAACCTGACTCTATTGCTCTCAGCTGCCCTTTCCCATCCAGCGAGCTAAAACTCAGATGTGGCAGCTACCTTGCTATATGCATAAAACAATGACAATACCCTAAGTGGTGCTTCTCAAACTTTAATGTACAAAAAAGTTACTACGAGAATCCTGTTACAACACAGATGCTGGGGGCACCTGGGTGGCTCAGTGGGTTAAGCCTCTGCCTTCAGCTCAGGTCATGATCTCAGAGTCCTGGGATGGAGCCCCACATGGAGCTCTCAGCTCAGCGAGGAGCCTACTTCCCCCCCCCTCTCTCTCTGCCTGTCTCTCTGCCTACTTGTTATCTCTCTCCTCTCTGTCAAATAAATAAATAAAATCTTAAAAAACAAAAACAAAAACACAGATGCTGATTTAATAGCACTGTGGTAGAGACTGAGATTCTACATTGCTACAATCTACCAAATAATGCTAATGATGCTGATCTTAGGACCATACTTGAAGGAGCAGGTGATAGGGGACAACATAACAGTAAGATGGAAGGAACCTGGGTCCCTAAATGACAGCACAAAGCAGATTTCCCACTATTGTATGTTGTTTTGTGATGAGGGGGGAACAAAAGGCTATGACTTTTAGAGTTTGGTAATATGGGGGTCTTTGTACATCAGCCTAGATTTTAACCTAAGTACAATATGAGCAGTTCTGTAAATATTAGAAGGGCGTACCTCAGGCCAGTTTTGTGTTTTAATTGAAATAATGTCAATATAAATGCTTATTCATATAAGTATAAACTGATAAAAATTTCAAGGCCCTATTGCCCTTTCAAAATATTCAGACTCCAGAATGCACACTATGATTTCTGTCATGTATCATTTAAATATTATTACTCTGTACCCATTAACATCTAAACCACTACCCTGCACTATCTTTTTCATGATGTCAAATCAAAATCTAATGAGTACAATGGCAGGTGTCCCTGTGTAGCCAAGAGCAGCTAGATGTGTTTACCAACAAAGTTAAATGTTATTTGGAGTGTTTACTTTGCACCAGCAATGATGTAAACACAGACACAAAAATGGGCACTGAAATTTCATGGCTTTGATATAGCAACCATATTTTTAATATATGTATATAAAATACATTCGATTTTACCAATGGTTAATTATTAAGGAAATATCTAATTAATGTATGCTTAGAAAGATTTCTGATAAATGTATAATTAAAGAAAAAAAAAGTAAAAGCAAATAACCAAAACCAGAAAAGGCAGTCAAAATATTTATCAGCAGCGATCAAAATGAAGAAGTACATCCTGATGTAAAACTTCAAAATGTCCAAAGAAGAGTCTGATAGAGCCTGGTTTCTAACCCTGTACCACACCTCTCCAAGAAGCAAAACTAAGGAAAGAAGCAAATTAATACAATCCTGGAGAAATCACACTATTACTCACAATTTAGAGTAAAACAAACCAAGAGACTCAGCAGGCAGCCTGGACAAAAGATCATGGCAAATCCCCAGGGGGAGAAGCCCCTACATACCAGTGGAGGCTCTCAGCCTTGGGGGAAAGGCTCAATAGTATCTGCCATTCTGAGTATGGTAAACGGAGGAAGATCACTGAAAAGAAGTCTATTTTACACATTTTGTAACCTAACTAGCAAGATATACATGGTCTTTTTTGGTGTTCATATTGAAAGTTAACGAAAGAACAACCTGTGCTTGGCAGAGTCCTCATATAAAAACCCAATGGACTGGAACCCTATGCCTGCTTACTAAACTGGAATGTGTCCCGAGTGCCTACTCTTTGCCTCATCAAAGGCCACAGAATGTATTACAAACCTCATCATCCTAATGCCTTTCTAACCAGGGACTCCCAGATAACAAGCAGTTCTGAAATATCAAAAAGAAAAGTAAAAATTGGTAGCATGTCATAAAATATCAAATGAGTAAAGAAATAGTTAGAACCTAGGACAAACTTATACTAAAAACAAACTTCTGAAAATAATTTCTATTAACATTGCTTTGAGAGAGAACATCTCAAACCCCTACAGAAACGGTTGTCCCATGCAAAGAAATGTTAGCAACATAACTGTAAGTGTATGTGTTTGTGTTCTAAGTAAATATCAATAAATAGAGAAAGCTTTAACAGGTTATTTCCCGCATTTCTGTAAAAATAACATTTTTTCCATAAAACTGATTTTTAAAATTTCATTGATTTCACAAGTAACAATTTTCTACTCTATACAAAGCTTGAATAAGTTTCATGTTCCTTGAGAACACAAAAACAACAATATGATGAAACATCCCGAGACTACTTAATTACAATGGTACTAACATTCATTCCACAAGCATTTCTGTGTCTACTGTGGACCTCACACCCTGCTAAATGCTAGGAATGCTATAGAAATATGAGAAGACTTGGGGCGCCTGGGTGGCTCAGTTGTTAGGCGTCTGCCTTTGGCTTGGGTCATGATCCGGGGGTTCTGGGGTCGAGCCCCGCATCGGGCTCCCTGCTCCGTGGGAAGCCTGCTTCTTCCTCTCTCCCTCCTCCTGCTTGTGTTACTCTCTCACTGTGTCTCTCTCTGTCAAATACATAAATAAAATCTTTAAAAAAAAAAAAGAAATATGAGAAGATTTGATCTTTGTCCTGCAGGATCTTACAAAACAAGACATCAGTCAAACTATTTCAACTAAATAGAAAAATTAGATCTAATATTAGAATATATTTATGGCAAAGGAATATTCATTTATTTCTTTGGATCTAGTAATATTAGAATATATTATGAAAAAAGGAAAAATTATTTCATTCACTTTTCATGATCATCTACCAACTTTCTGCACACTTAAACTTGCATACATTCCTATTTCTCTTTCAAAACAAAACTTAAACTGAATTAACTCCAAAAGCCACTATAAAATGTTGGCTTAATTTATTCATCAACTTTTCCCATCAATATTTATGTTTAATGTTTCATATTATATATTTTTAAAAATCAACCTTTATTAATTTTCAAATGTCTCATGGTCTTGCTTAGGAATTTAGTAAAATAAAAATTTTTTTTTCTTAACATCTTCATTTAATATCCATGACAGACTGTCTTCTGAAAAGCTGCAGCTGAATTTTATTTGCATTTTATTTTTAAAGATTTTCTTTATTTATTTGAGAGAAAGAGAGAGAGCAGGAGCAGGGGGAGGGGTTGAGGGAGAAGCAGGCTCCTTGCTGAGCAGGGAGCCCAATGCAGGGTTTGATCCCAGGGTCCTGCGATCATGACCTGAGCCAAAGAAAGACACTTAACCAACTGAACCACTTAGGTGCCCTTTATTTACATTTTATATTTAAAGGAGTTTTGAGGGGATGGGAGTGGAATTTTGAAAAAAAAAGGAACCTTCAGATACCTAGAATTTATAAAAAATGTTTTAAAAACTGATCTGAATCTCTAGTATCAGCAAGTCAGTAATCCAATACTGACCTAAGCAAATAATCTTGTCATGGAACTCTTAAAGATATGTCCATTTTCTCTTTCCAGAAAAGTCAATGATTTCATATTCCAATGCTTTCCCCCCCTCTCTGGCAGCTCCTAAAAGGTTAATTCTCCTTTAAAATGCTAAAATTCTTCAGGGCTTGAACCTAGCCTCTTCTTATTTAAAGCTTGGTATTTCAGATCATAGATCAGTGCTATCTAATAAAAATATGATGCAAGCCACATACATAATAGTAAAAAGAAACATGTGAAATTAATAATATATTTTAAGACAATACATTGACAGCATTATTTCAATATGTAAGCAATATAAAAATGAGAGATATTTACATCCTTTTTTGTACTAAGTCTTCTAAACCCAGTCTGCATTTTACACATATTTTACAAGTATTTTACATTTTACAAGTATTCAGCAGCCATATGTGGCTAATGTCTACCATACTGGACAGTGCGGCCTTAGATGATCTCATCTATGCACTGCTTCAATTATTAGCTATAGTTGAATGATTCCAAATTTATATATCTAATCCAGTCTTTTTCCTAGTGCAAGATTAGTATTTCCAATGTCTAACTGGCATCTTATTTTAGATAACTCAAAGGCACCTCGCACTTAATGTCCAACTTCAATTCCACCCTTCAAAAGTGTGTTCCTTTTCTAATACTCCCTATCTAACCATATTGTAATCAATTCAAGTATAAAAGCAGAAACCTAGAAATCAACCCTTTGACACCTCCTTCTCTCTTTCCCATATACAATCCATCTAAAAGTTCTGTCCATTTTACTGCCTAAATATTCTCGAATCAATTTCTGCTCTCCATCTCAATCATCACCACACTCTATCCATTCAGCTACTTGTGCCAAGCGCTGAGTCATTTTCTTCAATGCAAGCATTTCTTAAAACTATGATGTCATCCCTACTTCAACCCTCCCAACCCCTGATAAAACTTCCCAACTGACTTCTATTGCCTCCAGAATAAAAGCAAGGCCCAAGCTACATGAACTAGACCCTAAGTATCTCCCAGTTCCACCTCCCTATACTGTCCCTATCTTGTCTATTCATCCCAGTCCTTCAGACCTTTGTACTCACCATGCTCCCTACTGCCCTATGAAATTTGCATGTGCTTCTTTAACCTTACTTAACCTATATAATTCCCATTCATCCTCCAGATCTCAGGGATGCATTCTATGACCACCACAAAGACACCAAATTTCCCTTCTATAAGTTCTTCTAGAACCATGTCCCTTTTTATCTCCGGTATAATTACAGATGCAGTGTTTGAATATATAGTTAATGGCTTTCTCCCCATAACACTACATCTGATTGTACTAAAGTGTTTGCTACAACAAGATATCTAATAATTATTGTTGAATGAATGCATCAATGAATCTGCCTTGTTTTCCCTAGAAAAAGACTAGACACCATATGAGATGGCATATACAACACACCCTTACACATCGTGAGTTCTGGAAAGCCTTCCAGATTTCCCAAGTAAAATACCACTGTATAGTATGTTTAAATTCTGACTGACTTGTATATCATTGCAAAAACAAACAGTGCCTTGTGTATACGAGGCATAAACATTTACTACATGTATTTCAGTACACACATTACTATATAGGGTTACATATTTCTTTGCATTATTGCAGAGACTTACTGTTGTAAAGATACCATACCTTCAGCAGCACTATCTGAGGGTAGCTATTTGTCTCCACTATAAAGGCTGTAAAGCTGTAATAAGTGTAAGAAGCACTCACACATGCACACAGACTCGCACCTACAGAGTAAGTGTGTGAAACAGGTAGGGGTTACAGTACTAAAGTACATGTAGGATCTGTCCAGCCCTGGAGCATGATGTGGTCTTTCCTCTTTCTCTCTTTCACTAGGGTGGCTTCTTTTCTGCTCTCAGTATCTTTGATCTGACACCCCTGCTAATATTTTACATTATCACCACACATTTTTTGCCCCCTCTTCTCTGCTTTTCTTTGTTTTCATCCTATGACTTCACAAATGTTTCTCAATTTTTACACAAATTGTTTTGCATTACTGGGAGTGCAGTCTGCTTCTTCTAAAAATCATCTGGAGGTAAGCCTTCTTTAGCTACTTCCAGATCCTACACCTTACAAAAAGTCAATTTCCAGAGAGAGATGGGACTTAACTGCAACATGGTAAGTCAAACTGCCAACATCCTTCTGTCAAAAGGAGAAAACATAAGCCGAAAAAGTTGATATAGTTATATTTTTATGGTTCTTGAAATGTTACTATGTAATTTTTACTTGATTTAGCAAATGCTGCTGTGCGAGAGGAGAAATTATTTTCAACTTGCTGAGGTAGCAAGTTTCTTTTTATACCCCCTTTATGCTTGAGGCAGTCAAGTCTACAGGCAGTTGAAACTAGATTTATAGGTTATTCACCAAAAAAAATCACTGCAAACGGCACCTTGAAACCTAAAACTTGCACAGTTTAACAGAATATCCAGGCATTTTTAGCAGTTTATAGTATCAGTAGAAGTCACCAGGCAATATGTAACATATTTTAAGACACAAGGTCAACAAAGCTTATTAGTGTGGAACTATAATTTCACAAACAACATAAACCAAAGAGATAGTTACAAATGGCTCATTAAAAAAATGGGAAATGTCTCAAAATAGGATGTCTTTGATAAGCGCCCCTGAAAACTAAATATAAAGCAATTGGTTTCTTCTAGTATTCTTCAACATGATCTATTATCGTTTTGGCTAAAAAAGTGCTTTAATGGTTCCGATCCTTTCCAAAACAGTGTACCAACAATATGTTTATATCAAAGTGGTAATGATAAAATATTTTATATTCTAGATAATAAGGTGTCTTGCACTTAATATACAACCTTATAAAGAACTACCAATATTCTTTACAAATGTACTGATGCCCAAGAGTTATGTTGGAATATGAGGGAACAAAACTGCAGATACCCTTGGTAGAAATTCTTCTCATATCACTGTTACCAACAGTGTAGCATGTAAAAGTAAAATAACGTTGATGGTGCTGTAAAGGTTGCTTCTCATCTGAAGACAGATCATTAACCAGCAATCTTCTGGCAAAGAGGTGTGTCTCTCAGAAAACAGAAGCCATACAAGAAAGCTGCAGGGTGGGCTACAGAACCAGGAATCTGACTTTCTTGGTCTTGATCACTAATGTGTTTGGAGGGAAGCTTCTGCATGATGGCATGTGAAAAGAAGCTCCCCATCCGTGGATAGGTCAAAAGTTAGAAATTAGAAATTCCAGCAAATTGTCCTAAAGTACCACTTCAGAGTAGCTATCTCAAGGCAACATGTGGAATAGGGCAGGCCTCTCAAGACAAAAGAGCATTCACTTTATACTCCATACTGCCATTGTGCTTCCTATTTTATTTATCTCCCAGTTGTTCTTCTCTAGTACTAAATTTTGATAAAGACTTTTATAAGCTGTAGTCATTCTTAGTTGTTCAAAGGTGAAAGAAATGGAAAGGAGTTTGGTGGTATACACTTGGGCCAGAGGACGGTCAGTATGGTGATAGCACCAGTAATCAGAGATAGAACACAAAAGAGAAGGTGAAGTTCAAGGGGAACAAGGTAGGCAAGGTAGGAAAAGTTGTGTGTTCGTCCTTCAATTTTCCCTCTAAACTTCCCTCCTCACAAAAAAACACAAAAACAAAAACCCCAGAGCACAACCTGGTTAAGCCTTGCATGTTAAAAACCTGGAGTTTCTAATGAACTATGTTCCTTCAGAATAAAATGGAAACACTATTTCTAATGCTACCTTATGGTATCTTCAACTCAAAACTACTAGGTAAGGCAAAGACATACAATAAAGTGCCTTACCTTTCAGATAATCTTAGACTTTGCAAAATACAGAATTAACCATTTTCAGATAACTCTAATCACAGCTTAGGTGAGCCACTGCAAGATAAAGCTTTCTTTGTTTCCAAAATCAACCACTCCTCAGCATAAGCACCTTATCTTTCCCAAAGAAAAAAGTAAATTTACACACCATGAAATGCTTTAATCCAATTTTCTATTTTAAAATGTGTTATTTTTGATCAACAATTTAAATTAGAAATGGTCAACATGGCTTGATGGAAATGAGTTTTGAATCTTTATTCCACACATTCAGGCAGTATTCTTGGATCTGCTACTTACAACTGAGCAAATCCTTGATTCTCTCTGTGCTTCAGTATCCTCATCTGCACACAAGGGTGTTAAACTGTGCCATCACTAATTCTATGGAAAATACCTTTTCAAAAATATTATCATGTGTTTTTTAAAATAACATGTTTTCAAAATGTGTTTTATATGTTTCTATTCATAATATGTTTCTATTTTTTAAAGTTTCAAAAGGTTGATATTTCTATAAAGATTCTAAAGATTCAAAAGGTTAGCAGAAATATGCAATTCCCCCTTAAAGGGAATCTCCAAAGAGAAAAAACAAAAAGGCATTAAGTAAATCTGTTATGAGCCAAATTGAGCCAAATCTGTCATTGTGAAGTTTATTCCACACATATAACTAAGCACCACAAGAGATCAATGTACTATTTAGTGCATTATTTAAATATGACCACCATACTGTGAAAGTCCCTGAAACTTTTAAGTTCAAATGAGCATAACCTGTTGCTTTCTATGCTACTCATCACTAAAGAAAAAAAAATATATATATTGTAATGTCTGCCAGGGTGGCTTTTGTTGGAGGTGTATTTTAAAGTATTGATTCTGTGGGGGGTCTTTAAGATAAAAGACTTAAGAAGGGGGAAGTACTAAAAAAAAACCCATAAACTGGAATAACATATCAGAAACCTAAGCTTTTTTTTTTTTTAAGATAAAATATTACCCTAACCTATTATTTTAGGTGAAGACGGTAGAAAGGATTTAACAATAGTTTAAGTGTTTTAACATCTATTTCTTTTCAGGTCCTACAAGTAATTAAGTGTATAGACTAAGTACTAAGAAAAATGGTTTTGTCAGTGACTAACAGAATCTCAAAAGTTAGAGGAAACTCAGAATGTCAGAACTAGAATGAGTTGGTCAAAACTACTCTATGGTCCTAAATTCTTCCAGTGCTCTTCTCTGCCTAGACTTTTGAGATTCTGCATTTTAACATAGTAAGTCTCTACTTAAACATAAGATCTATACAGGCTACCTGAACACTTAGGAGAACCTCTTCTCTTCTTTGGCACAAATCTGATCTGTTCAAGACCCATTAGGAATTACAAGTAAACTCCTAAAAAAAGTTTTACTAGACCCACAGATTACTATTGCCTTTGTGAGTCACTGCCATATAAAAGCAACAAAGTCTGGTGGAAGAAGAAACCTGTTAAACAGATCACTTGCAACACAAAGTGATAAATGTTACAATATAACATTGCTTGGGACTCATAACGAAGTAACAAAAAATGAGACACTATCTAAGCTTGGGTAGAGGCAGGGCTATAGAATCTTATTAGCAGGGGCATTCCAAGGTCAACTATATCAGACTTTACTGAGAACCTACACTGTAGTGGCTCCCTGGCACTACAAATATACACAAAAATAAGATGTAGTTCCCCACCTTTAAGGAGCTTGTAGTCCAGAAAAGAACAATTTAGTATGTATTTGGAACCAAAATAAATAAGACTAGCCTTTGGAGGTGGGGTCATGTTGGAAAGAAATAACAGACCAAGTTTGTAAATGAAATCATATAACGAGGTTGAAGAACTAAGGCTCAAGCTAATGAAGAATGGAGAGAAACTCACGTAAAAGAGTGAGCCAATGTTATTATCCAAAACATCTTGTGAGGTCAAGAAACTGAAGGTAGAGATTCCAGAACAAAAATAAAACTGAGTATGGTGAGTTTTTAACTTCATACTCTGTTACACTAACCGTGTTCTATGCCAAAACTATGGGAACAACAATGCATAATATTTAAAGCACCAGATTTGGAACCAGTCCCCCTGTGCTCACCTTTTGAACTCTACCACTTCCTAGCTAGGTCAGGAAAGTTACTTAACAGTTCTGCGCCTCAGTCCTCAACTCTAAAGTGAAGTGCCTGCACAGCCAGGAGCCCTTTCTTCAAAACAGGCATTATTAAATCACTCCAATCAAAAACTTTATTCACAAAGTCAAATCCATATCTTTTAGGCACT
Source organism: Nasua narica (assembly GCA_028533885.1). NCBI lineage: Eukaryota > Metazoa > Chordata > Mammalia > Carnivora > Procyonidae > Nasua > Nasua narica. The sequence continues at coordinate 39,832,722 of CM052810.1, forward strand.
TGTAGCCTCCATAACGTGGCCCAACCTTTCTGGTCTTAATCCTCATTGGACACCCTCCTACTTCCAGGAACCATAAGGATCTAGTGTCAGTTCTGCAAACCAATAAGCACTTTCCTACTTCTGTATCGCCTCTCCAGTGGCTGTCTAGAAAGCCTTTTCCTCACTGTCTTTCAAAACCAACTTCTCTAGGAAATGAACTCTCCTTCCCCTCCAATTCCATTGCACATTTGCCTGCTTCTCTGCAGTTTGCCAGTTTCCCGTTTTTATGTTTTTTCGTGTAATGCCTCCCTCTCTCTTTCACCAAAATACTGAACTTACAGAGAGCTGGGGCAAATCTTTTTCATCCTTCTTCCCACCCCTCCTCTCAGACTGTGCCTATGCAGGCCTGCAAAAGCGTTACTGTATTAAACTGGATGTTAACAACTGTAATGGCCTCAGTTGCAGAAACTGCTTAATTTCGCTTTTTTTTTTTTTCTGCTTTCAGATTCTAAAATCTTAACATGAAACGTCTTTAAAAATCAGAACACCGCCATTGCTTCAAGAAAAGTTCTACGGAGCACCCACATGAGTTGACAATGAGGTCACTCTTAGCTTCAGAAGTTGTGTGTGTGCCACGGAGGGCAGCTTCACACTACTCTGAAATTAAGAGAAAGAAGAGGCGGCCCGGGCAGCAGCACCAGCTTTGCCGCGGTCGGCCCTCAACTTCCTGCGGGCCCGTGGGCTCCGGCCGCGTTCGCCCCTTCCGCCGCACTCAGTCCTCTAGCCCTCGCCTCGCCTCGTCCCGCCGCAGCAACACTCCCCGGAGCGGCGCGGACTGCGTGGCAGATCCTCCCCGGCCGATGCGCTCCGGCCTGGGCCGCCCGCCACCCTGCCTGCTCGGACCGCGGGCCCCGGCCTCTCCCCGGCCCGCCGCCCGCTGCCCGGGGCCCAGGCAGCGCAGCCGCCGCCGCCGCCGCCCCGAGGGAAGCTGGGGGACTCGCTCGGCTCCGCGTGGCGCCGGGGGCGGAGCCGGCTCGGAGGGCCCGGGGAGAGGCCGGGGGCGGGCGGTGGCCTCCGCCTACCCCGACACGCACCCCACCGCCCCAAACCCCAACACTCCTCGGGGACCCGGCCCGCACCCGCGGCCGGGCGGCCAGCGGGACTCGCCACTTACCAACCCGCCTGGGACAACGCCGCGCCGGGGACCTCAGACATGGTAGCTGCTTAGGCCGGGGGTGGTGGGGAGCTGGGGTGGGGGTGGGGGGCAGGCCTCCTACTTGAGACCAAAAAAAAAAAAAGAAAGAAAGAAAGAAAAAACCGAAAGAAAAGAAAAGAAAAAAAAAACTCCTCTGGTCGGCTCTGCAACTGGGCATGCTCAGTGCGGCCGGCGCTTCCGCGTGCGGGTTCCGCTCGCCGCGTTTTCCGAGCGGCCGTAGGGGCAGGCCTGGCGTGGTGCTTTGGGTGTTGAAGCCTGCCGGAGGCGGTGATACCCTGCAGAGCGGCCGAGGCCTGGAAATCGCAGGCCAGTTTGAGCAAGGACCATGAGCCTTTTCTTTCCACCGAAGGCTGGTTATTTTTTGTTTTGGGTCACTTTTCTGAGTTGCACACCTTAGAAACTGATACGGACTCTTTTTTTGTAGAGCAGAAAGTAATGTCCGCGTTTCCAGCGCCGACATAGTCACTTCACCAGAGGCCAGGATATGCTCGAGTTCAGACTGATGGGTCGGTTGGGGGGCAGTGCTTCCAGTTTGGGGACAGTGAAACTCAACGAAAGGTGTATTGCCAGCCACTGTGCATAGGGAAAGTTTACTTTTTTTATAAAGCCTCGCTCCATTCACTCTGTTTTTCGATCTGCCCCGACGCAAAGAAAAGAATAAAGTCGTATTTTTTTCGAGTCCCCACAGGCAAATCAGTTTGTAGGGGTTGGAGCACAATGAATGGTCAACCCAAGAAAACCTGAACTTAAGGGACATGCGTAAATCGGGCAGTTGTGTCAGTGTTTGCTTTCTCTGTCGCTCTGTCATGGGTCTTGCTCTGCCACTGGACCCGTCCAAAGTCCCAGCGCGGCCCTGTGACAGTTAGCACCGGCATAACCGGGCCTGCCTGACTCCACAGCCCCTTCGCCGGTCCTCTGGCTCTCTGGAGGGCTGAAGCGCGGGGCGGGTACCGGAGTGAGCCTGCGCGGCGGGGTCGCCGAACGGCGCGTTGGGCGCTCTAGCACGATTGGTCGCCTGAGATTTACGACAGCCAATCGGAGAGGAGCAGGTGGAAGGGGCCGCGAGCTGGGGAGACACTCCCTAAAAGTTTGCTCCGCCCTCCATGGTTTGCCACCTCTGCGGCTGCTGGGGTAAAGACGCTTCTGTGTGGCTCGGGCCCCAACTGTCAAGTCACCGGGAGAAACCGAGACCTTAAGCACCATCACCCGCCGCAGCCTCATCTGAAACCATCATCACAAACACAGACTTGGAGGAGAGACTGCGGAACTGTACAGAGCCGCTCCTGGGATTGGGGAGGAAATTGACAGTTACAGAAGGAAGGACAAAATTGCCATGGGTGGAGCTAAAACTGAATACAAAATTTTCTCCTTTTAATTGGGAAACTCCGTTTGGGCTTCCCAAGTCAAGTTTTAAAATCACGATGCTTCTAATGCTATCGAAATATGTTTTCAAGCACGTTGCTTAGGTACTTGCTTTAATGAATTGTATTTCCAAGTACTTAGAATCAGAAGTAATTCCATCCTATTCCTTGCAATTTGCAGTAGTATACTGTGTTTCAGCCATACACAAGCTACAAGTATATTTCACTTTAATAGCACCAGTTATCCTATTCAGGAGTCAGGAAAAGATTTGCCATTCTGAGGGTAAATAGATGACTCAAATTGCTAATAATTTTTATTGGTGGTTAAATAGGATCTACTCTTACCAATTATTTACATTTTGCAATTAGTCTAAGTTATTAGCTATGAAAATGATATGCTGTCCTAGTATTAGAATTCTTCGCTGGCTAAACGTGAATCCCTTACACGTTTGTTCTCATGGTGCAGTGTAGTAAGAATTTACCATTGCATAGCACTTACAGTAACTTTAATAAAATGCTCCATGAAACACTATATCCCCTTACTTTAAGAAGTGTTTTAAAGAATGGGTTGAGGATTCCCACTGGAAAAATTTGGGACAATATTACCATCGATAATTACCATGATGATAATTTATTGAATTTAAAAATATAGGTAAAATAAATGCTTCCAGAGTAGCACTAAAAACAAGAAGTGCCTTAGCTGGCTCTGTTACTAAAGCATGTGACTCTTGATCTTGGGGTTATAAATTCAAGCCCCATATTGGATATAGAGATTACTTAAAAATAAAATCTTAAAAAGAAGTAAATAAAAGGAGAAAGGATGAAAGTGTTTCTTTCAGAGGTATCCCAGAAAATAAATGTAGAACAATTGATAGAATTAGGAAATCACCATTTTCCGAGGCATTCACAATTGATTCAGGCAAAGTTCATCAAAAGATGCTAAGAGCCGCTGGTGAAAAGATTATAGGAGTATAGGATCTTCACATAGTTTCAAGGTATCAAACCATAACTTAATTATTACAAAAGAAAAAATGTACCTTTACCTTAAAAAGGAAAATCACTGCCTTAACCAAATGACTAAAACTAGAATCACTAATGGGACAATCTGATATTATGTGCTTACTGATGTAGTGCAATTAGAAATACACAACATCTTCTAAGAAATATTCTTACTAAAGTTGTTTAACCTGTATTTAATCAAGCTTCTAGATAGTGGTTCCCAACCAGGAGCTGGATCCCTACCCCATTCCCTACCCCTTACCCAAGTGGACACATTTGACAATGCCTGGAGACATTTTCAGTTGTCATAACCTGAGGGGTGGGGGTGGGGTGTTATTGCATCTAAGGAGTACTGTTAAACATTATGCAATGGACAAGACAGTTTTTCCACAACAAAGAATTATCTGGCCCAAAATGTCAATAGTGCCAAGGTTGAGCAGCCCTGGTCTAAATATAAGCAAAAACTTAAAGGATGTATAGAGGATATTGAAACAAGTCAAACAGAAAGAAATAGGCAGATAAATCCAGAATGTGGCATATTCTGTAAGAAACCTGGCCTGAACTATTCATTGAGCCAATAAAATAATAATAATAAAAAACTCCATATTAAAGAAACTCAAGAGATATAACAACAAAGTAGAATTTTGGATCTTAAAAAAGGAAAGATATTTTGTGGTATTATAGTTAATCTTGGAAATTTTAAGCCAAAGCTTTTATGGCTGAGAAGTTGTGGTATCTACAACTTATGTCCAAATGATTCAGAAAAAAATACATATGTAGATATATAATATATATGTAAAACAAATATACACACATGTGTATGTATATTAAAGAGGGAGAGGGGCGCCTGGGTGGCTCAGTGGGTTAAAGCCTCTGCCTCGGCTCAGGTCAAGATCTCAGGGTCCTGGGATCGAGCCCCACGTTGGGCTTTCTGTTCAGCGGGGAGGCTGCTACCCCCTCTCTCTCTCTGCCTGCTTCTCTACCCACTTATGATCTTTCTCTCTGTGTTGGATAGATAGATAAAATCTTTAAAAAAAGAGGGAGAGAGGCAAACGTGGCAAAATGTTTAAAATGGGTGAATCTACTGGAGGTGCTTATTATATTGTAATTTCTCTCTTTCTTTTTTAAAAATCTACTTGAGAGAGGGAGTGAGAGAGAATGAGCATGGGGAGGAGGAAAGGTGAGGGGAAGGAGAGAGAAAGGGTGACATAGGGGAAGAGAGGAAGCAGACTCCCTGCTGAGGAGGAAGCTTGATGTTGGGCTCAATCTCAGGACCCTGGGCTCAGGACCTGGGCTGAAGACAGACACTTAACTAAATGCATTACCCAGACACCCTGCCTTGCAAAGCTTTTCTATCATACTTTGGATTTTCCCCAACTTATAGCTAATTGTAGACTTCATATTTTCTGTAAATCAATGATTTATCTTATTTAAAATAAAAATTATTATTATTGTTTTTTGGTTTAGTCAGCTGCTACCATTTTCCATAGTGCTAAGGTATCTATACAGACTATAGATATCTATAGTCTAAATATTTGAAATTTGAAAAATTTCAAAGTTAGAGAGAAGTTACAATATAATAAGCACCTCCAATAGATTCACCCATTTTAAACATTTTGCCACGTTTGCCTCTCTCCCTCTTTTTTTTTTAAAGATTTTATCTATCTATCCAACACAGAGAGAAGTATTCTTATAATCCAAGAGAATAAAAAGAAGGAAGTAAATTTATTTGGAGTCAATGGTGTAAGTTAACAGAGGAGAGAGAGACAGAATCCATTCACTTCCGTTTTGTCCTTATCATTTCAGTGAAGAAAGTGGTTCAGAGTGAAAAAAGATAGAATATGGAAAAATAGGAATAGGAACCACAATAAAAGGTGAGATTATAAGAATACTTAGTCTCTCTAAAGCACATTAAATCTTTTGATCTTAAGCCATTAACATCCCAGAGGATACTAAAATAACCTGTGAATGACTTAGATGTTGAGTTCATCCAGGAAACATGGTAGTAGCCTTGAAACAAGCAAAAATATTTCCAGTTTTAAGAAGAGGAAAAAAGTCTTTAAATGGTGCTGCAACAACTAGATATCCACATGCAAAAAAGTAAAGTTCCTTACATCATTCACAAAAATTAACCAAAAGTAAATCATATATTTAAGTGTAAGAGCTAAAAATAATGAAACTCTAAAAAAAGTTTTTTAGAAAAAAACTACTTACATAAAATACACTACTCACATAAAAACATACACAGGTCCATTAAGAATACAGCAGAGTGAATTTATGTGGCATCTTTTATTCTCCGAAATCTTAGTGTTTCACGTCTATGTGCAGTATGGTTGGTGGTTGTATCAATATGAAGATTCTTCTACTCTTGTCAAGGATTTTTATCATCTAATATACTGCAACATTTTTCATGATATATACTTTTTATTTCTGTTTATATTATTTCTCTTTGTTATTTGCTATGGATGACATGAATTCTATTTATATATTTGAAATACTATTTCTCATTTATACTTTACTTGCCCTAGGTATCCTACATATCCTTTTCACTTAATCACTTTTTATAAGTAACGGAGTGCTTGAAATTTGTTTTAAATTTCACGGAACATTTCCAAATCTACATTAAGTAGTTCTGATAGTCCACTGAAAGTGCAGTAGTTACAGGAGATGTTGTTTCGGGCCTCTTTAGTTTCAATAACACCTAACTCAAGTAAAAAATATTTTTTTCAAATAGAATGTCTGAAGATACAGGGGTCCTCCAGAACCCAGGAGCACAAAAGGAAGAATAGGAGACAAGAACTGGTGGCCCCCAGACTCCTAGGCATAATCCCATCTCTTCATCTCTGTGGCCCTTGGCCCATCTTCTTCCTTCCTTCTCTTTACTTTCTAATTTGTATGACAGTGTATGTGGTTAGCTCCTGAGTTTACCTATTTTGTCCCACAGAGAGACGAGACCCTCTCTCACTCTTGACCCCAAACAGAAATTTCCAGGAAGGCATCTAGCCTGGCTTAGCATGGGTAAAGAGCCCTGCATGGAGTTCAGTCAGTATGATTAGAGGATGGCATCACACTTTCCACAGAACCTGCTGCAGGACCACTACATGAGAGAAGCCAGCCCCTGAGATATTTACCTGAGCAGATACCCCCACAATCTATCTACCACAGTTGTATTCCTCCTCAATGTTTATAAGTCAAAATTTTAAGAACCTACAATTTGAAAGAATGCTAGTTTCACCTTATATAACCAGTCAGCACTATTTAAATTATCTTCTGGTTACATTCCAATTTTCAAATAATCATTTTCACTTAAATAAAAATCATGAACAGTCACTTTGCACCAACTTTACAACATATACAAGTTTTCTATGTATGTACGAGGGGGATTGGCCTGTTTTGCTTTCTTCATGTCATGAAGTTAGGCTGCATATATTTTCACTATTTCATTCAATATGCTTCAAGCACTACATTCTGTCATATTCCTTAAAGCTGTTGAACTTACCTTTTAAGCTGTTAGGAACAGAGGCCGTATGTCTTTGGTGTCTGCACATGAGCTAAAACAGTGCATGGGGTGATCTGTTTTCAAAGAGAACTGGAAATTGCCCCCCAAAATCTTTGTAGACTTAAGCTGTAATACTCATACGTAATTTGCTAAGATTCCTTCCCATATTTTCTCACCTTTGACAAAATTACCCTATAAATATTTTACAAATCATTTATTCTCTTCAAAACTTGCCACTAACACCAGACCTAACACGCAGCTCCCTCTTCCCATTTTCCCCAGAATTCAATCACTGTCATTTGTCCCTGTTTTTTGGTACTTAAGCCACTTTCAGCATGCTGATAAGACTTATCTAAATAATTTGAATCAATTTTAGAACTAACATTTCACGGGAAAGTACATGAAAATACACGTAAATATGTTTTCTTCTTCCCCTGTTTTCCACTCCTCTCTTTGGAGTGGTCAGCAAGGTAATACAATTCAACATAAAATGGATTTTAGCTACATTTCTTTATGGATATTTCTTCCACTCTCCATTTCTCTTGAAGTTTTGGGAAGTTTTGACCAAATATATACACTTATGTATTTACTAAAATTATATATATATATACACACATATATATGTATATATTTATATACAATATATGTATATATTTATATACAATATATTTATATATTTATATACAATATATGTATATATTTATATACAATATATGTATATATATGTATATATTTATATTTTAGCAAGCTCTACTGACAAGAAATTTTCAGCTAAATTTGTAAATGGTAGAGCTGAGATTCCAGGAAATTCTGACTCTGAAGCGCACACACAGTGCCAGCACTCCTGAGAAACTGGAAAACAGTGGGAGTCTTGACAAGGAGAAGAGGATGAAACGAACCTGCTGATTTTAGGTGTGTTAAAGCTAAAGTGACGAAACCTGCCAAATATCATACTGAAATTGGGGCTATAAACAGATGAAGTGCAGATTTGGAGATGCTGGTTTTTGGAGGCATCTTTTTACACAAGATTATTTAAGCCTTCTAAGTAAACAGGTTATGAGGAATGATGTAAGCACTGAGAAGAGGCTCAAAGATGAAGCCCAAGGTGCAACCACAGTAAAGAGCTGGGGAAAGGGGAGCAAAGAAATAACAAAAGTCAGATGGCCAGAAGAACTGTGTTGAAGGAAGGATAAATCATGTGGATGGGTGATTAAACCAAATAAACTGAGTTCAGTTAAAATCTATTTGCTTGACAAGCTGCAGACAGTAAGAAAACAATAACAAAACACATGTAGTCTCATCCTGTACATTGATATTCACATAATCATCATCATCATAATCACAAAATTTATTTCAAAGTGCTAAGTATTTTTTAAATGCAAATGAGGAAATGGGATTATAGTAGTTGTTTGTCTCTCTTTTTCTCAGCTTCTTTATTCTGTCATTTGGTCTTCTATATCACTAATTCTCTCTTTTGCCTCATTTGTCCTAGCAGTAAGAGCCTCCATTTTTTTATTGTACCTCATTAATAACTTTTTTGATTTCAATTTGGTTAGATTTTAGTTCTTTTATTTCTTCAGAAAGGGATTCTCTAATATCTTCCATGCCTTTTTCAGGCCCAGCTAGCACCTTGATAATTGTCATTTTGAACTCTATTTCTGACATATTACTAATGTCCATATTGATTAGATCCCGAGCTGTCAGTACTGCCTCGTGTTCTTTTTTTTCATGGTGAGTTTTTCTTCCTTGTCATTTTATTGAGATAAGAATAGATGAATGAGAAAGCAAAATGCTAAAAAGGTAGCAAGGACTCCAGAAAAATCAGAAGAGAGCCAAAATCAGGGGTTTAAGAAAAAGGGGGTGGAAAAAATAGAGAAAAAGAAAAAAAATTAAAATAAAAAAGAGAAAAAGAAATAGATAGATAGATAGATATTAGACTTGTATTAGAATAGAGCCACACACCTGATTTTGGGTATTTTTGGTCTGTTAGAAGAAACTACCTCCCAGAATTTTAAAGAAAGAAAAACTTATAAATATACAAAAATAAAGGTAAACACTATGAAGGGATGGAATATGAGTGTAAAGATGAAAATTAAAAAAGATTCTAAAAAAGGGATTGATAAGAGGTTGGTTGAAAAAGAGAAAAAAAGAATAAAAGAGGAAAGAATGTGATCCGGCTGGAGACTAGAACAAGCCGTGTGCTAGATTTAGGGTATATTTTGATCTATTAGAAGAAATTGTATCCCAAAATTTTAATGAAAAAAAAACCTTATATGTATACAAAATAAGGTTAAATACAATGAGGGGATAAAATATGAATGTAACAGTGAAAATTAGAAAAGATTTTTTAAAGGTATTGATAAGATACTAATTAAAAAATGTTAAAATAGGAAAGAGGAAAAATAAAATAAAAAAATAAAATAAGAAAAAAAATTTTTTAAATTTAACTCTAAAGACTAAAGGATCATGGGAAAAAAGCCATGAATTCTATGTGTTGCTTTTTCCTAACTCTGGAGTTCTGCAGTTTTCATTGAACGATGAACTTGATCTTGGCTGGATATTCTTGCTGATCTTCTGGGGGAGGGACTGGTTGCAGTGATTCTCAGATGTATTTGCTCAGGGCCCCACTCCTCAGCGTTCCCTCAGAGAAAAGCAGTCAATCACTCCTATCTCCCTGTTCTCCCGCCAGGCTCCAAGCTCACCTGGCCTGTGACTGAGCATTTCTGTCTCTGGTGCGTGGCCCCGTCTGGAGTCTCCAAACCCAGCCAATTCCTGCAATGCACTCTGGCACGGCTTCTCCCACAAGAGGAAGGAAGGGGTCTCTCCGGAGCTGCCACTCGTGGGGTCCCTGCTCAGAGAACAGTGGCCTGACTGTGCCTCGGATCATGGTGTAAGGTAAGCCCGAGCTGATAGCCCACTGCTCAGCTCCATCTCTGCCGTTGGCTTCCCCGCTCTGATACCTGGGGGCTCTGCCACCCTCAGACACCCCTGGTCCCTCTGTGATCCCGTGGGTCCTGAAACCACACTGTCCCTGTGAGAGCTCCACCCCCTGCTTAGCCTCTGGAGGGATGTCCCTCAGCGGAGCAGACTCTAAAAGTTCCGATTTTGTGCTCTGCAGCTCTGTGGCTGCAGGGAGCTGGCTCCTCCCTGCCACCCCCCTGCCAGTCTCTCTTCCCGTCGCTTTGGATTCACTTTTCTACACGTCCTACCTTCCGGAAAGTGATTGATTTTCTGTTCCTATAATTGCTGTTCTTCTTCTCTTCTATCTCCTGCTCATATTTGGTGGAATACTTATCTTGCTTCTGCTTCTCCTCTGGGCAAAGTTCCATCGCAGTCCTTACTTGAGCTGTTTTCCTTAACCTCGCCATTTCCAAGCTGCTATATTGCTGCATGGAGCTGGCAGATCCCTGCTCTTTCTCTCTCTTCCCCCTTCTCCTCACCCTTTCAAAGGCCAAATCCGCCCAGTGAGAACATGGAAACAAGGCTCTGGAGCAAGTATTTCTAACATCTAGCATTTGCCAACCTCCATTTTTAACAAAAAAGATAGCAGGCCTGCCTGAATGTCAGGAACTTCTGTAGATAACATCTAACCAGAGTTTAATAATGTTGCTCTGTTTTCATGATATTTATTTTTTATAGCTAAAAAATAGCTATTCATGGCAAATTATTCTGGTTTTCTATTTACAGTGGTGAACAAAGTTTCCTGTCTAAATACATTTAAGATTTTAAAAAGTGGCTCTGTTTAAAAACATATATTAAGCAAATAATACTACAGGAAGTATATGGATATGACAAAATTGGGAGAGTAGCTTGTGGAATGACTAAAATTAGGAAAACCACATTCTGTGAAACATCTCTCCCCTTTTTGTGAAATCCTTAATCATAACCTTGATATCAGGGATCAGTTATTTCCTGCCCTCCACTCGTTTCCATCATTCTTTCTGTAGCACTGTTCTAAGCAATGCTTCCATGTGATTGCCATTCATATGGTAGGGCTTATCTTGTCTTGACTTTTCTTTTTTCTTCTCTTTTCCCTCTCTCTTTCTTTCTTCCTTCCTTTCTCTCTCTTTTCTTCCTTCTCCCCTTCCTTCCTTCCTTCCTTCCTTCCTTCCTTCCTTCCTTCCTTCATTCCTTCCGTCCTTCCTTTCCTCTTTATTCCCACTCACCAGCTATAGGGGCACTAGCTGGCATACTGCACTTGGATGGAATGTTAGTTGGCCACAAAGTTGAGCTGACGTATGAGACTGCTCTCACAATCTAAATCCCTTCACTGGCTTTCCAGGGCTAAAAAGAGTGAGAGCTCTGAATTACCAGCCAGGAGTCACCTCTGATAATTTTTGCTGTAAAGAATTAGAAGGAGAATTTTTTAAGCCCAGGGGAAATAAAGCTGATTAACATTCACTTTTATGCCTAAAATGTCTTAGTAATAATTAAAAGTTGGTTATTGCTTTTCAGAGCTTTGTTGTTTTACCCCTCTGCTCATTCAAAACTATCCTATTATCTGTGTTCCATTTCTCAAGAAAGATCTTTAGGCACAGATGATCTCATGTAGAAAATGATCACGTGAGCAGAGATTAAGGGAGTTGCTGGGCAGACTGGTTCTATCTAGTTTGTGCTTTTAAAAAAGAAAACTTGACTCATAACTCTAATATGAGCTAGGTAATGAGAGTTCTTATAATGTGCTTTATACCTTCCTATGTATAAGCTCACTTAATAACAAAGTTATTAGAGATTGTGTGTGTGAGGGGGGGTGTAAAATCCCCAACTTGCAGGTGAGGAAACAGGCCTGAATTTGTAGTTGGTCAATGGCAAAGCTGGGGTTTGAGCCTAAACTTCTGATAACAAGTTATCCATCATCCGCTACCTACTCAATCCCGTTCCACTTGTGCCAGCCATTCCAACGGCATTTTTTGTGATTTTTGTAAACTCCCAAAACTACCCTGGATTTTGGATGGCAAAAGACCTAGAAGTAAGAGAAGAAAGATCAGGTTCTAGGAACAGCAAAGAACACAATAATAAATAAATAGATGAAACCAAAAATGGAAGAGGCTGTGGATCTCCACATTTCAACCAAAAACCCTATAATGAGGTTTTCAAAGAATTAAATGTTTCAGTCAATGTTTTTGAAAAGGGTGATAAATGGAATAATTTTATAATGACTCTGCTTGACTCAGAATGAAAGGGAGAGAAATAACAGTTCCAGTTTTTAGACATAAGTCATCTAAAATCATTCCTGCAGATAGATACCCATCAAAATACTGAGAAGTCAAATAAAATCATTGCTAATTAAATGTAAATTATAGATAGTTTATTAGTGCGATCCAAATGTTCGCAGACCTTATCTGCCTGCGGGTTCAAATGAGGCTACCTTAGCTTTTAAATGCCAATTTTGTTGTCACTCTTCACAACACAACTACAAGAATTAAGCATTACTTGACTTTGACCATCCCCTCCCCACTACTGCAATAATTGATCCTAGTTTTGCAAGGATTCCTCAGACACTGTGTAATGTATGGGCAGCAACCATACTTGGCTGTCTTCTGCTCTGGACTCTTACTACTATCCACTGACTCACAACCCACTAGAGGAAAGTATTTGGATGCTGTAATTGCCCCACAACCCCTCTGAAAATGCTGGCTCTCTATCTAGGAGATTGTTTATTATTGCCCCAAACCTACAAAACCTCAATATGTCAAACAGCAGTATGTTCCTCCACTGTGTCACGTACATAAAATGGGGACTGCCCCTCTCCAAATCCGGGGTGCACTTGCGTTATCTGGTACCCAAATAGCTCTACTTATTCTGAGTTACAGATTCCTGTGAAAAAGCTTTTGCTTCAGCTCTTGGACTTCTTTGAGCTCAAACAGGAAACCCCATGGAACAGGGTTGAGGAATAGATGCTATGCCATCCTCTCCACTCTTCCATCTTGCTGAAAACCACCCCATACATCTAGTGTATGCAAGCAGATGTCAGCGATGTCACAAGCCAGCCTGTTTAGCAGATGTACCAATACCTTTTTAACCACAGCTGGGAAACATCCTGCCCCAAATTAGTTTCAATAATTCAGATTTCTCATATATAAGAATTGTATTTCTTTTATACAGATGGATGGTTTTAAATACATTTAGCCTTTTTTGTAATCAATGAGCAAACTCAGACATTTAATAGGATATTTATACAATGACTTACTATAAAATCAAAAGTCAGCAAACCTGGGTTTGACTCCTGACCCTAGAATAACCCATTGATGGCCTCACTCAGACCATTTACTTCTCTGGGACTCCAGAGAGTTTTTTTCTCCAAAGTGTTGGATTTCTGAATAATTGGATTATAAAGTCCTTTAGACCCTCCAAATTTTTATGATTTTGAGTGTAATTTTATTATTTCCAATTACTGGTTGGTTGGCAAGTTGTATTTTCAGAGATGGCTGCACCAATATGTATCCCATCCAATGCACTCTGTGACATTCACATGCCTCCATTGACAGGTGGAGTTGATCCTTTCCAGTGCCTACAACTTTCTTGACCATTCCAATATGGGTGATGTAAGGCTGCTTAATTTCAGAGGCTAGATCATAAAAGACAAAACAGCTTCGGTAGCTTCTACCTCCCACTCCTAACCCCATGCCCCGTCTATCTTATGCTTGCCTTTGGACCCCAGCCACCATATTGTGAGGAAGCTCAGACCACACAGAGAGGCTGTGTATAGATGTTCCAGCCAACAGCCTTAGTCAGCCCCCAACATATAATCATCAGCAGCTGCTGGACATGTGAGTAAATGAATCCTCAGATGATTCAGACTTTAGGCTTTGGCTTTTCCCACTGAGACCTCAGACACCAAGGATCAGAGAAGAGTTGAACTTGCAGTGTCTGTCTAATTTCTAGTTCCTGACCCACAGGAACCATGAGAAAGAATAAGTGGCTATTATAATGTTAAGCCATTAAAATTGGGGGTAATCTATTAGGCAGCCACAGCAGTCAGATCCTGGGATGTGAGAAACTAACATGTATAAATTGCCTACTATGTGCCAGGCACTCTGCTAGGTCCCTGATTTGTAACCTGCATCCTTTAGTCTGTATTATGGCTCAATATTTGCTTTTATGCTATGTTATTGGATATATCTGTAATTTATTTTATTCCAAGTTTTTGGTCAGTAATGCAACTACCAGATATAATGTCCCTTGGGAAAAATAATTAATACTTTAAGATGTTCCATTTTCTAGTGCTGTTCCCAGAAATGCCCTGTGCTGTCTGATTTGTACAAAGGAAAAACTACTGTGAGGTAATGAAAAGCCATTGCAGGGTTGATGCTCAGAGAGAAATATTTTTATGTTGAGTTCTAAAAAATATATTTTTAAAATGATTAAAAGTGAACTCTACAATGCCTTCCATCTCTAAGGCTTAATTCTGTAAAAGTATCAATATATTTATTTTTCAGATGTCCTTTAGAAAGAGGAATTTCTGTTGCTATTATAAAATATTTCTTCCACCTCTTCTCTCGTAATAACTAATATCCATTTTTCTTAAGCTTTGCTGAAGATAAGAAGTATAAGAAAAAAATGGCAAATGAGATAGAGATGTTCACTCTTATAATTTAAAAAAATATATGTTTTAGATCAGACCCTAGTTGTTTACAGAAATGTAGCTGGAGCTTATAGCTAGTGTCTCAGGAGGATACCTACTTCCACCAGTCTCTACTATGCAAAAATAAAAATAGTAATTATTGTAATATAGTAAAATTATATATGTATACACATAGATATTTTTATATATGATTAATTGTATGCATTCATTATGATTGGTGCTAATTAATATCAGACACAAATACAATTATTATCAATTATAAATATTTTAAATATTTATTACAAATATCATTATTACTATTATTCAAATACTTAGGGCAGAAATTCCACCCATATTGAGTACAAAGCAGCAATTCAAGCTGCTTTGTTTTATCGGTCATCAACAAATGGAACAAATGCAGTTTTTTGTTGACAGATAATATTCAGCGGTATATTGGATCTTGAGCTAGAAATGCTGGTGAATATTAAAGTCATAAATAATTCAATCCTTTGTAGCGTCAGTGTATGACCTCAAAATAACCCTGTTCAATCTGAAACCACTGGTAATGGCCCAAAGTTCGGCAAGGCCAAATCATATCCTGCCATATATAGTAACACACTGTAATATAGAGTTTCAACAAAGAAAATACAGTTAGCATAATAATGAGACATTAGCTGAAATGCACATGGAGTTGTTGACCTGGAACAAAAAATCTACAGAAAGGATGTGTTCTGAAGGATGCTGACAAAGTAATTAAAATAACTAGAAAAAAAGACCTAGCTTAAAACTTAGCAAGTCATAAGTCCTGTCTTAGTCACTTAACCTCTAACTTACGCTCTGTGATCCCTACAGACTATTTTAATATTCAGTTATTCAATAGAGTAAATTCAGAGCATTACTGTATTTAATTCTAACACTCCTGCCACCAGCACCTCTACCCCAGTACCAAACTTTGCATGATTTCCATAATATGATAATGTCTTTTTCTCTTTGGGGGCTCTTTACTAACTGCACTCTTAGCCTTGAATACCCCTCCCTTCCTTTGTGCCTCAGATTTCACTTCTGGAACCCTCACCTGACTGACCCATGCACAACTGTTGCCTCCTCTGCCTGTAGGCTCACAAGTCATTTTGTACCTTCACATTGAAGGTAATGATGTATCTATTCATCCCTGTCTCCCTTTCCACTGTAAGGTGCCTAAAGGCAAGGGCCATTATTTCACCCTTTTACTACCCAGCATGGTCACAAAGCTTGACGGTCAATAGTAGGGACTTGGAGGTTAGACAACCAGGTAAGGTCTGAGCTCCATCTTTTGTTAGCAGTGTGATCTGGGGAGAAATACTTAACTTCTGACCTCATAATCTCTGAATGAACCATCCTAGCAAGGACTGCTTGGAAGATTAAATGAAGGAAAATACAGATACAGTACCTGTTTCACAGCAAATCCTCAACAAACATGGGATACTGAATGTAGTAAGTGTTTTCTGTCATCTGATTAACTTGAAATATTTATTCTAGGTTAGATCAGACTTATAGCCTGAAATTTGTGATATCATTTGTCTTTTCTGAATTAAGAGAACTTTATACACTTATGAATGTTAGTCAACACATCAGCAATGCATGGAGATTACTATAAAAAGAATCCATAGAGATATCATTTGACTCAATACCTTCACCTGTCCCTGGACATCCTCAAAACTATAAAACAATCACCATTATCATAACAGTTATCCATTTATACCAAATTCACTCCCCATGATCTTTATTAATATGGTAGTGCACTGAAATTAACTTGTCAAAATTAAATATGAAAATGGATACAGTATTACTGCCATAGAAAATACTATTTTATTATCTATGAAGTATCCAAAATATATAACTATTTAGTATCTTTAGAAATGGTGACTAATGATTAAGAAGTAGGAACAATAGAGCAATAGTTTTCTATAATGTTTTCTTATATAATAGCACTGGTATTGTGCTTAGCCCTATTAAATGATGTGAAAGTCTGTATTCTAAAATGGGCCCCTACAGGCTCACATGAAGCATAATCATGTAGCAGAGACTGCTGTCAAGGATGTGACATGTTCAGTGTATGGGAGGGCAAGTGAACTTGGTATGGAATCTGCCCATGGTTTTGCTACAGGGCCAGAAGGTTGAAACACTTGGTACTTTTTTCCTTATCAACCTCACTCTGAGGATGAATTTAATCTGGGTAATTGCCTGGATATAAGTTAACCTTATTCATGGTCCTGAACAGTAATAATAATGAGCTGCCAACTGCTTGAAGCTACAGTCCTGAACTCAGAGCAGTGGCTGAACAAAGTGGAAATGTCTGTGCAGAGAAGTCCTTCTCAGGAAAACTGGAGAGGGTTTTCAAAATAGAGGGGGAAAAAAATCAACCTTGTATGTCCCTTCCATGCACACCTCTTTGTCATCTAAACACTGAAGATCATTTCCTCCTCTCTACATGAAAATGCAAAATACCACCAAGGACAGCTTCTACTACTTAAAAACAGCATGCAGGAGGTAGGAGGTGAGAACTGAGCTAAATAATAATACCATTCAACATCTCCCTCCATTATCACTGCTCTTCATTTCTTCTTGTACTTAAGCTCTTTTCAGAAATGTCAAGCAAATAGCCAGAATGATATTACCCTGAAATGCACACTGTATCTACAAATAGTGGAGGGGGGGGGGGTTGAACCTCATTATATATAAACTGTAAGGCTTTAAAAATTCAAGGCTCTTAGAAAAGCCTAAATAAATCCGTTCATTCTCAAATTTAAGACCTTCCAGCAGATGATAGCTTAAAAATTGATTATTCTGACTTTAACAATGTAAAATGAGATTTCCCAGTAACTATTAATAAGTGGAATTAAATGTAATAGATAAAAATGTAAATACATTAGGAATGCCTTGATTTTATAAAATTTTTTTCATTACACCTGAAATTATTTATTAGGAGTGGTTTTGTTCTTGTTGCAGCATTGTATAGATATTCTTTTAATCTTCATGTTAGTTATGAAAAAACTTTATATATACATATGCACATATATGTGGGAAATTAGGTAACTGTCTCTTGGTCATTTGGATGGTAAATGAGTTAAAAGGAAAACTCAGGAATCTTGAGCCATTCAAGTCAGTAAATATATAAACTGTCACAAATTCTTAACCAGTAACCCTAGCTAATAACCTTGTTACACTGTTGACTAACTGAAAAAAAGTTGAAGGTTTTGTTTTTGTTTTTGCTTTTTAATTCATTCCTGTAATATCCATAGGTGTCATCAGGTGGTCATAAGGGAGGGCTCTCTAGAGTAGTTACTGAAATGTGAAGGACTCATAAAGAAATACCCTTTTTATTAAAGGAAATATATTCAGGGACATGCAATCAAAAACTTAACGGGGGTAGAAATAATTTTCAAAGCTCTTCTTAACAGCAGAACTCCATCAAAGACTGACTTTCTGCAATTCCTCTCCATTCTCACCTAAATCTACTCCATTTTGCCCCATGACACCATGAAGCTGCTCTTATCAAGGTCATCACAGACCTCCCCATTGCTGAACCCAATGCTCATTCTTTCCTCCACATTCTTTCTGATCTATCCAGCATTGGCATTTAGTACATTAATCTATCAGCCTTGACACTGAGCACAATTGAGCATGTCTTCCTCCCTGGTACACTTTCTTCACTTGGCTTGCAGGATGCTATCTACCCTCTTGACTTTTTACTTGCAGGAAAGACAAAAACTTCCTAGAAATTGACCCATTTGAAAGATTAAAAAAAAAAATACATTCATGCTCAGGGAGGCACTCCTCACCAATGCCCTATAATCCAAAAGGCCTGAGGGGCCAGCGATCTGAAGGTCTGCAATATTATAAAAACAAAATTTTCTGCATCAAATCAGAGAAATGCAAACAAAGCAGGAGGTGGGAAACCTAGCACGAGATGAGACTGGCACTTAAAAATGTCTAATGCTCAGATTCCTACCTGGCACTCTTGTTATGAATTCTCTTTTGCAAAAGTGGATGGTTATTCTAATTTCAAATATTCAGTGAGTTTGCAGCTTGGAGGCTCAAAGCTGCTAAGTTGTTGCCTCTTTACTTGCAGACCATATGTTCACTGTGCTGTGAGACAAAGGCCAAGAGAAAGGCCTTGACACTGAGGTCTGGGCAAATGAAGAAACCGAAGGTGGTTGCTAAGACATACAAATTCCCTGCCCAGATTCTGAGTTGAAAGACTCTAATTTAACAGGATTTGGTGATTAACCCATGGAATTGCAAACTCAGAGTCAACTAAATTCTTAAACTGTAATTGCTAGAGAAATCTCAAATTTAGCAAACAGAAGTTGCTGATTGCTCAAACTTTAGGTCCTAAGTAATCCTTGGACTTTCTCTCCCTGACATTTTGATAAATGGTAAAACTGACTAGAGGGAGGGTGATGATGATTACTAATTTCTGTGGTATAAATACTCCCACTGTGGCCATTTCAAACTGCTGTGTGTGTCATTGAAGACCGAGTTGGGAAGAGATAATACACAATTGGTTCTCACACCCCTGCCTTCTTTGCCACAGTAGGAAATGGGTTGCTAAAGACATACATCCACCACAAGAGGACTCCTTCCTAATGCTCATTATCTGTGGATGAGTCTAGGGAGATCATTACAGAGAAAGGACCAGAGGCAGCCAGACTGATCAAGAATTTTCCTTTACTTCCCAAGCACAAAGTTCCATATTTTTCCTTATCTGCAGCATATGATGGGGAATCAGTGACCACTCTCAGTTGTTTCCTATGTTATCCTCCTCTTTATATCCGTTCTAAATTGAAATTAACTGATTTCAATCTGCAGTTGCCTTAGGAGTATATCGGAAGTGATTAGGTTTTGCATTTATCCATAGGTTCTCAGACCATGAGCATTATATCTAGACCTATTTGAAAACATACATCATCCAGTTATCTTAATTTTAGAGTGTGATGTAGTAAGTGGACCAAATGCTGAGTTGTCTCCCTTGTGGAAGGGCAGGGGTCCACTTGGAAGTGTATGTCATTTTGTGCCAAGCCAGGGCATATTTAGAAGTTTCTATATGTGAAGAAAGATATGTATTGGTGTTAAGTTACCAAAGGGTAAATTCCACTTAATCTTCTCTAATTCTCCCTCTTTTGCTAACAGTATCCTATTTGGAATTTTGGGGGCTTCCTATTTCTCTCCCACTCTCATCCATATGGGTCAAGGTACAATTTCATCTCTCATTCTGCAGAAAACTAGGGGACTCAAGCCTGGCCAGTCAGACCACTGCTTTCTTCTAGAAACTAATTTGATCTAGGACAGGCGTAACAAAATCTAGGACTTTTGCCAGAGTTACTGGCAAGAGATATTTTCTCTTTTCTTCTGAACTTGAATCTTGAAAGATACAAGCCTGGAGATCCAGAAGCCACCACTTGGAGCCTTAAAATGATGCCACACAATCGATAGCATGGTTGAAAGAAGCAAACTGATTTCAGTGCCTAGATCAACCCAAACCTGAAGAAAGTTGATTACATGAGCCAATAGGTTATTTAGCCAGTTTGGATTGTATTTTTTTTTTTTTTTTAACCTCTTAGGGCCATTTCAAGTACTTAGCTTACTTAACATTGAAGAGAAAAAATTTACACTAAATTAATAGAAATTTTATCTTTTAATATTTAGGCTTGGCAGATTCCCTTAGATTCCTTTAGCTATAATCTGCTTTTTTTTTTTTTTATTAGAGAGCGAGAGACTGAGAATGAGAGGGGAGAAAGTCAGAGGGAGAAGCAGACTTCCCGCAGAACCGGGAGTCCGATATGGGACCCGGGACTCGATCCCGGGACTCCGGGATCATGACCTGAGCCAAGGGCAGTTGCTCAACCAACTGAGCCACCCAGGCGCCCTACAATCTGCTTTTTTAATTAAATGGAATACTACTATTTCACACACACAAAAAATCAAATCACATTTAAGCAAGATAGAATTCTAATTACTTTATTCCCTGCTACCTATTTACAAACACCAGAAAATTAATGCATAAAACAAACATGTGCATATTTTATGCTTACTAAATTAAGTTTAAAAATTGAGATTTACACAGTAGCTGGTTTCTGTGACATTGCCCCAGCCCTGTCATCTATGATCAAAAATTCTGCTGCCATCAAGATCCTGTTTCCACTGTGTTCCATTCAATTTTATTGACCCTCAGACTTGTCTCTACAGAAATCAAGATGACAAAGAGCTCATATAATTAATTTATATTATCATAATAGGAGAAGGACATGCTCCAGTAAAATATCCCTTTTGTCACCATATATAGAAATATTTTGGAACAAGCCGAACTTTTGGTGTCCTTCAAATCCAAATTGTACTGGAAACTCCCACTTTGTCAAATTATCGCAATAATCCCAGTGACTTCTTTTTAAGTTTTAAGCTAAATATATCTTGAAAGAGCATGGGATTTTGATTATGACAAAGTTTTATTTACATACAACAATTAAGAGTCAACTGACACCAGGAAACATTCCGAACATAATGTCTGTTCCTTAATTCAATGATCTATAACCTAAAATAATACATTTGATCTTTCATCAGACAAAGATGTTACTTTTTTTCTCTTTTTTAAACTCTATGTTTCTGCAACATTTCATCTTTCCATTCTCAGATTCATAAGGAATGTCTTGTCCCCCCTATTACACAAGGGTCAGATAAATTCCCAGATTGTGTCTCAAAAAGCCTATAGTTCGAAAAGAGGAAGGCAGCGAATTTATACAGGCCAGGGCGGAAAGAAATTAGGCACCAAATTTATATCTTAAGAAAAAAAATAGGCACTTAATACGATAGAAATCTAGGAAACATTTGTTCTTAATCAGCTGTGCCAGGGATAGACCCATACTCATGCGGGCTCCGAGGTCATTTCTCTGTGAGCAGATAAATTAACTAAAATGCTCCGTGTACTCCTCTGGCTTCAAGTTCTTTCTCCTTGAGATAGAAGTGGATTTATTGCACCTGTTTTGTAAAATTTGCAGGGGGGGAAAAAAAGGATATTTTAATCACAATTGTGGTGTGTAAATGGGGTGTCTCTACCAATCAGATGAGGGCTCCCAAATGTGGGCCATCTGATCTGGTAGAAGCTGGTGTCCCAGGTGGTGAAAGCATTCACCTGTGGCAGAAAAAAGTAGATAGAAGGCTATTGAATACACCGCAAAGGAGCAGCAGGCAGGACAGCAGAGGGCAGGCAGTGGGGGCAGGCTGTTTTTAAAGAGGGAAGACGAGGAGGTATGGTGAGGTGGTATGGATGGAATTATCCCTTTTTGGCAATATGCCTGGTGATATGCAGCCCTTTGGATACTTAAGCCTGTGGATATTTTGAGGTGGGTGGCCTGATCAGCCTGTCTGTTCTCACCAGGGGGTCGCTATCGCCCCTTTCTACATTCCATTACTCAAGCCGATTTGCCTAAAAGTGGCCTCTATAACAATCCGTTAAAACCACTGTCTATAAAAAGCTTCTGCACAGTGAAGGAAACAGTCAACAAAACAAACAGGCAACCCACGGAGTGGGAGAAGATATTCGCAAATGACACTACAGACAAAGGTCTGATATCTAAGATCTATAAAGAACTCAAACTCAACACTCTCAAAACAGATAATCATGTCAGAAAATGGGCAGAAGACATGAACAGACACTTCCCCAAAGAAGACATACAAATGGCTAACAGACACATGAAAAAATGTCCATCATCTTTAGCCATCAGGGAGATTCAAATCAAAACCACACTGAGATACCACCTTACACCAGTTAGAATGGCCAAAATCAACAAGACAGTAAACAGCAAGTGTTGGAGAGGATGTGGAGAAAGGGGAAGCCTCTTACACTCTTGGTGAGAATGCAAGTCAGTGCAGCTACTTGAAAACAGTGTGGAGATTTCTCAAGAAATTAAAAATAGAGCTACCTATGACCCTGCAATTGCACTACTGGGTATTTACCCAAAAGAAGCAAATGTAGTACAAAGAAGAGCCACATGTACCCCAATGTTCATAGAAGCAATGGCCACAATCACCAAACTGTGGAAAGAACCGAGATGCCCTTGAACAGATGAATGGATAAAGAAGATATGGTCCATATAGACAATGGAATATTATGCCCCCATCAGAAAGGATGAACACCCAACTTTTTTATCAACATGGACAGGACTGGAAGAGATTATGCGGAGTGAATTAAGTCAAGTGGAGAGAGTCAATTATCATATGGTCTCACTTACATGTGGAGCATAAGGAAAAACATGGAGGACATTGTGAGAAGGAAAGGAAGGGTGAATGGGGAGAAGTCGGAGGGGGCGATGAACCATGAGAGACTCTGAGCAACACACTGAGGGTTTCAGAGGGGACAGGTTGGAGCGTTGGTCGAGCCTGGTAGTGGGTATTGAGGAGGGCACATATTGCATGGAGCCCTGGGTGTGGTGCATGAACAATGAATCTTGTAACACTGAAAAAATAAAATAAAAGTATTCGGGGGAGAAAAAAAAACAACAACAACAAAAAAAACCCACTGTCTCGGGGCACCTGGCTGGCTCAGTGGGTTAAAGCCTCTGTCTTCGGCTCCAGTCATGATCTCAGGGTCCTGGGATGGAGCCCCGCAGCGGGCTCTCTGCTCAGCAGTGAGCCTGCTTCCTCCTCTCTCTCTGCCGGCCTCTGTGCCTACTTGTGATCTCTCTCTGTCAAATAAGTAAAATCTTTAAAAACAAACAAACGAACAAAAAATCCCACTGTCTCTTTGTACTCTGCAGGCATTACAGGGATTTGCCTAATGGGAACTGAGTTGGGGATACAGTTAGTTTGGGTTTGGTGGCATATATTGATGTAGCTTGTAGACACTTCCTTAGATAGTTGTTATCACTAGCTGTGCCAAGTAAGAATGACTTCCAGGAATCTTCCTACACCCCACTGTGCAGACCCACCCAGCCTGTGATACAAGGACATTACTGATAAATTGGTTAATGAGTACTATCAGACCTGTCACTTCCTAGGAGATCTACAATGTCCTGAAATCCTATAGTTAATTTATGAAAAAAACTTGATGGAGGTTTCCCCAAATTTAGCAGGAATATTAAAATTGTATATAGACTTGATCAACAAGGAGTTATGAAGCTGAGTATTTTCTAAACTTAAAATGACAATAAACAAGTTTAAATTAACTACGCTAAAGAAACACCTGAATTTCTATTCTCTGAATAAAAAATTGTATTCTGAAATTGTTGTCATAAGAAGAGACAAGTATGCAGCTAAAAGGTGTAGGGAAAAAAGTATTAGTGGTATGTATCAGGAAGTTCATCAATTAAAATAATTTTGTTAATTTTCTGCATTTTGTGATCTTTGTAATGTTTCAAGCTTTTGAGATTTGTAATTTGTCATGATTTCTACTTTCTAAATGAATACTCTCTGACCCAATATTTTATTTATAATATTATAATTTTTTTCTTAAAAAAACCCTCTCTTCCAAATTGTATAAGCTTTAGGACACACCACACCTGGGTCCACACATGCCTTCAAAATAAATATCAATAAAATTTTATCTATTTGAATACAAAGTAAAAAAACTCTGGCTATTTTCCAGAATAAAAAAAAATCCAGGCTATTTTCTGGCTATTTGAAATTAGTTTCCAGATATCTTGATGATTTGGGGAATTTTAAAAAAAAAATCTCTCATCAAAATTACTGTCTCATCAGTAGTCATAATCAATGACTGATATTATAGGGGGAAAAAAAAAAACACATCAAATCTGATTTACAGCCTCTGCCAATTCCCCAGGCAATGAGACATCATTTCTTTGAGGGTTGAATCCCCCTGAAAATTAAAGAAAGTTTTAAATTACTCTAGTTATCATGGAAAATCAAGTTCTGGCTCTTTGCCTCCTTATCATATGCTTCTCCTCATCTAAACACAGCAAGTTCTTCCTTTACATTTTTATCCAATATCTTTTGGCTAAGCATAAAACAGTCACGATCAATTTCTCACCAGTTCCTGAACATTCCTAAATTGAAATTATTTTAGAGTAGTTATTCATGGGGCTTGCAAGTTGAAATGAAAAAGCAGTGAAAATCAATTTCATTATAAGCTTTGAAGTAAAGGGATGTTGCATCAAAAACTTGACTGATTGGTAGGTGGTATTTGCTTATTTTATTCTGGAATGCTACAGCACAGCAGCTTTTAAACCACTGAAACACCCAGCTGGTGATACTCTGAAATACATCCCCTGTACATAACCAGGGAAGTCTCAGCTTGACTCGGTGTTTTTGCACAGAATTCACTGAAAAGAATACATCTGTATTATTTCATGGCATTGACTTCATTTATAACATTACGCACTTTCCTTCTCATAGCGGATGCTTCAGTTAATGATCCTGTTCCATAGCAGGTTGGATATTTTCTCGGGTGGGTATCAAAATAGTGAGACTAACAAACAGTTCTCAAAACCCTGAGGACAGTTCAAAATTCAAAGTTTGCAGTACTTAATGGGCCAAAAGCCTAAGGTTTTGAAGCTATGAATACACAAGCAATGTGAAATGGAGAACACTTAAAAATTGACACTTAAAAATTTTAATAGTTCAATGTGTTACTAACTTATATGGGAAACCAGAGCTCTTCTCTAAGTCTATTCACTCCAACTAGTGAAAAGAGTCAAAGGCAAAGTGGAGTCCCAAGTATATACAATATAGGTGTTGATATCAAAAAAGGAAAATTTAGTGGAAATTATAAAGATAGTCAATAGAATTTAAATGAGACCATCATCCTTCCTTCCTATGCCACTGGGCTGGGTTACTTTTTTTTTTTTAATTTTTTATTAACATATAATGTATTATTTGCCCCAAGGTACATGTCTGTGAATCATCAGGCTTACACATTTCACAGCATTTGCCATAGCACATACCCTCCTCAATGTCCATATCCCTACCCCCCCACCTCCCAGCAACAATTAGTTTGTTTTGTGAGTTTAGGAGTCTCTTATCGTTTGTCTCCTTCCCCATCCCATCTTGTTTCATTTCTCTTCCTCGCTCCCCCAACCCCTGCCCTGCCTCCCAAATTCTTCATATCAGACTGATCATGTGATAATTGTCTTTCTCTGACTGACTTATTTCGCTTAGCATAATACCCTCTAGTTCCATGCATGTCGTTGCAAATGGCAAGATTTCGTTTCTCTTGATGGCTGCATAGTATTCCATTGTATATATATACCACATCTTCTTTATCCATTCATCTCTTGATGGACATCTAGATTCTTTCCATAGTTTGGCTATTGTGGACATTGCTGCTATAAACATTCGGGTGCATGTGACCCTCCAGATCACTACATTTGTATCTTTTTTTTTTTTTTAAAGATTTTATTTATTCATTTAACAGAGAGAGAACACAAGCGGGCAGAGAGGCAGGCAGAAGCAGAGAGAGGAGCAGGCTCCCCGCGGAGCAAGGGGCCCGATGCGGGACTCGATCCCAAGACCCCGGGATCATGACCTGAGCCAAAGGCAGTTGCCCAACCAACTGCGCCACCGAGGCGTCCCACTACATTTGTATCTTGAGGGTAAATACCCAGTAGTGCGATTGCTGGGTCGTAGGGTAGCTCTATTTTCAACATTTTGAGGAACCTCCATAGAGTTTTCCAG
>CM052810.1:39859503-39941402 GCA_028533885.1 Nasua narica
TAAACCTATTTTTATTGATTTTGAGGGACATTCTCTGTGCCTCCTGGATTTTGATGTTTGTTCCCCTCAGCAGATTAGGGAAATTCTCTACAATAATTTGTTCCAATATACCTTCCGCCCCTTTCTCTCTTTCTTCTTCTTCTTCTGGAATCCCAATTATTCTAATATTGTTACGTCTTATTGTATCACTGATGTCTCAAATTCTTCCCTTGTGGTCCAATAGTTGTTTGTCTCTCTTTTTCTCAGCTTCTTTATTCTTTGTCATTTGGTCTTCTATGTCGCTAATTCTTTCTTCTGTCTCATTTATTCTAGCATTAAGAGCCTCCATTTTTGTTTGAATCTCATTAACAGCTTTTTTGATTTCATCTTGATTAGATTTTATTTCTTTTATTTCTCCCGAAAGGGATTCTTTTATCTCTTCCATGCTTTTTTCGAGCCCAGCTAGCACCTCGATAATAGTCATTTTGAACTCTATTTCCAACATATTACTGATGTCTGTATTAACTAGGTCTCAGCCATCGGTACTGTCTCTTGTTCTTTTTTTTGTGGTGAGTTTTTCTGCCTTGTCATTTTATCGAGCTAAGAATAGATGAGTGAGAGAGAAAAGTACTCTGGAGTTCCACAGTTCTCACTGATGAACTTGGGCTTGGCTGGATATTCTCACTGATCTTCTGGGGAGGGGCTTTTTCAACTTGGTTCTCAGAGGTCTTTGCCTGAGGCAGAATTGCCCCGCCCTTGCTCAGGGAGGGGCCAAGCAATTCGGTCAGGTTCGCTCTAGGAAGTCTTTGTTCCCTTAGGGCTTTCCGTACTACCCTGGAGGCTGGGAATGCAAATGGCGGCTCCCAGTCTTCAGCTGGAGGAGCTGAGCGGTGGAGTCCCCGCTCCTCAGCGCACCCTCAGAGGAAAGCAGTCAATCACTCCCGTCTCCTGGGTCCCCGCACAAGCTCCGAGTTCAGCCACCAGTGGCGGCGCGTTTGTATCTCTGGCTCGCGGCCCCGTCTGCAATCTCCAAACCCAGCAGATTCCTGCTGCGCATTCCTGCACCGCTCCTCCCCAAGGAGGAAGGAGGGGGTCTCTCTGGACTGCCTTATGTGGTCCCCGCTCAAAGGGCCGAGGCCACGGTCTAGGGTAAGCCCCAGCTGAAAGCGCACTGCGCAGCTCTTTCTCTGCCACCGGCTTCTCTGCCCGGGTATCTGGGAGCTCTGCCGCACTCAGCCACCCCTGGTCTCTGTAACCTTGCGGAACCTGAAACGACTCTGTTCCCGCAAGGGCTAAATCTCCTGCTTAGCCTCTGTAGCAATGTCTTTCAGCGGAGCAGACTCTAAAAGTTGTGATTTTGTGCTCCGCGGCTCTGCGGCTGTAGGGAGCCAGCCCCTCCCCCCTCGGTCTCTATTCCCATCGCTTTGGAATCACTTTTCCAAACGTCCTACCTTTCGGAAAGTGGTCGATTTTCTGCTCCTAGGATTGCTTTTCTTCCTCTCTTCTCTCTCCTGTTGAGTATGCTGGCTTTTAGAATGATTTAATAACTATCTAGATGAACTTCTGAGATCTGACTGTATCTCAACCTCCTACTTCTCCGCCATCTTGCTCCTCCTCTGGCTGAGTTTCTTTACTCTCTTCCTTCGCGGTGACTAATGTCAAGGTAGAGCCTGGGCGTGTTTCCTGTCGGGGAACCTCAGATCACCCCAATTTAAACAGTATAGTTTCCTGTCGGGGAACTTCACCTCACGCCAATTTAAACAGTGTAACTCTTTGGAATACTGGGATATCCCAGAGCTAACAGAGGGCTGTTTACCAGCAGAATCCTTATTGAGGATGCCTTAACTTTGGAAGGTTTGTTGTAAAAGGTGATGTTAGCACCCAGAAAAAGAGAAATTGTATTAGATTTGAAAGTAAGAGTAGGAAGTTCTATGTATAGAAAATCTGGAAGTGTCCTCCTATTATATGAGCTATCACAATGTGATTCAATTTAGGGGAAAACCAAAAAACTATAGCACATTTATTTCATTTTACAAATGTAATAAAATAAGTGCATTTATTTGGGGAAAATTCATGGATTAATTTAAAGGAAATAAGCCACAGGCTCTCTGCAGATAATTTAATAATAACTCACTGGAAGCTCAAGAAAATGTGTGGCATGCATTAAAAAGACCAGATTTCTGGAAGAAAAAAAAAAGTCTTCGTGGTTGATTGCCATGTCTAAAATAATGCAATGTCAAAGATGGTATCACATCTTTGTGATAGAGCATTTCTTTTAAAATGTAAAGATTGCTCAAGGGGAAGATCAGGTAAAAATAAAATTATGTGAGGAAAAAAAATATCCAGAGCTAACCTTGACTTAATATCTCAATGATGTATAGAAGTATGCACACACACACACACACACACACACACTCATACACATGAAATGAGAAATTTGGTAAGTCAATGGACTGGTCAATGTTAATATGTAAATATACTTTTGATATCGTACTATTATTTTGCAATATGTTGCTATTGGGGAAACTGGCTTAAAGGATATATGGGATCCCTGTATATTATTTTTTATGACTATGTGAATCTGCAATTATCTCAAAATAAATTTTCAATTTTAAAACACTATTAAACTATGTAAACTATTAAGGATAAGTTTTTAGAATATGGAAAGGTAGGAGTCTTGCTAGATAGGCACTTAATAACCACAGTGTACAACACAAACAGAGTGGAGTAGAGAGAGAATGAGTCGTTTACTTCAGTTAGAGAAAGACAATGAGGGAACTTCTCATTTTTCCGTGTTGTCTTTTGAAAGAGCAAAGGAGCTGGTACTATATCAAATATTGGCAATTATATGTACTAACCTCAAGTTAGTAATAGGTTATGGTAGTTCAGAAACTGTGACTTGTAGCTGTTAGCCACTGTGAGCCTCAGGGCAGTCAAATTACATTATCATCTTTGTATACCCATTGCCCAGGACAGTACCTGGCACATACTAGGCACTCATTAAATGCTTATTTTTCTATTAAAAAAAAAAAAAAGAAAGAAAGAATGAAGGAGTGAAGCTTTGAGGATTAGTGAAACGCCATGGTAAGCGATGGTGTCAGGAGACAGTGTAACTCAATAATTAAGCGAATGGCCACAGGACTTGGACTGAGTTAAATTCTGGCTCTGTCCTTAACTAGCCAGCGGAGTGATCCAAGGTCTCGAATCCTCAGATAACCACTCATGAAGTGAGGATAATGGTAATAACACCACTTACTTCACAGGTTTTTAAGAAGCTCAAAGAGATAATTCAACAAGAGCACAAAGTCTAGTACATAATAAACGATCCTCAACAAACATTAGTTGTTACTATCCATAAGGAAGATCCTGAAGCTAACTTTGAGAATTATAGGCCAGTAATCTTACTTTGCGTATGGCAAATTAGCCAAGAGTAGATTAATACTAATCCCAACAACTAAAATAAATATAGCAAATGCAAGAAGATAATCCTTGCACGTTTACTGGAGTTCTTCACAAGTACAGTTGTTTATTAAATACTTAGTAAATGGCAGGTGTTTTGTGAAGTATCTAACTTAATTTTAAATAGTAACTCTAGAGGTGGGATGCCTGGGTGGCTCAATCAGTTAATCATCTGCCTTGGGCTCAGGTCATAATCTCTGGGTCCTGGGATCGAGCCCCCTCATTAGGCTCTCTGCTCAACGGGGACCCTGCTTCTCCTTCTGCCCGCTGCTCCCTCTGCTTGTGCTCTCTCTCTCTCCCTGGCAAATAAATAAATAAAATTTAAAAAAATAGTAACTCTAAGAGGTAAGTACTATTATTATACCCCATTCACATACAAGGAGAGCAGAACAAAAGAAGTCAAGTGGTTATTTAATTAGCAAAATCAAACAACTTAAAATTAGAAAAGCCAAACTTGAAGCTGAGGGACTGCCTTGAGAACCCATGCTTTGACATCCACACAACAGTTGTTCCTTTTGGGGAATAAAGAAAATTAAAGTGTGATCAAGGATCTAAATACCAAAAGACATACTGTAGATTATCAGGCAGTACATACTTTATTAGGTAGTAAACACCAGAGACTGTGACAGCAGGAGTCTCAGTTATTAATAGAAATTATTTGTAATGGCTGTGTTAACTGGTATAGAGACAATTTTATAAACAGGCAGTATGCATGGCTTAACTTCCTAATGCCTCAGTGATTCTAGGAAGAAGCAACTAAAATAATCAAGTAATTCCTAGAAGAATAAACGGAAAGCTAGTGATTTGGTTATCTCTGAAAGAGTGTAGGTGACAGGAAGACAGAAAGGAGACCTACCCTTCACCATATATCCTTTGGGACTTTTCTAATTTTTTTTTTCTACCTTGTATGTATCTACAAAAATAAATGACTGGGAAAAAAATGCCATGGTCAGGGCTTAAAGAATATGTTTGAATATCCAATTTGATACTATAGAAAGCTAAAATCTCAAACACGTTACACCTGGGTAGTTACTGGATTTGATAGACCTAGGCTTCAAACCAAATTTGGTTTATGGTTTTTCTTAAACTTGAAATTTATTAATTATTAGATTAAATCTAGATTTCATATAATCCCATTATTAGGTACCTTAATAATTTTTATTTCTATACAACTTCAGTCTTTTGGTATTGAAGTTTAATTAACATTTCAGAATCTGGTCTCAATTTTATATATTTCTTTGCTTGTCTGGTGTAAGAATAAGGTCTGTGGTAGCCTGAGTGAAGTCCTCCCCCAAAATGTCCATGTCCTAATCCCTGGACTCTGTGAATATATTACCTCACAGAGCAGAAGGGATTTTGAAGATGTGATTAAGCTAAGGATCTTGAGAGGAAAAATTGTCCTGGATTCTTGTGTGGACCCAATGTAATTGCAAGGGTCCTTATATGAGGAAGGCAGAATGGTTAAAGAAGGAGATGTGAAGAAGACAAAAGCAGAAGTAAAAATTATGTGGCCGTAAACCAAGGAATAAAGGCAGTTTCTAGAAGCTGGAAATGGCAAGGAGTAGATTCTCTCCTACAGCCTCCAAAAGGAATGTAATCTGCTGACACATGATGTTAGCCCCATGAGACTCATTTCAGACTTTGACCAGCAAACTGTAAGATAATAAATCTGTGTTGTTTCAAGCCACTGATTTTGTGGTGACTTGTCATAGCACAATAGGAACTAATGCAAATGCTTAGTTTCCAGCTTTTTGAATATTATAAATCAGACAGCAGATATAGGGATAACAGCAAAATCTAAAGATAATACAACACAGTAAATAAAGGTTTTGCTATGAGCAAGAGGTTTACTCACAAAATTCAAGATTACTATAACAGGAAGAAACAATCAACAAAATTAGTTACATCAATAATAAATTTATAAACCCTAAATAATTATCTTAGAAGTGAAAACTCATTATTAAAATGAAATTTCACGGAATAATTTATTTACTGACCTAAATTGGTTGTCTAGCAAGGTCTGAGGCCCAGGTGAGTTGAACAGGTCCTTAGACGTGAGCAGAGAGCCAGAGCAGAAGGGAAATTAATGGGTGGGCCCTGAGGCCATGCAGTATGGAGTGTTTGCGGAGGCAGACCAGAGATGGTGACCAACATGCACTAAAGTGCACAGTGGAGGGAACCTGTAGGTAAGAAAGAAGCCTGTACCTCCACCTGTGGGTGAGGATGAAGTTGTTAGGATTTTTCCAAACAACTAGAATGGTGACTGATTTGCCCAATTTGTGATTTCATGCTTTAGCTGCAACTCAATCATGTACAGAAGGCAAGTAGACATTCACACCTACAGTATAAGAATAACTGATCCCCACAGTAGCCATCAGTCAGGACAACACTCAGTATGTGGGGAATCAGAACTCTTGTTCCATCCCACGGTTCTATAAAAAAATAAAATGAGTCTGATAGTTTATTTCTGTAAGACGTTCTATGTTCTTTGTTCCCTCCTTCCACCCACTGTCATTTGGTTCTTGAGCCCGAGATGGAATGCAGAACATGTGTAAGAACCTATTTGACACAAGTTAGTTATAACTTTCTTTACCATGAGTTTTTGTGAATATAAGTGATAAATGTTGCAAACGCATGTTTAGTTTAGAGCAATATACTAGTAATCACTTAAATTTATCTTTTCTTAGAAGATAAAAATGGAAAGAAGTGTTGCTAAGTAGATTATAATTCATTGGTTAAACAGAATTAACATTTGTAAGGAACAAACATGGAGAGTTACCTTTCATATAGACTAATATAATCATTTCTATTTTACTGTCTTGACTTCTCAAACAAATTCACCTAACTTTTGAAACAAAATTGAAAAAGTTAGTGCTCTTAACGCACTTAAAAGTAGATTAAATATGTTATAATTAAATGGGATAAGTTTAACTATAAGTGATAATTCAGAGAAAAACTTGTATATACTGTAGGACTGTTAAAACTTGACTTGTACTTATTGTGTTCAAATTAACCACCCTGTTATCTTCATTTTACAATTCTCTACACTTAATTAAACACATGGTTCACAATATATTAAAGGATGATACCTGTAAATAAGAATTAGATAAGCTTATGATATGATCAGTGTATCAAGTGAGTTGAACCTAGATTAAAGATAATGAGAAAAAACTATTCTTTTTTCATTATTGAGATAAAATTGGTATATAACACTGTATAAGTTTCAAATGCACAACACTGTAATTTAACATCTGTATGTACTACAAGGTGATCTCCACTAAAATTCTAGTTACCATCTATTATCATAAAATTGACTCCCTTCATCCACTTTGCCCATGCCTCTTTCACATCCTGGTAACTATAAATCTGTTCTCTGTATCTGTGAATTTGTTTTTATTTTATTTTGCTTTTTCATTGGTTGTTGTTATTGTTGTTTGCATTCCACATATGAGTGAAATCATATGCTATTTGTCTTTCTCCACCTGATGTATTTCACTCAGCAATATACCTTTTTTTTTTCAAATAAATAAATAAAAATCTTAAAAAAAAAAAGATGTCTCTAGAATATCAGACCTACCATGGTGGAGCTAATTTGTGATTCTCACATTCTACCCATCCCCCAACCTAAGCTATTCGTTTTCCTCTCAGTTTTTCTACCTGAATAAATAATGTGCCATTAACCCAGACCTATTAGTAGAATCAAAAATATTGGCACTACCCCAGTCCAAGATACCATCATCTTGTACTTAAGCTACTGCAGTAACCTTTCCAAGTGGTCACTCTACTACTGCTCTCTATGTACATCACTTCTTGCCATAGCATCACTTAACATCTTGTTACTCAGATTTGGTTTAAATTTCTCCTCTTCAGAGAAATTTTCCATGACCAGTTATTGCTTGTCATGCCATCCAGTTTTAATTTTTTGGCGTAGCATTTTTCTCTCTCTTTTCATCTCTCTGTCTCTGTCTCTCTCCTTAATTCACAATTTCCTATAATTGGATCTATGCTCCATGTCTTGTTTGCCACTGTACCTTAGATCCTAGTACAGAGTACAGACCTGATAAACATCTATTTAGTGGCTAATTGAAGGAGTAACTGTGCTCTCTGGAGCTTTCTGAATAATTTGAAATCCTCTTAAATCCCCTCCCCACCCATAAACCTTCCATGTATTTAACAATAGCTCTCTATATTTCTTTTTTTTTTTTTAAGATTTTATTTATTTATTTGAGAGAGAGTGAGAGAGAGAGAGAGAGTGAGAGAGAGAGTGAGAGAGATGAGCAGGGATTTCCTCCCCCTACCCCACCCCTTGTTGGACTCCATCCCGGGACTCCAGGATCATGACCTGAGCCAAAGGCAGATGCTTAACTGACTGAGCCACCCAGATGCCCCAAGCTCTCTATATTTCTGTACCAAGTCATCAACCTTGCCCCCATCATAAACTTACGAGACATTTCTAAGAAGCACCAAAATTTACAAAACTTAGGTCTTTATCTTTTACTTATTGATTTTTTTACTTTATTTTTTTTTACTTATTGATTTGAAAGGCTCTTTATACATTAAGATATTACCTTTTGTCTATCAAATTGCAAAATTTTTCTCTGTTTTGCTATTGGTACTTTAAATTTGTCATTGGGCTTTAATTTTATGTATATATTACTATATAGAAGTTTAGATTTTTATGTTACTGTCTTTAGTGCTAGGCTTAGAAATACTTTTTCTTCCCCAAAATTATATGGATATTTATCTATTTGTTCTCTGGTATATATATTTTTTGCCCCTTGCTCCCAATTAATTTCTCTGCAACTTGTTTTGCTGTCAGGTGAGAGGTAAGGATTCAACTATATTCTCTTCCAAAGGATAAGCCAATTGTCTCGATACCAGTTACTCATAAAAGTCCATCCTTTTGCCAGCAATGTGAACAAGGTCAAAAGAATGGCCTTGAGTTCAGACAACGTGGGTTAAAACCAGGCTGATCCTTTTATTTATATGCTGTCTAGTGTTTCTAAAACTCACTCTCTTCATCTGCAAATATGAGATAATAGTAGTATCTACCTCAAAGTGTTGTGGTAAGAATAAGATAATTGTGAAATACTCAACATGATTCCTGGCGCATGGTATGCTTCATTACTATTATTAACTTTTTAATTTCTTAACTTAACCCTTCAACTTCAAATGGAATTTTAGTTGAAATTGTATTGAATGTATAGATTATTTTACAAAATTGTCATATTTATAAAGTCAAGTCTTCCCATTCAAGAGCACAGTATATCTTTTATTTTTCAAGTCTTTTATTATAGGTTTTGCTTTCTTTTTTCCCTTTCTTTTTAGGCTTCTTCCTAGGAGATATAGCTATAGATATATCATATATGTGATATTATTATAAAAATATATATTATTGCTATTTTTAATGGAATCTCTTTTCTCATCCTGTTGTCTAATTGATTAGTACTTGAAATTCTATCATTATTTAAAGATTTTTCTCTGCATATATGGTTATATTTCTTCTTTACTAATGATATATATTTCTCTTTCTTCTTTTTTCATTTATCAGACTTATATTAAGTTTACCTACCTTATCAGCCTTAAGACTTTACATATCAATTCTATTTTTGTTTTGTTTATAGTATGGTTCCTCTTTTTAATTTATTTTTCCTGATAGATTTATTATTTAATTTTTCCCACTTTCTCTTTCTTTCAAGTTTTTATTTAAATCCAGTTAGCACACAGTGTAATATTAGTTTCAAGTGTAGAATTTAGTGACCAACACTTACATACAACATCCAGTGCTTATCGTAGCAAGTGCCCTCCCTAAAACCCATCACCCATTTAACCCATTATCCTGCCCACCTACCCTCCAGCAACTCTCAGTTTTTTTCTCTATAATCAAGAGTCTGTTTTCTGATTTGTTTCTCTCCTCCCCTCTCCCCCACCACGTTTATCTTTATCTGTTTTATTTTTTAAATTCCACATATGAGTGAAATCATATAGTATTTGTCTTTCTCTGACTGACTTATTTCACTTAACATAATACTTTCTAGCTCCATCCATGTCACTGCAAATGGCAAGATTCCATTCCTTTTTGTGGTTGAGTAATATTCATATATATGTATAT
The DNA here is from genome assembly GCA_028533885.1 of Nasua narica. Lineage (NCBI taxonomy): Eukaryota > Metazoa > Chordata > Mammalia > Carnivora > Procyonidae > Nasua > Nasua narica. The sequence goes on from CM052810.1 coordinate 39,869,054, forward strand.
ATATATATATGAATGTACATATACATGTATATATATGTATATATATACTACCTCTTCTTTATCCATGCATCAATTGATGAACACTTGGACTATTTGCATAATTTGACTATTGTAATGATGCTGCTATAAACATCAAGATGCCTGTGTCCCTTCAAATTTTCCGTTAATGGATTCACCTGATTGGGTCAGGCTCACCCAGGACAATCTTCATTTTGATTAATTTAAAGCCAACTCATTAGAGACCTTGATCACATCTGCCAAAACTACTCACCTTTTCTGGTTGAATCTAATCCAACCACAGCAGTGACACATATCATATTTATAGGTCCCGTCCATAGTCAAATGAAGAGGATTATACAGGAAGTGTGGAAGAGGCAGGAATCGTTACTATCTGGTAAGAGTAGTGGAACCACACTATTTCTTTTTAAACAATTTTTGTGTTTTATTTTTTGCTTTTCAGTTTTTCAGTTTAAAATTTGGGAACAACTTGTCTAGGAAAAATAAATTTGTTTACTTTTATTGGGATCACATTAAACTAGAAATTATCTAATTAACTTAGAATAAACTGATTTGAATCCTAGCCAAACATATGATATGTATTTCCATTAGTTCAAGTATTCTATATGTGTCCTTCCTTTGTGTTTAAAAATTTTCTTTTCATACAGACATTGCAAATTTATGAAAAAAATAGACTTGGAATTTTAATTTTCTTGAAATAATTCCAATAGCATTAGAGTTCTTTTTTAAAAGGTTTTACAAAATTCCTGTAAAATTGCTTGGACCTGGTAATGTTTTTAGAAGATTATGCTTCAACAACTGCTAATTTTTTCTTGGAAAGTGGTCTGTTTACATACTCTATCTTTTTTATGGTAATTTATTCATTTCATCTAGGTTTTTCATTTTATTTACATAGAGTTGAGCAGAGTAATCTCAGAATTCTTTGTCCTCCTTTCTGGAGTTATTTTCCTACAGTCATTTCTTAATCTATGTAGTTACACTTTCCCTATTTTTCCTTAATTAAGTTAATTTGTTTATTCTATTTTTTTTCCTCACTCAAGTTTTGGATTTATCAGTTTTATTTTACTATCCTTAAAATTCATTGATTCTATTTTCAGATTTAATTTTAATACTTCCATCCATTTTCTTTCAGTTTATTTTCTTTTTCTAACCTTTTAAATTGATAGTTTAATTCATTTATTTTTACTTCCTTTTTTTTAAGGAATTAACATATTTAGGGCTATGACTTTTTTTAGCACTATGATATAGTATTTCCATTATAATTATCATTATATTTTTTAAATTCTACAGTTTTAGTTTATAGCTCTTCTTTGACCCATGACCCAATTGTTTACAATTTTTTTAAATTATCAGATGAAAAGGACTTTTATTTTCTGATTTATTTCTAGTTTTATTCTATTATAATTAAATTTATTGGTTGAGGGTTACTCTTATGCCTAATTACAATCAATTTCCATGACTACTCCTTAGGTATTTGAAACAAGTTGGATTTTATATTTTCAGGAACAGAGTTCAACATGCATGAAATAGATTTATTTAATAATGTTGTTTAGATCTTTTAGAACTTACTCTCCTTCATTCATTTTTTTTTGTCTATTTCTCCTTGTAATTCCTGTCATTTGTGCTTTATGAATGTTACTGCTATTTTGATTGGTGTATAGATTTTTATGACTTTTAGATTTTCACTATCAAATGTCCCCTTTGGCATTATAAAGGACATGTATTATATAATTCCTTTCATCTTGAATTCCACTTTATCTGATTTTGATTTCTCAAGATCTTCTTTAATTCCAACTCTTCTGAAAGTTTTAGATGTCTTCTGCATACAGAACAAAGTTTTTCTTTGATCTCTAACCTCAAAATATTTTTCCTTTAATAGGTGGGTTAAGCATTTACATTTATCAATATAATAGATCTGTTTGGTCTTCTGTCATATTGTTCTATGTTGTAGTATCTGATCACAGTTGTTTTAAAAAGTCTTTCCAATGTAATTTGCTTATTTTTGAGTATATGTAGCTTTTTGATGTTTAAAAAGGTCTAAACTTTTATTTCTCTATTTCCTTTTTTTCTAAGATTTTATTTATTTATTTGACAGAGAGAAATCACAAGTAGGCAGAGAGGCAGGCAGAGAGAGAGAGGAAGCAGGCTCCCTGCTGAGCAGAGAGCCCAATGTGGGGCTCTATCCCAGGACCCTGAGATCATGACCCAAGCCGAAAATCGTGACCCAAGCCTAAGGCAGAGGCTTAACCCACTGAGCCACCCAGGTGCACCTCTCTATTTACCTTTATTTCTTTAGACACTATTAGTTTCCTATGAAGATCAATGATAACATTAAAATATTTTCTCCTCCCTTGTTTCTTTTTGTCCCTTTGTGTTCCATTAGGAGTCAATAAAATTATATTTCTTAGTATTTGTTAAATTTTCTTTTATTTCCACTATTTGACTGGCAACTTGAAGTAATATCCTTTAACTTCCAAATGCTACTGATGGGGCAATCTAGGTCTTTCTACCCTGACTCTTCCTCTTTGCTTAACTACTTAATTAGTAAATTGTAAGGACATATGCGGCTTATTTCTGTCATTCTAGTCTTATTTGTTTCAGTCTTGGTTCTACAGTTAAATATATTTAATTTGCACTGCAAATTCTTTCACTTTTGTTTCCCTAGTCTTCCTTCGTTGATTTATCCTCCGTTAATTTCCTCAGTAGAGGCTTATGGGCATTCTTACTTCTTGAGTTCTCATGTGCTTAGAATGTTGATCAAGGTCTTGAAGGACAATCTGGGTGCTTATAAAATCGTAAGCTTACTAACCTTACTAGGATATGCCCTGGTATTGACCATTTTAGGTCAATTTTCCATGAACCAAGGTTCCATGAACTCTTTCAAAAGACTGATTCAAAAAACTTATAAGGTTATAAAGTCTTAAAACCTTAAGAATTTCTTGTATTATTTGCCATTTCTGGTCACCTTTAAGCAGTCCAATAATGCATACACTGGCTCTTCTTTGCCTGACTTTTCTATTGTGTTATTTCTAGTTCTTTTAAATACCTTAAAATTTTTTTTAACTTTTCCCATTTCTAGTTCTCAATCCTTTATATTCCCACGAATTTTCCACAGCATCTATTATTCTATCTTTTATAGTTTACCTTCATTTCTGTAATGGTTTTCCCTTTTCTACTTTTTTTGAGTTTTGCCACCTCCTGTTTTATTTTTTTCTATTATTTCGCAATACTCACATGGTTTCTTTTTACATAAATAATTGTTTCTTTTTTTTAATTTATTAATTTGAGAGAGAGAGTGTGCACATGTTGGGGAGGAAGGGCAGAGAGGGAGAGAGAGAATCCCTAGCAGACTCCCCGCTGAGCAAGGAGCTGGACTTGGCGCTTGATCATGACCTGAGATCATGACCTGAGCCAAATAAAGAGTCAGACGCTCAACTGACTGAGCCATCCAGGCGACCCAAACATAATTATTTCTTTTACCATTTAAAAAATATTCATTATGAAGTGCTTAGTACCAAACACCACTCTTCTATGGCATTATTTTGGAGAGTGTTCAGTCTTTGATTGATAGTACTACTCACTTAAATCTTTTTTCTGTAATGTCTTTTTATCAATGTTGTGTCAGTTTCTTTTCTTGATCAATGTTTTTTTATTTTAAAAAATATTTATTTATTTATTTGACAGAGGGAGAGAAAGAGAGCACAAGCAGGGGATGCAGAAGGAGAAGCAGACTCCCCGCTGAGCAGGGAGCTCCATGAAGGACTCGATACCAGGCCCCTGGGATCATGACCCAAGCTGAAGGCAGACAGTTAATTGACCAAGCCACCCAGGTGCCCACTGATCAATGTTTTTTAATGTGTGATATTTTCCTGTTCTGGCTATTTGCAGTTGTTTCCTATGGAAGGGTTCGGAGTGTTATTAAAACCAGTGCAACTATATTGTCAAGGATACCTTACTTTTATTTAACAGATGCAATTAACAAAGCAATTTGGACATATGCTCTTATTTTTATTTTCATCCTATTGTTACTCTATGAAATAGATAGGGTAATTATTATACCCATTTTTCAGATGAGGAGATTTGGAATCAAACAGATTATAAAACTTTTCTGAATAGTAAGTGATTAAAACCTGGTTCCCAAGTCCAGTCTCCAACCATCAAATATATTGAAACTGGTAACTCTCTTTGCATAGTTATCTTTCCTTTAGGTGTTTCTAGCCTATCTTAAAATTGGCAATGAGAAATAAGTTTCGTTTTTGTTATGAAATGACTAGGTAAAAGAGTAAATGTATTTATAGTTCACTTTCTTCTTATTTGAACTTTATGTAGAATTCAGGATGATCTTTTTAAAAATTATTTATTTATTTATTTAAGAGAGAGCACGAGTGGAGGGAGGGGCAGAGGAAGAGAGAGAGGAACAAGGAGACTCCCCACTGAGCATAGAACCCAGTTCAATCCTAGGACCCTGAGATCATGACCTGAGCCGAAGGCAGGTGCTTAACCAACTGAACCACCCAGGCGCCCCCTGATGCCTGGGTATCAAGATCTTAAGGATGATCTTACGGAAATATTGTATCTATTCCCTGCTCAATGGGTAATTAGCTGGTTTTTTAACTTGATGGTTCTCAGTTTCTTCACCCTAAAATGTCTAGCCTTAAACTCAAATATCTAAAACTAGTATTCAAAGAGTTTAACTCTCAATATCTTTTGAACTGAGAGAAGACATCTTGAATCAAATATAAGATTGAATTACAAGATGAGACTTTTCTAGCCCTACTTATCTACAGAACAGAGCTTCCTTATGGGAAGAGACAGCACAGGAAAGACAACAGAACATTCTACAGACTCCTAATATGTTACTGTCGACCTTATTTCTTCTCCCCGCAAACAGTCCAATTTTACACAGTATCTCAATCTTAGACAAACTGAAACTAATGTCCTAGGTAATTCCACAGGACATAGCACTGGAAAGGCTTTTCTTCCTCTCTTACTTCTACAGTTTGTTCCCATCTCTGGCTCTCCCCTCATTGCCTTCCTCTGATGTAATGTTGACTACTGCTGTACTTCTTTGACTCAACAAACACATAGTTTGTGCCTAACCAGTGATAAGCACTGGTGTTAGTGCTTGAGAAATAACTCTTACTGAAAGTTATAAAATTTTGATCTATTCTGAGGAAAAAAGCTATGGAAATTCAATCAATAAAAGAGAGAAGCTGTCATACTACAGCTTATTGTTATCTCCAATCTGGAAATGTAACAACAAACATACTTTGTGGTTTGCACAGTTTTTATTTATTACATATCATTTTTTCCTTCAGCCAGATTTGTGGCTTATAAAAATAACCAAATATTTGCTTACAAATTGTTATAATGAAAATCTGTAGCCTGCTGCAGTAAGATTCATGGTCGTGGTAACTTTGAAAGCATTTGTTTGCATTTGGAGTGTGGGGGAATAATTTAAATTTAAAATTTTTGCATAAATTATTTATACGTTGAGTCCAAGATGCAGTGCAATTACGACAACATTTTTTAGAAGTCAGGCAGAAGTTTGAAATTTATAAATACCTCTTTACATTTTGGCGGCACTAGATATAGTTTTCTAGAAAGCTGTATTTTTTGTTGTTTGAATAGCAGTTAGCTGTTTTCATTCTTTCTAACAGATGGAACCAAAGCATTGTGAACATTTTTATTAAAACAGCAAATGAAGCTATGAAAGAAGTGTCACATTGCCAAGTATTCATCTTGCAAATTAAATTCTACAACTTAGCAGGTGGTTTAAGTTCCCTTTAGAAATTTAAAATCAGCTTATTTCATTTCTCTATGGTTTAACAGAGACACAGGTTCACTTCTGCATTCACTTACACAGAATCTGTTTGCACGTTTCTTAGAATTGACAGTTGGGAAAATATTTGCCAACTCTCACTCAAAACGGCTCATGATTGCCACATTCAGTTGGTTGAGTCTTCAATTTCCTTCACTATTAAAGTCTACTTTGTCTCTGGAATCTGTTTGCAAGGCCCCACTGGATCCAAAAATTTTTTTTTTTTAAAGATTTTATTTATTTATTCATTAGGAAAGAGAGAGTAAGAGAGAGCATGAGAAGGGAGAAGGTCAGAGTGAGAAGCGGACTCCCCGTGGAGCTGGGAGCCCGATGTGGGACTCGATCCCGGGACTCCGGGATCATGACCTGAGCTGAAGGCAGTCGCTCAACCAACTGCGCCACCCAGGGGCCCTGGATCCAAAAATTTAAAGCCCAAATTCAGTAGGTTTTTTCCCTATTTTTTTTAAAGATTTTATTTATTTATTTATTTGACACGTAGAGAGAGATCACAAGTAAGCAGAGAGGCACGCAGAGAGAGAGGGGGAAGCAGTCTCCCCACCCAGCAGAGAGCCTGCTGCAGGGCTCGATCCCAGGACCCTGAGATCATGATCGGAGCTGAAGGCAGAGGTTTTAACCCACTGAACCACCCAGGTGCCCCAGGTTTTTGCCTATTTTGATATACATTATCATTCAGTGTACTGGCACGATGCTACCCGGTATAGAAAACTCCCCCAATTAGGTGGTAGTTGGTAGGGATTGAGAGTTTGTGGACTCAAAATTCATAAGTTTAATTCTAATTTCCAATGTGATGGTATTTGGAGGTAGGGCCTTTGGTTGGTGACTAGATCATGAAAATGGAAACCTCATGAATGGAGTTAGTGCCCGTATAAAAGAGACTCTAGGAAGCATTTTCTCTCCTTTCACCATGTGAAGACACATCAAGAAAGTGTTGCTTATGAACTGGGAAGCAGGTTTTCATCAGACACTGAATCTCCAACACCTTGGTCTTGGACTTCTCAGCCTCTAGAATTGTGAGAGATAAGGTTCTGTTTTCTATAAGCCATCCAATCTATGATATTCTGTTATAGTAGCCTAGACTGGTTCAAGTTTAGAGAGTGATATACAATTGACATTTCCAAGTCTTTTCAGGATTGTACTGATTAACTATGGTAAATCAGACACACTAAAGAGCTAGCTAGAGGGCATTTCAGGGGTGATGAGGTAGAAGTACTTTTCACTGCTTCTAATGTCATTACCATAAGATTAATTTCACAAAAGCATCCATTTCCTCCAAAATTTTTTTCTTTTTTTTTTTTTTAAAGATTTTATTTATTTATTTGATAGAGATCGCAAGTGGGCAGATAGGCAAGTGGAGAGAGAGGGGGAAGCAGGCTCCCTGCTCAGCAGAGAGCCCACTGTGGGGCTCGATCCCAGAACCCTGAGATCATGACCTGAGCAGAAGGCAGAGGCTTTAACCCACTGAGCTACCCAAATGCCTCTCAAAAATTTTTTTCAATGTTTTTCCACAACCTACAAAATGAAACTTAAGACTCATTATTCACATACTTGTTTCACCTGCCAACTGTTTCTATGACTACTTCTCAACAGATCTTGTTCCTGGTAAACTGGTCTATTCATTTATTGTTTCCCAAGATAGTTGGTACTACTTTGTGTACCCCTCCCTTCACCTTTACCTTCCTTCTCCCTTTTAATTGCCTACATCCTTCTTTTCTCTGCAGGCACAACTTAAATCACAATATGGTGAAACCCTCCTTAACCATCCTAGATTGCCCCTACTCTCCTCTAAGCCTGTCTAGCACCAATTATCACATGGTAGCTTGTATTGTTTGTTTTTCATGTGTACATTCTATCTCCCCAAGTAGAATGTAAGATCCTGACAGTAGAGATGCCATTTTACACACTGAATTTCCAGCACTCCAGTACCCAGGACAGAGTAATCAACAATCTGTGTAAATGGTGATAAGGTAATCAAGATTTCTCCAGGCTACATCAAGAAATATGTAACACAATTAGGGCTGGCTGGTAGTCCTTGGGATTTATAATTATGTCTTAGTTTTGGTAACCAGGCATGTTTTCTCATTTCCCTTCTGGCTTTTCTGGAGACTCCACCCTTCCTGTGTGTAAAGTTGTCAATTTTAGTGCTGTATTTGTTAGAACAGGCTAGTAAACAAACTCAGGTTATTAATAAGTTTAAACAAAGTTTGAATTCTCACTCACACCATATCTGGTATACTTTGGTTCAGAGCTCTTCTCTACATTATCCTTACTCTGGAACCTGGGGTAAGATCCCAGTCCCTACCTGGAACATTACCAATGAAGAAGCAGAGGAATGAAGTGTGGCAAATTTTGCACCAACTCTTAAAATTTTCACGTAGAAGTAACATACATGCACTGTCAGAAAGCTAAGCCTACAGATCAATGAAATAGAATTGAGAACCCAGAATTAAATCTTTACATTCATAGTCAGTTGATTTTTGATAAGGGTGCTGAGAAAATTCAATGGTGAAAGAATAGCCTTTGCAACAAATGGCATTGGGACAATTAGATATCTACATACAAAAGGATGAAATTGAATCCCTACCTTACACTATATAGAAAAATTAATTGAGAGGGATTATAGACCTAAATGTAAAACCCAAATGTAAAATGAAAGTATAAAATGTAAAGTTAAATGTAAAAGTTAAAATTATAAAACTCTTCATACAGGACTAAATCTCAGGTTTCTTATATATGATAAAAACAGTAAAAGAAGAGATAAATTGGACTTCATTAAAATGAAAATCTTTGAGTTTCATAGGATCCTATCAAGAAAGTGAAAAGACAACCCAAGGATTGGGAAAATATATTTGCAAATCATATCTGATAAGGGATCTGTCTCCAGAATATATAAAGAATTCTTACAACTCAACCATAAAAACAAAACCCAATAAAAAATGGGCAAAAGATTTGAAAAGACATTTCTTCAGAGAAGATGTACAAATGACCAATAAGCACATGAAAAGATGTTCAACATCATTAGTCATTAGGGAAATGCAAGCCAAAATCATAATGAGGTACCCACAAAGATAGTTAAATTTAAAAGACAGAAAATAATTGTTGGTGGAGAAATTTAAACAATTATACATTGCTGATGGGAATGTAAAATGGTACAGCAACTTTGGAAAACAGTTTAGCCGTTCCTCAAAAAGATAATCATAGAGTTACCACATGATCCAGCAGTCTCACTCCTGGGTATTTACCCAAAAGAAATGAAAGCATATATCCACACAAAAACCTGTAAACAAATGTTCTTACCACTATTATTCATAATAGGCAAAAAGTAGACACAACCAAAATGTCCAACAATGGATGAATGGGTAAACAATATGTGGTTAAGTCTATACAATGAAATATTATTCAGCCCTAAAAAGGAATGAAGTACTGATTCATGCTACAACTTGGATAAACCTTGAAAACATCATGCTAAGTGAAAGAAGCCAATCATGAAAGGCCACATGTTTCTAGCAAACATCCACCGCAGGCAAATTTCTGTAAAGACAGAAAATAGATTAGTAATTGGCAAGGAAGTGGGAAGAGGAAATGGGGAGTGACTGAAAATGGGTATGGGGTTTCTTTTTGGAGTGATAAAAATGTTCTGGAGTTAGATAATGTTGATAGTTGTACAACTTGTGACTATACTAAAAAGTACTGAATTGTACAATTGAAGATGATGAATTTTACCGTATACGAATTATATCTCGATAAAGCTTTTTTTTTTTTTTAAGTCGGCCTAAATACTTCATTCACTTTCAATTGGTCAAAGAAAATCATATGTCCAGTAGGACAAGGAAGTGCAATCCTACCATGTGCCTGGAGAAAAGTGGAAATATTTGATGAACAAGATTAAAGACTAAAAAAAGATGCCTTCTGTCTTTAGCCATACAGGTAGGCATGAGCTGCAGGGTAGACCAATTAATGATACTACACCCTTCCCAATACAATGATTGGTCCAGTCATGGGCATGTAAAATAAGCAGGGCCAACCAATCTTTTTATGGAATGAAAGAATGTTCCAGGCAGAGATATCTTAAGGTTACTAAATAGGTGGGTGGGGGTCTATCACTATCCGAAGCTGAACTACAAAATATCACCCTTGTGAAGAGAGGCTGCATCCAGTGTGACTTCAGCTCCTAGATGTTCAAGATGCTGAAGAATTCTGACTAATGAGTCATTAACAGCAGAGTGGAATCTAATCTTATAATTCTTTGCTCAGCAGAAGTCTCACATGATTTCCTGAGAAATCTTGAGAGTATTTATTCTCTGTCATCTTCTAGAATCTGCTCCCTTCCTCCACTATTTCCAATGCCTAAAGGGAAGGATTGTCCTCCAACCCAGTCTCTCATGCTCCCCCTTGCCTACAACCTCAGACTCCATCTTCGATGGTGTCCCACAGTGAAGGATTTTTAATGGGGCTTATTCTTTCTGTGTTTTACTGCTCGTGCTCAACAGCTTCTAAAATAGCTCCCAGTGATATCCAACTAGTCACACAAATATGTAATCCTATCCTCTCCAGAGTGGCCTAGCTACCTGCTTCTAGCAAAGAGAATACAGCCAAAGTGATGGAATATCACCACCAAAATTAGGTTACAAAACAACTCTGATTTCTGATCTGTTCGCCCTCTCTCACTTTCTCACTTTCTCACTCTGCTAGAAACTATGTACCATGCTGGGAGCTGTCCTCTGGAGAGCCCTACATTGCAAGAAACTGAGGGAGGCCTCCAGCCCCAATTCCAAAAGAAAATAAACTCTGTCCATATCACTTGAATGAACATGGAAATGGATATTCTCCCAGTTGAACCTTGAGTTTTCTGCTGCCCAGCTGATATCCTGATTTTCATCCTGCAAGAGACCATGGGGACAGAGGACCCAATGAAATCATGCCCACATTTCTGACACACACAAACTTTGATACAATAAATATTGTTTAACTCACTAAATTTTGGGGTAATGTCTTATAAAGGAAGAGATAAACAACACAGTGCCCCTTCCTCAAAATCTTGGCACAAGTTCTCTACAGGTCGGGGTTAGAATTTGTTGTGTATAACTTTGTTCTAAACTGCTGTCAGAAATTATCCTTACTGACTCCTTTCTCAAGGCCTTGAACCAACCCAATTCATGTGCTTCTCTTCCTTTCTGTGAGCTGCTTCCTCTCCCCAGTATGCTGCTTAGGGAGGTGAAAATGGAGTTTATGCCTCGTCCTTGGCCTGGTGGTTTTAACCAGAGTGTCAGCCCAAGTGCCCCATAGTTTCTTCTCCCAAGGACGCAATGTTGCTCTCATACTGCTAGAGCCTCATTCCTCCTGGACACTCTCCAAAACCGTTCCATTTGCAGTGAGCATTTAGTTAATCATCCACTATAGGAACTCCTGATAATGAATTCTGGGATTGAATGAGAATCAGGATGGTAGCGAAGTACAGAGTAGGCTTAAGTAGGCTTTTTTACATAAGCAAGTGACAGTTCTACAGTCAGGATCTGATCATGCTACTGCTAGTTTCAATCCTCTGAAAGCCTATCAATCTCCACCAATGATGCCCCAGCTACTGTTCCCCATCTCCTGCTGTGCCCCTCCCTCCTTCTTCACATCCTGGGGCCCAGCCATGGTGTGCTCCTTGGCTTTCCCTAAACTTGTGAGGATCTCTCAAGCCTGGTGTCTTTGGCGTAGAGTTCCTTCTACTAAGAAGACAAATTTCTAGGTTTCCTCATTTTCAAAACCTGGGTCATATAGCACTCTCAGAATCTCCAAAGAGGTCAGGCCTCCTCTCCACAGACACAGGCGTATTGTTAAGATTGGTCATTTGAAGGGCATTCCATTGATCACTATGAAAGCAAAAGGGGCTCTTCCTTGGACTAAGCAAAGGGGATAAGAGGTGAATCCATGTAAGGCAGTCCTTGCAGTTTTCTGATTGCTAAAGAGGTGCAGTGAGCCCAGAGATGGCTCTTGCAGCCTCAGCCCAAGGGAGCCTGCGGTAGGTGGGGTCCAGGGTGAAAGACAGGACAGAAGGAGAAAAAGAAGGATTCTGGGGTTGCTTCAGTTCAAGGTGACCAGGCTTGCATGATCCTTATGGTCTGTTCTAACTCACTTGTTTCAAATGATTTAGGGCCAAAGATAATCATTGGTTTCTGTGTATACCTTTCTCTGTGGGACTTTGTAAGAAGGGACTACTGGTTTAAAAAGTATTTGGTAATCCAGGACCCCCATCCCAGCTATCCCCAGCTATCTGTCTCCTTCTATATAATTGTGTATTGACATCTCATTTGATATGACTTTCTTCCTTTGGGAGGCTGCCTGTGGCTCCTAGGCTGAGCTGGGCATCCTCTTCTAGGCTCCCCAAAAGACTTTGTCCTCACATCAGATATAACACCTTGGGCTTTGATTATTCTTTCATGCATGTGTTTCTCTACCAGACAGGGATCTTCTTGAGAAAATGACTATATCATTCACCTTTGTGTCCTCAGTAGCTATTATGGTTCTTGTCCTATGGTATACTCTCAACATGTATTTAATATAGCAGTCAATGCTCTACTAGGCCTTAGTTCTTACCTAATCTTTGTTACATTTTAGCAATCTATCGTATGTTATCTTGACTTGTTCTTAACAAGTTAGCGTTTATAGGTCTCATCCCCCCATTCAGAAATTGAAATCTGTCCATATTGGTGTCAATCTCCAACCCCTTTCCAGATGGTCTTGATAGCCCCCTGCATCTGCAGTCCGCTCTGCCCTGCTTCAAAGTTAAACAAGAAGATATCGAATCTGCCTGTCAACTTCCTCATCCAAGGAATCACTAGGGTGTGAAAATATTCAAGCCTAAGCCAGAGTTGCTATGAGATCCCATGAATCCACCTAAAAGAACCCCATAAACAACTGGGGGTTAGGCTGCCTCTCTGACTTCTGCTGGGGTTTCTAGGATTCCTGTGTCCTAGCCCACATCTCCCACCACGACACCTGCTCACACACATGCAGCCTTACCTACACTGGTGTCTGGGTCAGTGTCCAGGTTTGCCGTGGAAGCTCAGCAAGGTCTCCTGGCAGCAGTGGGGATCTGTCCATTATCTCGTTCCTGCCAACCCTATACCCCTGGGGGCTTGAGTCCGGCCTGTCCTCTGGTGACTTTAATGACATAAAAGACCTAGCCAGTGCCTAAAATACAATAGATAGCTACCATTTCCCTTCTCTTATGTAACCCTAGGTCACCTAGGGCTCACTTTCTCCTCAGACCCAAGAGAAATTCCTGTTCACAGCTCACTGCCCTCGACTCCTCTGGAAAGGCTTTCATCTTTGCTTCATTATGTCCCAAACACCCATTTCAACCTTTACACCAGTTCCTACAAGAAATCCAGCCAAGCAAAATATTTTGCAATTTTATGTGGATTTTTATTCAAGTTGGGAGGCTCTAGGAGCATGGATGTCTCCAACACAGCCTTCTATCTGCCTCTAGGTGTCCATTTCACTCCTTGGTGTCCCTGGTGACCTAACCTGTTGAGCACAGCCCCAGGGACATATGTCTGGCCCTCATACCCCAGTGCTCCTGCCAGCAGTTTTGGTTAAAAAAGTTTCTCCTTCCTCATTATATTTGTTTTGCATGCAATTTTTCGTATGATCTGACGCTGTGTCTCATAACCGTTCTTTCTGTGTAAATTCACCACTCTCTCCCCAGGAGCAAAGCATCGCTTTTGGTTCCCACGCTTGTTCTAGAACTGGCCTGCCCCTGCCACACCTTGCTTGTGCTGCCTTGTTCCCAGAGATTCGGTCTCCCTTCTCCCCGGCTGATCCTGCATTATTTACCACTAACCCCCTGCTTTGGGAAAACCTTAACAATTGACTGGGACAGCAAAGCTTTTTCCATTTCATAGATGTGTGTGCTGAGCCCGAGGCGGTGTTTCCTCCTAAATCTGCACGCAGAGAAGCAGATTAATCACCCAGATCTGAAGCAGGCACTGTTTGTTTTGCATGAACAAACAGCAATTGCTCTTTGTTTAAATTTAATAGTTAAAACCGAACAGTTCTAGTGATAATTACCACATATTTATATTGGCATTTTACTTTTTAAGTTCCAGAATAACAGCAGTTTAGCTCAATTGAATCATATTTATCAAGCCAAAGGTTAAATACTCCTGCCTTTTAAAATTAGAGAAGACCGAGAACTTGCTAAGAAAATGCCCCAAATTAATAGTCATGTGTAATAGACACCTCTTTTGTTGAGGGGTGGATAGCGAAGAGAGAAATAAAAGGAACTAACAGTAGATCAAAGTAAATGACACTTGTTGACTAATACAGAGGATATACATAGAAAGTCATCATTGCTGCTAACAGTCACACAGGCTGACTTTGGTCAATGGAACAATGAAACATGTTTGTCATAGAAGACACCGTAATACAAACCAGACACTAAAAACTTTTCATACCACACAACTAATCCTGCTGATGCAGCACTTACCACACTTATAATGGAGAATGTTGACAGTGGCATTTTTAATAAGAATATTGTTCTTGATAATTTCATGATTTACAAAATGCATTACTGGCTTATGAATCATGCTTAATTTTAATCCTGTTTCTAACCACTGCAAAGAGGAAATGGCCTCTTTTCATTGTGACAATCTATTTGCACCTCTCTTGAAAATGTGTCTTTCTAGTGCATGGTACACGGACAGTTTAATTAAAACTCACCTATGTGGGAGCTTCCTACCTGCTTCTAGAAAATAATTCCAAATAGGAATGTTGGAACGACAACCAGGTTATGAATTGAAAGCAATCACCAATTTGGAATTAGAAATAGAGTACATTTCATGTAATGTGTTTATTTAAAAAAATGTGTTTAGTTATTTTACTTTCAAAATTGAAGATGTAATTTAAATTATGGAATTAAATGACTGGAAGAACTTTATATGAGAGATGGACCCCTCCTCGCTTTCCTAGATAAGGTAATGAGAGGTTAATTATGTACCTGAAACCAATAACTGATAGAAGGCCTGGAACTAATACAAAAAACTTCTGATTTCTAGATTCACGTTTTTTCTAAACCTCAGTCTTCCATTAGCAAATAAAATTAATCTGAAGTAGTAAGCTTCATTGTGCTTTAATAGATCAATTTTCTAAATGAAATTAAGATATCAATATTTCAACCAGTCAAACCATTGACTTTGTGTAGATATATTTTCATGTTTATGGTATCTTGCATCGTTAATATTCAGGATAGTCTTTCCATAGACCCAATTTTCAATCCCTACAATTACTCAAGGTTGAAGGAAGGATAAGACATGGACTTTCAATATTTGCATCTTTTATGCCAAATGAGAGTTCAAAAAATTAGTTTCAGTGAGGTTTTAATGTTAAAATGTGACTTGAATTGTTGAAGAATACATTAATAGGAAATATATATTCATTCTCAGATAAGTAAAATGCTTAATCCATTATTTCTAAGCTGATTTTTTTATTGTCTTATAAGATTAGGTTGCTGATTTCATTTTATTAGGAAAGTGCTTTACAATATTTGTTGAACAGTACTTCATACAAATAATCTTTCTTGAGAATTTGTAATAAATCAGTGACTTTCTGACAATTAAAAATAGAAATAGCCTTCATATATCACTGTATCAGATAAACTGCTTCCAGCTACAAATAACAGAAATCCTAAATTAAACTGACAAAATAACAGGGGAATGTATTAGCTCACAAAAACAGCAAGTTTCCTTTGGTGGATCAGTAGCTCAACTGCATCACCAAGGACTTTTTCTTTTCATCTCTTTGCATGAGTGTCCAGAATGCCAGCTTCATCCTCTGTGAAGTAGGTTCTAGCATTATTCTCATTTTACAAATGAGAAAATTTATGGCCTTAAAATGATATCTGCATGGTCTCTTCGTGGTCATAAAATGTCTGCCGGTAGCAATCAGGTTATATCATTAACATCCAGTGGGAAAGGGAGACACTAGCTTCCCGTTGCTCTCTCTTAAGAGCAAGGAAGAATTTTCACAGACATCTCTAGTACACTTCATTGACCAGAGCTGAGACTCACATTCATTTCTGTACCAAATGTTGGCAAGGAGGTGGGACAATTTTTGACTCAGTGTGACCAGACCCTTGAACCTGGGGCCAGTTCTCCAACAATTCATCCCTGCTACACTATGGGGAGGGGAGAAATTTCTGCCTTGAGCAGAAGAGGCCCCAACTCCCACCCTCTTGACTTCCATGATGTCACACTTTTAGCTTGCCTTCTGGCTGTCTAGTTTCCATGTCTTGGACTCCTTTTCAGGCAACTCTTCTTCTCTCCTAAATATAGGAGCTATGCATTCCTAGGTCCCTCTTCTTTTTTCTTTCTTTAAATATCTCCCTGGGTTATCTTACCCTTTCCTGTGGTTTTGGCTATCGCCCTACATTGATAATCTCCCACTCAAAACTTTCTCCTGAGCTCTAGATTCACACATCCACCTCTATTCCAAGTACCATATTTAGGGACTTGTGTTTCTTTCATTTTGTGTCTCCTCTTTCTCCTAAAACCAGTGGTTCTCAAACTTGAACATGTATCAGAATCCTGTGGAGGGCTTGCTGAAATACAAATTGCTTGGTCTGTCCTCAGAGTTTCTGATTCAGTAGGTCTGGGTTAGTATTAGAGTGTCTGCATTTCTAACCAGTTACTGAGTGATTCATCTGCTACCGATCTGGGACAATGCTTTGAGAACAAGTGTCCCAGAGGGTTGCCCTGGGAATGTCCAAAGCTGAGTCACTGCCACAAAGAAGGGGTAGCCAGTGTGAAGGGAGGAAAAGAGAAGATAAGGAAGGTACATCCACTGCCTGAGGCATTGGCCCCGAAGTATTTTTCATCATTCCCACTGACATTCTGTTGGCTCCACCTAACTGAAGGGAAATTGGGAAATATGATACAGTTGGATAGTCATTTCCTGGCTACATTCTAGTACCATAAAAGAAGAGAAGAATGGGTTTTGGTGAATTGCTAGAAGTCTTTGCTTCTTTCCAGTCTGATAATACCAACTAATAAGCAGCCATGCTTGCTTTTTTTTTATTTTCTCCAGTGTTCACCAAGGGTTTTCACACTTGCTTCCACACTGTTCTGTGCCCAGGTCTTAATTTATGAAGGTAATTGAGTGACACCATGGAAAAGCCCATGCCATTGAAAGAAGATTTTTATTACTTACACTTCTCAAGACAAAAGGGCACACATACCACACTACACAGGGCCAAAGGGGAAGTGCTAGGTTTTGGTCAGGGCAGAAGACAGGAGTGAGAGGAAAGTCTAGATCGAAGTCTTTATTGAGGTTTCCATGGGAAGGCAAGGCAGGGCATACAGTTGAGGACTGGTTAGTTTGAGTCAGCGCAGCTATGGAGGTGGTCTTTAGTTGGCTGGTAATCTTGTCCTGGGATGATCTAGGGCAGGGGAAACATTGGCTTGGTGTGCAAGAACTAGATAAAGTACAGTATTTAGGAGTACAAATTCAGGCAGGTTGGTTTGCATATGAAATGAGTGCTCCTGGCTGGGCCCTTTGTTACCTCTAACAATTGGCTATCCTCAGGAGGAGTACACACATGTTCCTCTCCGCTCTGCATATGGCTGATTCATCTCAATTTAAGTGTTACCTCCACTGAGGGGTCTTTCCAGAAACACTTTGTTTCAGAAGGTATCAGTCTGTTTCACAGATCCTGTTTATTTCCTATTCATCACTCAGCAGGATGTATTATTTTATTTTTTTATATTTTATTTATTTATTTATTTATTTATTTATTTATTTATTTGACAGAGAGAGATCACAAGTAGGCAGAGAGGCAGGCAGAGAGAGAGGAAGAAGCAGGCTCCCTGCTGAGCAGAGAGCCCAATGTGGGGCTCGATCCCAGGACCCTGAGATCATGACCTGAGCTGAAGGCAGAGACTTTAACCCTTGAGCCACCCAGGCGCCCCGTATTATTTTATTTTATTTTTAAATTTAGCATCTGTCTCGCATGCTAGGACTCAGCTTCATCAGGACAAGAACCATGCCCTTTTATTCATCTCTGTATTACTTATGTAAGGAGACCATTTTTGTTGGCGACTCAAAACCATGTCCCTTTCCTTCTTTCTTACTAGCAGAATCCTAATTTGGGTAACGGGAGATTCTTTTTCTCAGGGAAGAGGGGACTAGAGGTCTAGGGATAGGCATGTAATCCAATTCTAGTCATTGAAATACAATGAGAAATCTGGAATATCTTCTGTGAGCTGTATGAGGATGTAATGTCTGGAGTTGCAGCAGCCATATTGCAACCATGAGGGAATGACAAGAGAACGGCAGAGATATCAGTCCTGAGATCTGACATCATTAAGCTGCTACATCTGCCTTGCAACTACCAATCAATTGTTAAGGGAGATAATAAAAAAAAAACACTACATATTTAAGCCACTTTCTGTTGAGGTGGCTAGATGGAGCCAAATGTATTGTGACTTAGCGTACTGCTTGATAATATAAGCAATATGTGCTCAATTAACGCAGGTATTTGTTATTATTGAACGAATAAAAGACTACATAGCTAAGGTAAAATGAGAAAGGTTGAGGTAGATATCCAGATATTTTAACTCACACAAAAGACACAGTTTTGCTTTTTGGGGTTTAAATTTAGAGGGGAGAGATGTGGATGTAGACATATTACACAGACTGGCTATCTTTATTAGCAACTTAGACAAATACTCTTGTTCATTTAAATAAAAATTTAATGGGGACTTACTACTTTGAAAAGAACTACATTAAGGAGTCATATAGCATACTGTTTGAAAACACAGGCCACATAAATACTTAAATACAGCCACTTAAAACATGGTGATCTTAAGGCAAGTCACTAAATCTCCCTTAACTTTAGTTTACTTCTTTTTAAAAAAGGAAATATTTACACTTTAAAAAGAAATATTTACATTTTTAAAATGTTAGTGTAATGAGATAATAAAGTGCTCAATGTCCTACATGTCTAGAAAATAATAAATATGTAAAATATAGCTTTATAATTTTTATTAAGCATATTTGAAATCAACATAATAATATAGGTGAAAAATAGATAGCCCCTTTCCATAGCTAAACTATCAGAGAATATTTAGGTAATATATTACAGCATGAGGAATGTGAACGAAGGAAAGGTCTCTCTGCCTTGGATGATCAGACAATATTTCAGTAGAAAAGATATTTGATTGGGACCTTTTAGGAAAGGTTGCATTTTAACCTGCAGAGATGAGTAGGGAAACGTGTGTCAAGGGGGCTGGAAGAGGGAAACCTGATCAACAGATCAATAAAACATGGGGAAAAGAGAGCAGACAAGTACAAGGCAGTTTAGATAGTGGCTGATAGGATTGCTTGGCACCAGTATAGGCTTACAGAGGAGGCCCATGGAGATGAGCACATGCAAGGGCTACATTGTGGAGGAGGCTCAGAACCTGGGAAGGCTAGATCTTTTGGGGTAGACAATGGGGTGGCACAAAAGGGTTTTGAAGCCAGGTAGGAAAGTGACATGATAAAAGTATGGCAGACACTTAACTGCCTCACCACAGCCATCCTACCTTTGGTTTGCCAAGCTTTAATGGATGTTGATCAGCAGCTTTGACAATTAACACAAGTCTGAGCAATGAGCTGTGATGGAAATCTACTGGGTGCTTTTGGAAAATGAATTTTTTTTGAGAGAAAGATAAATAAGATATCTCCTTCTATATCTGGTTCCCCTTGCTGAACTCATGTCGTGAATTCTGTTGTGTAGGGATATGGTGCTTAGAGCTTCAGCAGCAATCTTGGGTCCATGAGCAAAGATCTTTCTCAAACACTAAGGATGGTTAATTGGGAAGATTAAAGAAACCTGGGTCTTTGAGGACATTATTGGTCTGTTGAATCAATTCTGGGCCCACCTATTACCAGATGACAAGTTAAGTAGGCTGTAGATATATTATGGTTTCAGCAACTAGTGGTCAGGTTTCCCATTATTTGTGGTCAAGGCATTCTAACTGAAGCTGAGAAGGATGTTTGAGGAAGACTTGTAAGGGGTCAATAGGAATGGATTGAGGCAGTGATGAAAATGAAAGCAGGCAGTAGAAAAATATTACTGAGCACATCTCGTGCACAACTTTTAAATTAAGAGACATGTATAGCACTTTAATGTACCAGGCCCTATGAAGCACTGTGCTCGTTTAATTCTCATGAAACCTATATGAGGTAAACACATCATTATTACCATTTTCAAGTGAGGAAACTGAGTTGTAAAGAGGTGACACAATTTGCTCAAGGACACACAGCTAGTTGGTTGCAAACATTTATCCAAGCAGTCTAGCTCCAGCATCTGTGCTCTTAAACACTAGTATTTAATTTACACACAAGCACTATCTTACTTCCATATAACAATTCCTTTAAAAAAAAAGATTTATTTATTTATTTTCGAGAGAGAGAGAGAGAGAAAGCACAAGAGTGAGTGTGAGTGGTTGATCGGGTGGGGGCAGAGGGAGAGAATCTTCAAGCAGACTCCCTGCAGATCAAGAAGCCTGATGACGTAGGGCTCCATCCCAGGACACTGAGATCATGACCTGAGCCAAAATCAAGAGTCAGTCAGTCAACCAACTAAACCACCCAGGCACACCCATATAACAATTCTATGAGGAAAATGCCACCAGTATTGCCATTTTACAAATGAGGAAACTGAAACAGGGAGGTTAAGAAATTTAAGGTCACACATGTAACAAGGGATGAAGCAGAAGGTCAAGCCCAGTTCCACCTGACTCCAGAGTTCTAACCTTGATGACAAATTCCCAGTGAGAAGACGGTTCCAGACCTTTGCATCAGAGGAGTGGCTTCAGAAATGTGAAGGGAGAACCTTACATAAGACAGATTGGGAAGACAGGTTAGTAAGAATTAGGGATAGATGATATGTAAGGGGAAAGGATGAAAAGTGATTGTACAAAACTAAGTGAAAACACAGGGATATGATTTTTTAAAAGGGAAGTCTGGAAAATAAATATCTTAAATTCACAGTGAATACTTCAGAATCATCGTCAGCATCTCCAGTGAGTTAGGATCAAGTCCAAAAGCAGACATGAAGATGAACTGTTACTTTTTTAAGTAGCAATTTCTACATGCATCTGAAAATATGGTCCAGGAGAATGGGCAGGTACTTCTTCTACTTAATCATTTTACAAATTAAAATCCTTGATTCAGTACTTTATACAAAGCTCCCTGAAAATCCACCTCCCCCAGAGGTAGTATGGGATTGTCTGTCCCCTAGCTCAGACCTCTGCCGCTGCCGCATATAGTCTCCCTCAGTGTAGGACACACGACACCATTTGTTTTCAGAACACAACGCATCACACTGGTATGGAAGAAGTTCATGACATGAACTATACTCAGAGTCTCTGTGGGCTATTTCCAGGCTTCCTTCCCCAGGCCCAGCTGCATAGTAGCTCCCATCCTTAATCACTTTGGTCTTTCCTCTTGTAGAACCCTACTTCTATCCCTTGGTCAACACAGACAGTTTTCTTAGTTTCTGGAGTTTCTATAGAAAAGCTCTAGGTCAAGGCTTGTTCTTGGGTTAAAAAGTTACTTTTCTCATCTCCACCTGAAGCTCAATTTGGTGGTCTCCATAGATTCAACTTAATTCATTCAATAATTATACATTACTAAATACCAGGCACCACACTAGAAGCTTAAGGCCCAGGAAAGTGGTGCTTCTCAGTCTGTAATGTGCAGAGGAAATACCTGGGCATCTTGTTAAAAATGCAGATATGAATGCAATGGGTCAGGGGTGGGGCTGGTAATGCTGTAGTTTTAAAAGGCTCTCAGGTGAGATCCATTTTAATAATGATGAAGGAAGATGGGAACATAAATAATTAAGTTCAAGCAATAAAGATTTATAGATACAATGAAACATAAGTGAGAAACTGAGAAAGAAGAGGGGCTCCCCAAATTCCTCTACTCTGTGCTGTTTCCTCAGGAACCTCCCTTCGACCACTCCTGGTTCATTTCAGTATTTCTGATTCTACTCTAAACCTCTGCCATCAACTCCTACTCTAAATGCTTGCTGAACACCCACTCACAACAAATATTCTCTCCACGTCTACAAAAGCATCCCTTTATTTCCCCAATACTCTTCCATTGTTCCACTTAAACCTTTACCTAATTCCCTCATTTTGGCTTCTAAACTCCTCATCCTTGGTCAGCAGTCAGACCTTAGGAAAGTCTACTTTCCAGGTGTACGGTGCCACATTCTGCGACCTTACCCTATGAATATTAGTAGTGTATAAACATATACATGCGATCAGCTTACGTTTATATGTTAATTCTTTATATGTTATAATAATAATAGCTAACACTTATGGAGAGCCTAAAAGAGCCAATCACTGTAATACTCATATAAGTCTATGAGATGGGAACTAATATCACCTTATTTTGCCTGTTGAATATAATTGAGACAGAGAGGTTGAGATCACATTGCTATTAGCTGTTGGAGCTGTGATTTTTGATGTTGCATCAGCAGATAGGTCTTCCGAGAATGGTGCCATTTAAAATAAAACTAGTTACCGTACAATCTACTCACTGTTGTGATAAGGTTGGGAATGTGTATTAACCATTCCTGCGGCATGGGAAATCATATGGAAGCAACTGAACCTATTCTCTGCCTGTGAGTGGATGGATATCGGGAGATTTGGTATCTAATCAACATGCTTTCAAACCTGGTGAAGTGGCTATGCCACGGTAACTTACAGCCCTAGATGAGTCTCTTAAACTCTTAATTTGCTTCTGCTTTATATAGATGAGAGTTTCACTTTTATTTGATGCTTTAGGTTCTGATCAAGCCCTTCAGTCAAGTGTCTCAAAATGCAAATACAAATTTTGGTTTTATAAAATCATTTGGGTTTAGCAGGAAATCTGATCGAGCTAAAGAATTGTATCATATCGGGTTCTTTTTAGGCTGTCGCTAAAATTGAATTGCCTTTTGCCGAAAGGATTATTTTGAACTCATGGAAAACTCCTTTAAAAAAAAAAATGACAATGAAAGCCCAAAGGACGTTCAATATGAAACCAAATTATTATAGCATTAAAGGATCTAAGTGAAATCCACGAAAGCAAGAAAATTCAAAGCAGGTTTTAGGAGTAAAATTCCTTCAGTTTCATGCCTCGCTGCATGTGCATGACCACTTCCTTAAACATACAGAAGGGAGTAGAGGCAGTGAAATTATTTAGCTGGCAACTCCCATGAACCTTTAGATCGGTTAAGGGACTCAAAATGTTGATGATAGGAGCAGGATCATAAGGAAATAATCCAATTTTCCCCCCAAATAAGCCCTTTCATTGTTACTATCCTCTCATCTTTCCCTTGTCCTTGGTATTTTCTTCAGCATGCTTCCCAGATGCTATCTTCTGGCTGTCAAAATGATACTACAAAAATGTGATTCCAAAAAATGTTTAAATGGAATGGAATGAACCATCCCTTCACCTAATCACTTAATCATCTCCAACCCCCAGATTCTAGCTCCTCGTGTTCATTTTCTTTCTCATTTTTGGCTTATCCTAACAAGAACAATCTTTGTTCTTTTCATTTGGGCCCCCTGTTAAATGTCCCATACAATCCATTTCCCATATTGGTGTCTTCCCCAGATCTCTGTAGTGTCCTGATGACCAGATACGACTGCGTTCTCATATAACAGGCAAGGGGAGAGCTCCTCAATCAGTAGGCAAGTAGCAGCTTTTGTCTCTTGTACCAGGTAATTCAAATAGCTTTGAACTTAGCAATAATCTGCTTCATATTGAGCCTACAAACAAATGTTTCTTGGCTCTTCCTATTACAAATTAAAATAAATATTCTGGAGTCACTTTCATTCGTCCAGGATAACTCATTTCTGTAAGTGACAATAACCTCTATCAGCTCCCTGGATTCTTTTTCTGTGACAACTAAAGGGTGTCCCTGCCTTGCATAGGCTCCAGTGAGTACAGAGTGCAGTATTTATCCAGGGTTAGGAACAACTCCTTCTCTTCTCAATTTTATGTAGCACATCTTTGGTTCAATCACATATATAGCTTTGCAATTCAGAGAATCAGGCATAATTTATTCCTCTCGTTCTTTCTCCCTTTGGAATCAAAATGTTCTAAAATTTGGTAATTCCTCTTGCCTGGTTTCTATTCAGTATGTTAACCTTTCCTATCTGGCTATTATCCATGCTATAGCCAAATCTGAGAGCATGGTGAAACCACCTAGATTTTATTTTTTTAACATTAAATCTAGCTAAGTTAACATAAATATGCTGATTGATCTTTATTATGCACAACTCTCTCAGTATCCCTTTCCCCACTTATGTCAATTTATTCAAATAAGTTAATTCAATGCAATTCTGCATCTTTTTCACAAGATGGCACTATAACTTTCTGTATTTATTATCAAGCAGGGACATACAAAAGAATTCTAAAATTTATAGTTTAAATTACATAAATTGTAGCTAAATATTAAAAGGACTATAATAGCATAAAACTATATGGTGATCTAATTTTCTTTAAGATATTTTAACTCCCTTAAAAAAGTAATCAGTGAAAATCAGAATGAACTCAAGGAAATTTGTGTTTTTATTTCTCTCTTGTTTTTAATATCTATTAAATCAGGAAAGCCTTTTCTTTTCTTTACAATAACATGATATGGTATTTTCAATGGTGGAAGATGCTAAACCTCTATTTAGCTTCTACTTTCTTGGTTTAATTTTTCTAATAATGTAGTAAATACTTACCTGGATATCAACCGTTCCATTGTTATTAATGTATAAGAATACCAGATCTTTTTTCCTCAGAAATTTAGTCTGGGAGAAAATCATAGAATTATGAGTTCAGGGCGCCTGGGTCGCTCAGTGGGTTAAAGCTTCTGCCTTCAGCTCAGGTCATGATCTCAGGGTCCTGGGATCGAGTCCCGCATCAGGCTCTCTGCTCAGCAGGAAGCCTGCTTTCTCCTCTCTCTCTGCCTGCCTCTCTGCCTACTTGTGACCTCTCTCAAATAAAAAAAAAATAAAATCTTTAAAAAAAAAAGAATTATGAGTTCAAATTGGGATCTTATTTCCATCTCTGAGTGTGACCTTATAAAAAGTAGACATCTTTTCAAAATAAGATCTAGATAATGGAGGCAGTAGGGGAAACAAAAGAAAAAGTAAAGCAAATACATAATTATTTAAATTCTCCTATACAAAGGCCCTGAAATATGCATTTCATGTAACTCTATGAGATCATAACAGTTAACATTTATTGAGCTCTTACCCTATGGTATACACTATGCTAGATTCTTTACATGCATGAGCTCATTAATTCTCAAAACCCTATGAGGTGGTTACTGTAATTATCCATATTTTACTTGGGAGGAACTGATGTTCAGTAATATGATTCATTCCTTTATTCCTTCCTTCTAAAGTGATTATGAATACTACTATGTAAGTTGAACATCTGAATGGGGAATTTAAACCCAGAATCTTCTGAGACTAAAATCCAAAACTCATTCACTTATTTATAGAGGTATAAAGTATCAGTTTCTCAGATAAACCTAAAAGGCAATTAAGTGGTGAAAAAGAAAAAAAATTCCACTATGAGTAAGCAATTTGACTCACCACCACCACCACCAACAGCATTAATTTTTTGCTCTATGTGTTTTCCATAATGTTTATTAAAAGCTTCTTTATACAGGATTCAACTTGGCTAGAATATGATATGTACTTTAATTATATAACAATTCAACAACCATTTGTTGAAACACCTAATCTGTACCAAGATAAAAAACACTTTTGAGCTAAAGATGGGCCTGGCCTAATTTTGCCCTTCTGTATAGCCTACCATCTAGCCTACCAATTAAAATGGTAGGCTACGCAGAAGGACAAAATTCCTCTATCCTTCTAACAACAAAAAATACATAGAAATCTTGATAAAATATTTCAAATCACTTTAATAGTACATAGCCAAGATCAACACTAGGAAAAAAAAATCTCCAGGTTACATAAATGAAGAAGGGATTCAAAGGCTCAGAGTAAGAAGCAGTTAAAGCTGCACAGCCCATGAGCCTCCATGTACGATAACTGGGACTTTAACACTTTGTGGAGGTAAGATGTAGGGTACAGATCATATGGACAGTAAGAACTCCAACTTCCACCTAAAGAGAAAAGATGAGGAAGAATTGTATGGCCATGTGACCAATGGACCTTAGATAGACCCCAGAGATAGCAATCTGGTTGGGCATGAGGAGGAAATAATCCATATTAAAGAGTCTAATCTTTGCTCAGGGGAAAGGATCTAAATTCACACCACCTGCATTAGTTAGTTTGGAATCTCAGTAGGGGTGATGTGAAACCAGCCCTGAGGGGTCCTCCTGGGCCCCTGAGAAACTGCTAGGAAAGATAACTCTTATGGAAGATGAACTCAAGTGCGGTAATTACATGACAGAGTTTAGTGGCAAACAAGAGAACCTGCAGTCCTAACAAAGGGGAGACCTCACAGCTATAATAACAAAGGAATTTGAAGGGGACTTGAATATTAACATATTTTTGACCATTAAAAAAATTGGACCATTTGGTCCAAAAAATTGGTCCAAAAAATTGGACCATTAAAAAAAAAAAAAAAAACAGGGCGCCCGGATGGCTCAGCGGGTTAAGGCTCTGCCTTCGGCTCGGGTCATGGTCTCAGGGTCCTGGGATCGAGCCCCACATCGGGCTCTCTGCTTGGCGGGGAGCCTGCTTCCCCCTCTCTCTCTGCCTGCCTCTCTGCCTACTTGTGATCTCTCTCTGTCAAATAAATCAATAAAATCTTAAAAAAACAACAACATAGAAAGGACACCACAGAGTCACTTTTAAAAACTCAACAGACTTGATAAATAATGGTTTAGTTACAGTATAAGAGAAAATTAGCAAAATGAAAGCTATATCTCTGGAGATAACCCAGAACATAGAGAAATAAAAAGATGGAAACTATGAAAGAAGAGTTAAGAGAAGTAGAAGAAAGAATGAGAAGATCTGGGTAGAAAGAGAAGATAGCAAAGAGACTTCCAGAAGTGAATCAGGACATGAGACCTCAGATGGAAGAAACATACATTATTCTGAGCAAGATAAATAAAAACAAATTATTCTTAGACATATAATACAATTGTATAATAGAGTGATGAAGCTTAAGAATAATGAGAAAATCTTAGGATCAACCAGAGAAAAGACAGTTTAACTTCTAAAATGGACAATCTAACATGGACATTGACTTTCCATAAGCAAGAGGAGATTTGTTTGTTTGTTTTATGTAGGCCCCACATCCAACATAAGACTCAAACTCATGACCCTGAGAGTTACAGGCTCTACTGACAGAGCCAGCCAGATACCCAAGAGAAGGCTTATTTAAAAAAAAAAGTACCAAAGACAAAATGGGTGTTGAGTGTATTAAATTTTATTGTAAAGTGTGGGCGAATTAAAGACACTTCTAGCTGTACTTATAACATCTGAAAGAAGTATGAGTTGGTCAACATGTTCTTCCTGTACGAGCATGGCTTTCTCTTTAATGGAAAAGTTGCCCAAAGTGGAGGTGGGAACTGACAAGAAAGCCTACTTCTGGTAAAGGAAATGCATAACAGGTCAAATGGTGGGAAGTATTTCCTCTTTTATTGTTTGTCCTGCTAGAAAATGTTGTTACTTACCTCCCTAAGAAACCTCCTGTTCCATGAGTGAACAAAAGATTAAAAAACAAAACAAAACTTAGGTTTCACTGAAACAAAGAGAGTTAGAAAGCAATAGATTTTTAGTCTTCAAAATGTCAACAATAAAGGTTTTCCTTCATGAGTTTTCTTATAGCTTTTTTGTGTGTATTGCTTTTTCTCCAGCTTTCATTTCTATCCCTGGGTCAGGGGTAGATCAGGGAAGTACAAGTTTAGGCATTTTTAAATTCTGGAACACAAGGAGGAATCCTTGTGTGGGTCTGTTCTGTACATTGCAGGGCATTCAGCATCTTTGGCCTCCACCCACTCATGGCCAATAGGTCACCTACCCATGCCAGTTACTTTGGCAACTCCCACATATGTTCTGAGGACCAGTTCCACTGCACTGCAAGACTAATTGCCTTTCTTTTTCCAGTCATCATCAGAGCTACCATCAACCCAGTACCTATCTAAAGTCATACTCTCCAAAGTTGCTAGAACTTAGACAGGAATTCAGTAAAGCGGTAGGATATAAAATCAATGCACAGAAATCAGCTGTATTTCTATACACCAACAACGAGACAGAAAAAAGAGAAATTAAAGAGTTGATCTCATTTACAATTGCACCCAAAACCATAAGATACCTAGGAATAAATCTAACCAAAGAGGCAAAGGATCTGTACTCTGAAAACTATTGAAAACTCATGAAAGAAACTGAGGAAGACATAAAGAAATGGAAAAACATTCCATGCTCACGGATTGGAAGAACAAATATTGTTAAAATGTCTATGCTACCCAGAGCAATTTACACATTGAATGCAACCTCTATCAAAATTCCACCACTTTGGGGCGCCTGAGTGGCTCAGTGGGTCGAAGCCTCTGCCTTCAGCTCGGGTCATGATCTCGGGGTCCTGGGATCAAGCCCCTCATCAGGCTCTCTGCTTAGCAGGGAGCCTGTTTCCCCCCTCTCTCTCTGCCTGTCTTGCTGCCTACTTGTGATTTCTCTGTCAAATAAATGAAAGTCTTTTGGGAAAAAAAAAAATACCACCACTTGTTTTTTCACAGAACTGGAACAAATAATCCTAAAATTTGTGTGGAACCAGAAAAGACCCCGAATAGCCAAAGGAATGTTGAAAAAGAAAAGCAAAGCTGGTGGCATCACAATTCCAGACCTCTATTATAAAGCTGTAATTAGCAAGAGAGTATGGTACTGGCACAAAAACAGACACATAGATCAATGGAACAGAACAAAAAGCCCAGAAATGGACCCTCAACTCTATGGTCAACTAAACTTTGACAAAGCAGGAAAGAATGTCCAATGGAAAAGAGATAGTCTCTTCAACAAATGGTGTTGGGAAAATTGGACAGCCACATGCAGAAGAATGAAACTGGACCATTCCTCACACCATACACAAAAATAGACTCCAAATGGATGAAAGACCTAAATGTAAGACAGGAATCCATCAAAATCCTAGAGGAGAGCACAAGCAGCAATCTTTCGACCTCGGCTGCAGCAACTTCTTGCTAGACATATCTCCAAAGGCAAGGGAAACAAAGGCAAAAATGAACTATTGGGACTTCATTAAGATAAAAAGCTTTTGTACAGCAAAAGAAACAGTCAACAAAACCAAAAGACAACTGACAGAATGGGAGAAAGTATTTGAAAATGACATATCAGATAAAGGGCTAGTATCCAAAATCTATAAAGAATTTATTAAACTCAACACCAAAAGAACAAATAATCCAATCAAGAAATGGGCAGAAGACATGAAAAGATATTTCTGCAAAGAAGACATCCAAATAGCTAACAGACACATAAAAAAGTGTTCAACATCACTTGGCATTTGGGAAATACGAATCAAAAGTACAATGAGAGAGCACCTCACACCAGTCAGAATGGTTAAAATTAACAAGTCAGGAAATGACAGATGTTGGCGAGGATGTGGAGAGAGGGGAACCCTCCTACACTGTTGATGGGAAAGCAAGCTGGTACAGCCACTCTGGGAAACAGTATGAAGGTTCCTCAAGACCTCAAGTTAAAAATAGAGCTACCCTACAACCCAACATTTGCACTACTGGGGATTTACCCCAAAGATACAAATGTAGTGTTCTAAGTGTAGGGGCACCTGTATCTCAATGCTTATAACAGCTATAGCCATGATAGCCAAACTATGGAAAGAGCCCAGATGTCCATGGACAGATGAATGGATAAAGAAGAATGTGTGTGTGTGTGTGTGTGTGTGTGTGTGTGTGTGTGTTTATATACACTATGGAATATTATGCAGCCATCAAAAAAGAAATCTTACCATTTGCAACAATGTGGATGGAACTAGAGGATATTATGCTAAGCGAAATAAGTCAATCAGAGAGAATTATCATATATCATTATCATATCACAATTATCATATGGTCTCACTGATATGTAGAATTTAAGAAACAAAACAGAAGGCCATAGGGGAAGAGAAGAAAAATAAGACAAGATAAAACCAGAGAGGGAGACAAACCATAGAGACTCTTAATCATAGGAAACAAACTGAGGGTTGCTGGAGGGATGGGGTAACTGGGTGATGGACATTAGGAAGGGTATATGTTGTAATGAGGACTGGGTGTTGTATTAGATTGATGAATCACAGACCTGTACCCATGAAACAAATAATACATTACATGTTAATTAAATGAGTTTAAATTTAAAAAATAAAATATAAATAAAAATAAAAAAAAAATAAAGACATGCTCTTATACCTTCATCTTCCATTGTTTTATCACATAGCCATTTAAACAAAGATGGCTGTGACCGGCATAGCGGTTTTGTTCCAACTAATGCTAATTCCCAATCTTAATCCAATAAAGTAGAATGTTCTCTAATTAATCAATCATATTAAAGTCAAGTTATGAAAACTCATGTTAAAGCAGGGAGGCTTGGCCCCTTGTCACCCATGCACTATTTCTGTTTCCCTGTCCATTGACAAATCCTTGTTCTTAATTCTAAGCCCTGAGTACAAAATCTCTCAACCTCTTACCCACATACACTGCACCAAGAAATTCAGCTGCAGGTTCACATTGTGTAGTACAGATTAGGTCAGAGGTCTGGGAAAATTAATATTCAAGCCCATTTGAAAGTCAGTGACAAAATTTGGGAAAAGTCATATTACTTCTTTCCTGAAGACAGAACATTTTCAAAACCATAACTAAATAACAAGCAGAAAAGAGTAAAATGTTTCCTGCTGTCCTCCTCATCCCAGATATAACTAACTGAGCCAGGCAAGAAAGAAACCAGTGAGGACCTTAGAAACGATGAGTTCTCTTGGTTTTTTTTCTGAATGTAGTAAAGATCTTCAAATAGGAAACCAGTTTACTTATGTATCTATCTATCTATCTATCTATCTATCTATCTATCTATCTATAAAGATTTTATTTATTTATTTGACAGAGAGAGAGAGATCACAAGTAGGCAGAGAGGCAGGCAGAGGGAGAGGGTGAAGCAGGCTCCCCGCTGAGCAAAGAGCCCCATGAGGGGCTCGATCCCAGGACCCTAAGACCATGACCTGAGCAGAAGGCAGAGGCTTTAACCCACTGAGCCACCCAGGCACCCTTAGTCTACTTTTTAAACCAAGTATTTTCTATCTCATTGGGAGCACAAAGTGAGAAAAACATAATCAGTAAAATCAGTAACAAAGTGAGGAGGCAAGAGGCTGGCTCACTTCAGTGGTCATGGCCTTTTTGAGGCCTGTTGAGATTGTGTAGTCCTGGCATTGGAGGAAGACAGCACAGAAGGATCCTCTGTCAATGCAAGGAGAGGAAATGCAGCAAGGTGTCAGACTGAGCCTGAGTCTTAGGAAGAATCCTACAAGCAAGTGATAATGGACGAAGCAGCCACCAGGAAAGCAGGCCCTTAGTCCTGGGCTACACAGGTAAGATAAACATCCAGAGAAAAATGTGCAGCACAGCAGAACTGCCGAAGGAAAAAGAAAGAGGAAAGAAAACGATGCCTACATCTGGGACATTTATACCTTAGGCCATTGAGAATTAAGGATCAGTGATTCATTCTTTCATCTGTCCTTTTATGCACTCAAGTTTTTATGGCATTATTATTACATGCTTGGTGCTGTGCAAGGTGCTACACAAAGATGACAAGATAAAATCCCTGTCCTTCAGGGTTTGGTGAGGAAGACAGGCAGAAGTAAGCAGGCAGAATCAAAAGAATGTGATCAAGTGTTATAGCAAAATATAGGAGGCTGAGGGAACTTCAAGGAGAGAATGACTTTCCTAGAGTGAAGGCTGGAAGGCTTGAGAAGTCTGGAAAATACTTCACAGATTGTGTCTTTTAGGGGTGAACAGAAAAGCTAACAGTGGGGCCTATGTGGCTTGGAAAGTTAATTGTCTGACTTGATTTCGGTTCAGGTCATGATCCCAGGATCATGAGATCAAGCCCCATGTGGCGTTCTGGGCTGGGTATGGAGCCTGCTTGAGAGTCTGTCTCTCCCTTGCCCTCTGTCACCCCCTTCCCAGTGTGCACTATCTCCCTCTCTCTCTCAAATAAAAAAAAAAAAAAAAGGAAGGAAGGAATGGAGAAAAGCTAAGACATAGAAGTATAGAACAGGATGCTGCGGTGTAGTAACTGCAATCGGTCCATAACGGTCAAAACCAAGGTTGCCCGTGGGATAGAGTGGGGGTAGGGGAAGAAGCTAAAGAGGCAGGCAGAGGTCTGTTTATGAAAGACCTGTGCCATGATGAAGAGGCTTGACTTCATTTTGTAAAACCAGACAAAATAATGGATTCCAAACATAGAAAATATGACCAATACTTATTAACGAACTATTCGATAGCCATTTTCAAATTCCTTCTTGCCCATTTCTCTTTCTAGAAGTTGGAAAAAACAATATATCCATCTTGCTGGTCTCCCTTACAGCTTACTTAGCCATAAGACTCAGTTCTGATCAATGTGACATGAGAGGAAGTCTTCTTGGCAGGCTTCTAGGGAAAATTTTTTTCCTCTCTGATAAAAGCAGACAAGCAAGAGAGAGAAATTCTCTCACCATCCTGGCCATACCCTTGCTTCTTGTCTTTTAATTCTGAGGCCTGAGGACATGATGTCTGGTGCCCCTGAGAAGGCCTAGAGAATCACAGAACCATCAACCAAGTGCCCTAAAATTTGGAGCTGCTGATCTGATCCCCAAACCATATGCATGCAGGCCTTTGTTACATAAATTTATGGCTTCAGCCACTTTCAGCTGGACTTTTCTGTAATATGCAGTCCAAAGCATTTGTAATTGTTACAGAGAATGAGTTATTAATGAGCTATTAAGAATTACTAAAATGTGGAATTTATGAACTAAATTATACTGATTCTAGAATTTACCAAGGATTCCAAATCAGTATTCTACTGGCTGTTCAACAGCTTTGCAAAGTGTTGACTACTTATGTGTTGCAGATACTTAAAACTCCTCCTACTTTCTGAAAGTATCCTTTATCATCAGTATCTCAATTATGTTGTATTGGATTGGTCACGGTTCTTATTCACCATGATTCTTACTCTTTAATTATACAAGACTATTAGCTTTATCATTATCAATTTAGTTTGTTTTGCACTCTTTAGTCACACTTACAGCCAGGCTTATTTTCATTTGATCTTTAATTTTCCAAATACTTGATTTTAGCTCCTGTGCGCACTGTGGTTTAAATAGAACTTAACCACGTTACTATTGCTAAAATGGTAACTCTCACCAAAAACCTGTTTGTTCAAGGTTATTTTTTAATATGGATTTGTGATTTTTAATATACAAGTGCTATCAGGGTGTCATAAAACTACATATGATCACAGAAGCTTAAATACAAAATCATATTTGTGTTCTTTTCTTAAAATATAAGCAATTCATATGTGTTATGAAAAAAAAAAAAGAGTTTCTTAGTTTCCTCTTGTCCCCATTCCTAGCATTCTCTACTCTATATGATGGCTAGGTTTGGCCTTACATTTTTCTAGAATGCTTCTTGACTATTGTTTCCACTGGAGCCACCCAACATTACTGCCAATCACTCTTTGGAACCCTGACCCACAGTCCACTTCCCTGAGGCCACCATTTTTCTTTGGTCTCTTCAGATAAGTACATCATACTGCGCAGGTATCTGCAAATTTCTCTACTAGAGTGCTATCAGGGAAAGTATAATTTTCTGCCTAACATAAAATTTTGTATTTTGGTATCAAAAGGAAGGGCACCAGAGACATCTACCTTCGCAAGGAGGTCAGTCTTCCTTCATAGCCTGCCTCTCCAGCTTACAGGATAAGTCATGCCCTCTTCTTCAGTTCTCTTCACCTGCAGCTCTGCTCTCTTCTCCTGGGAACACACCACATCTTTGCACAGTAAAAGAGTAAAAGACCCCATTTCCTGGTTTCTTCCCCTTTCCCGTTAGATGAGACCCCAAATATATACTAACATGATGATTAGGGTTCAATATTCCATTTCCACATGTGAAAGTGAATGTAGATTTTCTCTTCTGAGAACCTGTTCTATTTTCTTGGCGGTATCTTCACCTGTAACATGCAGATAATCATAAGCTTGGGTAATAGCTCACAGCTTATAACAGTGACTGACCCATAGAAATCACGACAGAGGAGTTGGTATTGAAAAATACTATGGGAGTTCCTTTGACACAATTAAGATGTGTATATCTCCTAATGACAAATACTAATTTCTTTCTGAAATAGAACAATCCAGTCCTGGGCCAGGGCTATTAGTTTGTTTAAATGAATGAATAAATAAATAAGTACTAAGATTCAAAAAGTACTTTTCCAGAAAGTACAGATGCAGGGGGGAAAAACTGAGACTGGGAAAGGTCATTGGATTATTTTAAAAACAACATAAAAGGAAAATAATGAAATTCAAGGTGAAACACAGAATGAGAAATAGAGTAAGAAAACATACTATGGAAACACAAAGAGAAGAGAGGACGAAAATCAAGATGTTTGTTCCATTAAGCAAGCCTCGGAGTTAATGAATTTAGTTTCCTGTGGATTACGGCCAGGACAAAATGAACAGTTTAGGTAACAGCCAATCCTCACTGGATGCAGAGGTCCAGAAAATTGCCAAGGCAATAGCAGCTATTTATGACATTCTGGGAAGAAACGGATGTTGGGAATTTCTTTTTATTAAGCAACTGAGACAATGTCAGGATACTCTCAAATGATGGAGGGGAGGAACAGAGCATGACCCAAACTCACCAGAAATGCAGTCAACAGCAATACACCTGTCAGGAGTGCTCCAAGTGTTTCGTGAATTCAGCTGAGTTGAGCAATAAAAGAGATGTAAGAACAGTGCAAAGAAATATGGAAACTAAAAAAGAAACAGAAGGAGAAACTCTGTGCTTTACAGCCTCTCTAAAGACTGGGCATGGCTTTTAGTGCCAAAAGTAAGTTGGCTTCTATTCTGAACCATGTGTCACTGGGCAAGTTAAATACTGTGAGCCTCTATTTCCTCACCTGCGAAAACAACAGCAGCAACAACAACAAGAAGATAATATTAGAGTATTGTTATGAATCTGAGTGAAAATGTTATGTTGTCCCTGGCTGTTTTATAGCAAGTGCTCTGTAAATTATAGACCTCGTCCCTTTTCTGTAAACAAGAAACCTATTTTATAGAGGAAAATTAGCATCCTAAAAAAATTAGAGGTCATGAAACAGAAAAAAAAAATTTAATGGTATTGGTTTGTGTCTGGATGCAATTAAAAATGTAAAATCGCTGAAAGGGGTCTGAGATTTTTATCAGTTCTTTAAAAAATCAAAGAATTAGGGGCACCTGGGTGGCACAGTTGGTTGAGGGATGGACTCTTGGTTTTTGGCTCAGGTCATGCTCTCAGGGTCATGCTCTTAGAGTCATGAGATCAAGCTGTATCGGGCCCCCACTCAGCAGAGAATCTCCTCGAGATTCTCTCCCTCTTCCTCTGTCCCTCTCCCACACCCCCACTCTCTCTCTCTCTCTCTCAAATAAATAAAATCTAAAAAAAAAAAATCAATGAATTAAATCACGAAGCATCATCCTCCATGCTGTATATATGTGTAATTTAAGCCAATCATAGAATAAAATTGGCTTTATACTTATATCCAGCTCAAACGTCTATATTCCATTTCCTAAATTATGTGTTTACTTGAATCTCTCATAGACATCTCAAACTTTGCATGTTCAAAACCAATCTCTTGAGTGTCTCAACATAGAGATCTCTTTAGGGATTTCTCAGAGCCATACAGGGCACCATGTTCACTTAATTCTAACACCAAACCAGAGAGATTCCCTTGATTTGTCCTATCCTTTAGCTCCCACACACCCTTTTCATCCTGCCTCCAAAATCTGCCCCTTGTTCTTCATGCCTATAGCCAGTCTCTGCTCCAAGCCAGTACCATTTCTAGCCTGGAATCCCACCACGGGCCTCTACCCAGCTTCGGACATCCAGTCTTGCTTGCTCACAGTCTGTTCCTTGCATAGCCATAAGAATGATCTTCTGGGGCACCTGGGTGGCTTAGTCAGTTAAACGTCTGCCTTCAGCACAGGTCATGTTCTCAGGGTCCTAGGATGGAGCTCAGCAGTGGGCTCCCTGCACAGCCGGAAGTCTGCTTCTTCCCATCCGCCCACTCATGTGCACACATGTGAGCTCTCTATCTCATTCTCTGTCTCTCAAATAAATCTTAAAAAAAAAGAATGATCTTTTGAACACATAAATCAGATGATGCCATTTGGAGCCTAAAAGCCTTCAATGGAGTCCCTTGACCTTGGAGTAAAATTGCACTCCTTTCCAGAGCCTACAAAAGCCCAAAATGATCTGGCCCATGGCTGCTGCTCTACCTCCTCTCACTGCACTCTCCACCAGGCTCACAGACCTTTGACCGCTTCTAGAACATGCCACGCTTGTTCTTATTTCTGGGCTTTTGTATTTGCTATTTCCTTGGTCTGGAAAGCTTTCCCTCAGGTCCCGACATAGGTGACCCCACCCTTGCTTTCCATCTCAGACAAACCTTTTCTGGACATTCAATGTAAACAACTCCTCCTTTTCACTTTCAATCACTATCACAACTTGTAATTATTTATTGATTTATTGCTTTAGCTTTTACTTATCTCTCTCACTAGAATTTCGGTTTTATCAGGCTAGAGACTGCGTTGGTCTTATTCTGCAGTGTATCTCTTACATTCAGAACTTGCCTGGCACTTATTAGATGCTCAATAACTATTTATGAAATGAATGAATGTTCCTTGTGTTTCCTATATTTCTCTCTCTATAAATGTATATGTGTGGGTGTATACCTTTACACATATACACAGCGCTTTGAAAAAAAAGTAAGTCCCTGTGAGAGTGCAATCAAAAGTTTTTCTTCCTTTAATTTTCCCATCATTTTTAAAATATTTGCATTTTGTTGTTTCTGTGGTTATTCAAGCCAAACATGAAGATTACTTTCTCCCACAGTAATTAGCTCCTTCTGGGAAAACTTTTTAGAAAAATTCTTTGTGGTCTTGCCCAATTTGAGCACTGGTCTTATGTAAATGTTTTTTTTCCCTTTATATTTCATCTCAACTGGCAAAAATACTGATTGACAGCTTAAAATCCATGTCCCTGTCTTGGAGTGGGAATTGATATAGGGATTAGGAAACCCCAGTACAGGGTAAGAAATCCAACTGACTGCTACAAATTTGAAAGTCCAACAGAACACCCAGGCCAGATGGTTTAAACGTGCCTTGTTACTAATAACTTAGTATAAAGGAGATAATAACTCCCTTGCTAGATAGCATGTTTCAAATGGTTTTAGAGATGGGAATTAAGGCAATAAAAGCCAGGTGAATAAACCAATTTTTCTTGTTGCAAATGCAGGTGGTACTTTCAAATGCAGCTGCTACGTTTTAAGGGAAGGTAATAGTAATATAGTTTCCTAGTTTTATTATTTTGAAACTTGATTTTTCTTTGCAAAAACTTGAGACATTACACAAATGCAAGATATTATGATAGTTAATATTATCAACTTTGACATTATCATTTGTATTAGTTATCAATTGCTGAGTAACAAATTGCTCCCAAAACCTTGGTTGGTTAAAACAACAATATTTATTATCTCAGTTTCTGTAGGTCAGGCATCTGGGTATGGCTTAACTATTAGGTCCTTTGCTCAGAATCTCTCACAGTTCAGCTGCAGAAATCTCAAGGCTCAAGTAGGGAAGGATCCATTTCCCGGCTCATTCACATGATTGCTGATTGGCAGGATTCAATTCCACATTCCTGGGCTGTTCCTCAGTTCCTTGCACTGTGGGCCACTTCATAGGGCAGCTCAGAATATGGCAGCTTGCTTCATCAGAGCAAGAGAGCAAGGGGACAAGAAAGAGCGCTATTAAGACTGAAGTCACAATCTTTTAAAATCTGTCCAAGTGGCATCCCATCATGTTTGCTATATCTTATCTGTTAGAAGCAAGTCATGAGGTCTGTCCAAAACCACGAAGGAAGGGGATTCTATGAGGGAGTGGACACCAGGAGGCAGGGATTGTTAGGACCATTTGAGAAGCAAACCACTATATCATTACATGCTGAAGCAATGTCATCTTGTATTTAAGAAAACAAGTTTTGAGGTTGGAGAAAAGAGATCAAATCCCCGATCTCTTCTTTATTAGCCATATGGCTGGACAAGTTGCTTTAACCTCTGCAAGTGTCCATTTCCTAATCTCTAAAAAATCTTTCCATAGGATCAGAAGGAGGATTAAATGAAACATCAAAATAGAGCACTTGGCACAATACTTGGCAACCAGTAAGTGCTCGGTTAGTATTATCAGTTACTCTCAGTATAATATGAGATCATACAAGTGACAGAGCCATCAGTATTTAGGATTCATATGTGAAAAACCCAAAACCTGAAATGATGTTGATTATTTTGATATAAGCTATACATTCGACCCTAACCAATAATGGGAGTTAGGGAGTTGGTCCCTCGTGCAGTCAAAAATCTACAAATAATTTTCGAGTCCCCCCAAATTTAACTACTAGCCTATCATTGACTAGAAGCCTTACTGATAACATATACGGTTAATTAACACATATTTTGTGTTATGCTTGTTATATACTGTATTAGAATAAAGTAAGCAAGAGAAAAGAATGATATTAAGAAAATCATTTTCTTAATGATTTTAATAATGTATTTATTAAAAAAATCTGCATATAAGTCGACCTGCACAGTTCAAACCCACAGTGTTCAAAGGTCACTTATATTAGGCAAACAATGCATCATGAGGTTCTGCAGATTCTACCTCCAAAATATACCTTCAATTTATAGGCCTCTTTCTTTCTTCTTGGACACATTCTCTTGCAATATCCTCCTAATTGGTCTTCCCAGTCCCTCTCATTAAGGTCTTTCAATGAAACTTCTATAGAGCAACCAAGGTGATTTTTAAACTATTTTAAAAGATGAAATCACTCTCCAGCTTGAATACCTTTCCGTGGCTTCTCATTTTACATGACATTCAAGTATTTTAATATGAGCCACAATGATCAGCCTATTTTTCCAACATCACCTTCCCCCACTTTACCTTGCCCTTTATACTCAGCTGTACTTGCTTTCCTTTAACTCCTTGAACTTGTGGAACTTGCATGCCTCAGAACCTTTGCATATGCTATTTTCTTTGCCTGAAACCCTTCCTCAAGCACTTCATCTAACTAACTCTGTCATCCTTCAAGACCTAGTGCATATTACTTTCTCACAACAGACTCTGTCACCTTCTTCCTCCAACCCAAGTGGGGCTTTCCCATTATTATTTCTTATAGTATCTTTCTCTTTCATAGTTTCTAACCTTATATTTTAAGGGATTATATGTTTAATGTCTATCTCTTGTGAGAGGGCTGAAACTGTTTTATTTACCATTTCATATTTAAGTCTAAGAAAATACAATACCTAAATCATAGTAGGTGTTTATTTTTTAACATTATTTCTACATATTTTGAGAAGCACTTAAGTGCACAAAGGAATTGTGTAATGCTAGAAAGATAATGTGAACAATATTCGTGGCTGAGCTGATGGAGAATCCAGTGTCCTTTCGGGAAACAGAAGACATTCAAAAATTGCTCCCCAGTTTCTATCAACAATTCTCTAAAAATAAACATCTCCATTGGATACTAACATTCAAACTTAAAATAAATGTGTAAATCAGAATTGCTTGCCATTTTCAGATTGCTTATGTGCCAGAAAATATGCAGTCAATAAAAAAATACCAGGGAGGTGGGGACAAAGACTCTCTGGGCCTGTTTGGCAGAAATGAAAGTCACTTCAATAGGTAGCAATTCGTGAAGAAAGAGGCATCACTGAAAAGCAGTAGCACTGAAAGATGGCAGGTCACAAATCTGGTGATGGGGGATCAGATATACAGTAAAGCCCATTTTCCCCAGCATCTTATTCAAGGACAAAAGAACGCAATCTCAATACTTGAGCTGTACCGTATCTCCTAATACTAAACCTCCTCATTTATAACCTCACCCTACCTTCAATGAGTATCCTCAGTTAAAAGAGGCACCTATGCATCAGACAACAGCTTTCACCCTTCCTCATTCCACTGTAAGACATAGTATTTGATTTTTAAAAATTAAGTGTTTAAAGGGGTGCCTGGGTGGCTCAGTCGGTTAAGTGGCTGACTCTTGATTTCAGCTCAGGTCATGATCCCAGGATCCTGGCATTGAGCCCTGAGTTGGGTTCTGGGTTCAGTGGGGAGTCTGCCTGAGGATTCTCTCCTTCTCCCTCTGCCCCTCCCCCTGCTCACACACACTCTCTCTCTTAAAATAAATAAATCTTAAAAAAAAAAATCAAAAGCAAGTGTTTAAAGACTCAGAAGTCTCATTATTTTTTATTTTATTTTTATCAGAAATAATAACATCGGGTTTTTATTTTTATTTTTTTAAGACTTTATTTAGTTGACAGAGAGAAAGAGATCACAAGTAGGCAGGCAGAGGGAGAGAGGGAAGCAAGCTCCCTGCTGAGCAGAGAGCCCAATTCAAGGTTCGATCCCAGGACCCTGAGATTATGACCTGAGACAAAGGCAGAGGCTTAACCCACTGAGCCACCCAGGTGCCCCAACAATGAGTTTTTAAAATAGTCAGTATCTTTTAGAGATATACACAATACTTACAGATGAAATAACATTTGTCTGGGAATTGCTTCAAATGATTTAGGGCAATGGTGGTGACTACAGGTTTAGATAAAACAAGAGAGATAATTATTGAACCTGGATGATGATATACCTAAGTTCATTATACTATTCTACTTATATTTATTTGTTTGA
This sequence comes from Nasua narica, assembly GCA_028533885.1. NCBI lineage: Eukaryota > Metazoa > Chordata > Mammalia > Carnivora > Procyonidae > Nasua > Nasua narica. Next base: position 39,909,870 of record CM052810.1, read on the forward strand.
AATTGTTAATAATCAAAAGTTAAAAAGAATCCTTACAAAATATCTTTTCAACCTCCTAGATTCAATTCTCCCCATCCCCCACTACCGCTGACCATACTGCACTTCAAACCCTCGTCAGAGAGAGTCTGGGCTGGTCTAGACTGCTACTGTTGGGGTCTTGACTCCACCACTTACTAACATGTGTTATTGGTACATGCTGGGAGAGGCAGCATGACCTTTCTATGACTCAGTTTCCTCTTCTGTAAAATGGGGAGAAAAATGCCAATCTCATACTTTCGTAAAGGTACAATGCAATCATAAATATTAAATGCACATAAAAGCTAAAATGGCACATAACTGCTTATTCAGCTAATAGTGACAATCATTTACAAATTAATTCAATCAATTGTTTATTAAGGACTTACTCTATGTTGGGCATTATTCCAAAGGTAGCTATTATTATTCTCAGATTTAGCTATCAGTGAAAATACACAGAAACACTGAGTAAGAGGAGAGATTTGCAGAAACTGAAGAGCTGGACTGAAAGAGGAAAAGCATTGAAGAATCAGAATAAGGGAATAGGAAAGAAGTCATGGGTGCTGGTTTGACTATGTTTTCTCCCTTTGTCCCTGTCACTTTAAGCAAGAAGGGAGCGATAAGAGGATATCTTTGGTTTCTGAAGGACATAAGACTCCATGGGCAGAAGATGTCCTTTGAGGGTCCTCCTTATAATGGATAAGAACACAATTGCCTGGTTAATTAAAAGAAAAAAATCTATTCGCTGGGATCCCTTATCCATTCAGTAAGGATAAGCCCAGGAGAATTTTTTATCTCAAATTCAAAACCTAAGGGAAACGATTCATGAGGTTTTGAGATGCATTTGTTTTTCAGGTTGCGTCTAAAGGAAAAGCCCCTCATATCGTCATGTGTCTGTGTTGCTTACTTACCCGTAGCCGGTGAGGCTGGAGAAAGACTCAGAAGCTAGGGCTGGAGGAAAGTTCCTTCCAAGGATAAAGTTCCATTGACATGTTGAGCTCCATGCTTTGCCTCTCTGATTGCAGTTGCCTGGAGCTGTTCCTGCGCCCTAGTTCTCCGCAGCCTCTGCCTCTGGTCAGGGACTGAAGACCCCATGGTGTCCCCGGCCTGATAGGGATCCTCCTTATTTCCTTGTCTTCTGCTGTCCGCCCGTCCGCTGGCCCACCTGCTAGGGTCCCGCAGCCCTCCTGGCCTGGCGCCGTCCACCTCTCTGCTCTCAGGGTCAGCAGTTCATGCACCTGCTGCCACCTCACGCCTCTGTGCTGTCAAGAGGAAGCCAGAGTAAGAACCGTGACCTTGGAGACAAAGATTTTTAGCAACAGCAGAATTACTGGGAGTTGTATTACACACTAGAAGGGGAGACAAAGTACAAAAGAAAAGCTTTTCTTTTTTTTTTGGACAGCATATCGGGGTTTTTTTAATGTGGAACTTTTGTTTAGGAACTCATTTAGAATTCTTTTAGAGTGTATTTGAAAGACTTAGAAACATTTAAACTTTTACACAAGTCTCAATTACATTACCTAATTCAGGGTGAATGCAGGGCAATTCTGGTTGAGGTGGGGAGTCAGGCTCCTTTCTTTGCCCACCGTATTCTTTGAAGTCATTTCCTCTTTGACGATGTGTGTCAAGATCTGAATTAAAGTGTATTTATTTTTTAGAATTTCTCCTTTTCTTTATTTCATTTCTTAAGCTAACAGCTAGGGAAAAAGGAAGAATCTTCCCACCGTATCTACTAATGGCATTCGTAGCAATTACAGGGGAGAATTGGAAGCTCACTTTGGCTGATGTGATTTTTTAAAAATTGCTATGAGTTTTATAGAATAACGGATGCTCCCCAGTGACTTTTTTTCCTATTTTGGGTGTAGAGGAGTAGGGGGAGTTGGCAGAATCCCCACATTGTGAATCTTGGGGGAAAAACTGGTAGAATCCAGTTATCTAAGAACTCAGTATTCCACCATAACTCTACCCCTCCAATGCTCATTTTCTGTTGATGTCACCAGAGTGGCTTTTGTGGACATTTGCCGCTTTCCCGAACACCCCTCAAACCCCCACTTCTCTTTGAGACCATCAGGGCTGTGGAAGGAGAGCTTCTCGAGCTTTCCTCCTTTCCACTGTGACACTCGGTATCTGTATCATCTCAGGGAAAATTAAAATGTATGTGTGTTAGGGATGACAGGCAAAAATGTAAAAATGTTAGCACTGGTATTCTCTGGTAGGGAAATTATAATCCATTGCTATGTTCTTCTTAACATCTCCATCCTCTGTAAATTGTCAGGAAAGAACAGTTAACAATATTTTGATCAGAAAAAAACTGTTTTGCTAATGACTAAAAGGAATCTTTTTTCTCTTCCCTTCAATTTTTCTCCTCTTATCTTTCTTCGGACACTCCCTTTATTCCTTAAAAGAGAGCCAGTATCAACTTCAGAGAAACAGAGGGGTGTTACATTTATTTTTGAGACCTCAGAAGAAATGGTTCTTTCCCCTCAGCCCAGTTTTTACAGTTTCTTCTCTGTTTCTGTCTGTAGTCCCAAGACTCTCTCTATTTTTATCCCTTAACCTCTGGTCTTGTTCCCAGTCCCTTTTCCAGGATCTACCCTTCACACAGTGCCTAATCTTGTGTAATTCTTCATCTTTTCCTGACTTCTGTTAGCCCTTCCCCTGCCTTCTAGATCCCCGATCAGTAAGATCCCTACCCACCCACCCACCCACCTTGTCTCCACCTTCTTGTGTACCTAGCTCTTCCCTGAGGATACCTCTCACACCCTTCTCTCACCTCAGGGCTAGAAGTAAAGCAAAAAAAATGCTCCTCAGTTCTGCGTACCCAAGCCTTTTCTCTTCCTTCAGAGATCTTTTGATTCTCCTGCCTTCTTATTTGCCACATTTGCTTTCCTTTCTTGGCTGTCATCATTGACTGCCTTCCTAGAATTCTCTTTTAGGAGATTTGTGCACACTGTCTTCTCCACCCCTACAGTTGTCATTATTCTCGGTGATGTTTGACATCCACAAGGATGGTAGCTAAGACGCAAGAAGAAGGTAGGACGAGGAAGAGGGAACATAGGAAGGCAGAGAATGTGAGTGGTGGGTAGGTTTTTCTATTTGGTAATAGTAAGAAGAAAGAATTCTTTATTTTGTTTTTCAGTGAAGAGCGAAGAAAGTGGGACTGAAGGAGTAGGAAGGTGTAAGGGTGAAACCACTCCTTCCAAACATCTAAAGGGCAATTTTTCCCCCCAACCTGTTTCTTCCTCTGCCTCACTTAACAAAGATCTAGAATCTGCCTAAGGTCTTTTTCTGTTTACATTGCCACTTTCTTCCAGGACAATGTTCTCTTAAAAGGGTTAATGCTTCCACCCCTGACCAACTCCAGTCTATTTTGCACAAAACAGCCAGGAGGAGTAAACTTTTTAAGTGTAAATTGCATGTTTTAGCACACCCTTTAATGGCATCCCATTATACATACAATACACTCTTAATCACCTTACCTAGTACTCTTCTCTCAGGGCACAGCCCAGAGGTCACGGTCACCAGATAAGTGTTCTTCCCCCCCCATCGGCAAGTCTGAACCAGTTGCCCTTCCCATAGCCACAGGGCAGCCAGCTCTTCCCCTATACTCTATCCCACTCTTTCCTTGTTGTCAGTCTCTCATAATGCTGCAAAGTCTCTCGAGCTGGGAATATGCTTATTATGTTCCCAAGCTTCTAACAGTGTCTAGCAGATAGGATTTCCTTAATAAATACTGATAAATAGATGAATGACTCTCCCTACTTTATTATGTCTCTCCCTTGTAACCGTCATAGTTCATGTTTAACATCTCCCTGGTAGACCACTCTCCTCACACATAATTCATAAAGAATCCTGTTACTGATTTAAGTGAATTTTATAGTCAATACAGGCTTATTGACCCTTATCTGATGAACACAAGGCAAATAAGATAAGCAAGCAATTTCTGCAGTCCGTAGAAGATTCAGAGGCCTGAAAAGGTTCTGTGAGGGAACTTTCTCCTGCAGGGCCAGTCACCATAATTACATGTGGAGTGGTGACAGATATGTAGGACCTTTGGCCTCAAGTTGATCACATAAAGATCTATCCCAAGGGTCTACACCCAGGGATGATAAACAGTGAAAAAAGTAAAATTATAGGAACAGCAAGGAGTAAGAACTTTCAACATTACAGTTTTTTTCCTAGGTATATCTTAAAATTAGTCCAAAGCTCAGGGTAACATATATTTCATTTTAATTCTTTTGAACTTTATTGTTTTCAAAATACCTGCAATATACATTAAAGATAAAGTTTATTTTAATTAAATTAATTAATTTATTCATTCAATAAACATTGAGACCTTGGAGGCATAAAGAGCACTGGGCCAGGTACCAGAAATGCTCAGAGACAAAGACCCAAAGGGTATCTGCCTTCGTTGAGTTCATTTTGAATAGAAAGATAGACATTAAACAACTAATTATGTAATCCATTTTTTAGTTATCATTGTGACAGGGGCCATAAATAAGAAACCAAGAAACTATGAAAGCACATAATGTAAATAATCTCCCTTGGCCCTTCAATGTCCATCTTTGATTTTTCTGCTCAGCCCGATGGCCTAGGAGGCTGATCTCTTTGGGCTGAACCCAAGGGTTTCGTTGCTGTCTGGCTTCCCTTTGGGTTCAGCAGAAGCTAGGAGGGCAGAATGGGATCAAGGTCACGGTAAGTACCTCCCAGCTCCCTCCCAGCCCCCGCCACGGTGAGGCAGGAGTTGCATTGCTTTCTTCAGGCCCTGAAGAACCTGAAGAAACCACTTCGTTTCTTGCCACTAAAGCCTAGGGACAGTCACAGCTCCCGTGTGTCAGTCTGCCATTCCTCACCATCCCTGTTGACTCCCCATAACCCTGCAGGCATCTTTGTGAATCATCTCCTTGTTGAACCCAACAGTTTTCCAGTTTGTGTGTGCCACCTATGTCCTTCGGGGATCCTGACTAAAAGAGCAGATAGCTGGGAAATCTGACCTAGTTTAGACAGAAGGGGTAAGGACAAAGAAGACTTCCTGACCAAGTCATATTTAAGCTGTGTGCTCACAGATGTTATTTTCCTGGTTGATCCTTCTTCCATCTCCGCTGTTCTCTCTGCATCAACCTAGAAATATCCGCATGTCCAGAGGAGAGTAATGGCATATCACATCAATTATTCTCTCCTTTATCCCTTTTTTCCACTGCCCTCCCTCAACCCTAGCAGGAAACGTTTTTCCTTCTGGCTTTTCTAGAATGGTCTTTCCCTGGATATCTTTATACCTTTATGTCCTCTGAGATCTTACCTTCTTCCTTACTCTTCCTCCCTAATCTTTCATGTCCTTCCAAAACCCCTTACATATGTGCACCCTCCCCAACGTGACCCATGATGTGACCAGAATGAGCCCTCTCTCTCACCGCTCCTGTGTATTCAGCCACGTGAGATACTCGCTGTTTCGTGCCTTTGTTCACAGTTTTTCTTCTTCTGGATCATCCTAACCTCATCTGTCCCCTCTGTTGAAATCCTATTCAGTTTAAATGCCACCACTCCACAAAGCCTTCCTAAAGGTCTCAGCAGGAAGTATTCACTTCCATTATTTTTTTTGTTCCCATAAATACTTTTTAACCTTTCTTGCACTTCCCACATGATTTATAGTTTTGATATTTGTGGAAATGTCTTATTTCTCTCCCATGATCATTAGCTCCGAGAAGGCAGGGACTAGTTTATCTACGGAACATCCACACCAGTACATCTACTACAATGTTCAGCTCCTAGTAGGAGCACGGTGGCATTCAGTGTCCCTTTACACATATTTTACCGTCTATGGTGTAGAAAATCATTCTAAGATTATTCCCGTATACAACAAAATAAATGAAAGCATTAGTGTGCTCCCTTTGTAGGTGGTCCTTGGCATGGTTACTCTCATAATGTGCTTTTTTATTGCGATGTAATTAAATTGTACAATTAAACCAAACATAGCTAAGGGAAACAGCTAAGAATATTTCCTCCAGTGATAGCTTGAAAGGCCTGACTTTGTCCCTCCATTTCCAGTCTTTCAACATCCGAGAATCAGTCATGCCAAAATATTTATCATCTCAGGAAAAAGAAAATAAAAATCTTTTAAGGGCCTCCAGACACCATATAGCTGCATGGAGCTAGACAAGTAGGAACGGGGGCATAGACAGATTAATTGAGGGGGAAATGAGAAGATGCATCCCCTAGCTTCATGTTCCACACTTCAAATTGAGATCACTAAATGTTCTCCTCCAGGAGGTTTTTTTTTATGTCTGTTGTTTGGTTTGATAATGTTGGAAGATGAGGAACTGGGGAATTTTAACTCCGAAAAGACTTCAGTCCTAGGCATTCCTTGTAATTAGATTTGGTTTTCAATGGTTGTTGCTTTATTCTAAAGATATATTTAAAATAGGGGCACCTGGGTGGCACCACTCGTGAAGGATCTTGACTCTTGGTTTTGGCTTAGGTCCTGATCTCAGGGTCCTGGGATCAAGCCCCAGATCAGGCTCCGGGCAAGCATGGAATCTCCTTGAGAGTCTCCCTCTCCTTCTGCCCCTCCCGCTCTTGTTGTCTCCCTCTCTCAAATAAATAAATACATCTTTTAAAAAAGAAGAAGATATATTTAAAATAAAATGCTAATAATGCCATGTATTTATCATTCAATAACGCTTTTAACCTTATAACCAGCTCCAATGCAGATGTTGTCCCCATTTCACAGATGAGGAAACAGAGGCTCAAGGTACTATCCAATGGTCCTGTGCCAAAGCCCAGTTGTCAAATGACAGGTATCCCTTGGTCCGGTGCTCAGGTTCTTAGACGCGATGCAGCCCTCCTCCCGGCGTTATCAGTGGAGTGAATTATCAGTGGAGTGAATGCACGTTTGTTTGGCCATGCTCTGTGTCTGCTGCAAATGTTCTACAGCTCTCTGAAGCCTCTTGCTGCAGAAAGCCTCATCCTTAGGGAGGAGAGCTGCACAGACAGCTAGAGAAGAGATGGCATGGCCAGAAACATGGCAGGAAAATGGATGCACCCAGAATGGACCAGTCCCATTTGGAGTCCTGATGGGGATTCCTTGGCTTCTAAGTCAACCATGGCTGGGAAATGAGTCCGATAATTTTCTGGGAAGGAGAGTTTGTGGGAGGACAATAGAAGGACTTTCTGCCCTGCACACACAAGGAGGCACGCACTGAGAGCGTATATCATCTTCTATTTTAAATCTCACTCCTCTGAGAGTGAGTTTTAAAGTGGTTGGGTGGCAGGGTTTTTTTACATTGCTTTCTATGCATATTTAAATACTTTCCCTCTATAGAAGTTGTTTAAACCTCAAAAGCATCAAAGATATAGAGATCAGAGAAAAATATTTTTTTTAAAGATTTTTTTTTAATTTATTTTATTAGAGAGTGAGAGACTGAGAATGAGAGGGGAGAAGGTCAGAGGGAGAAGCAGACTTCCCGCAGAGCCGGGAGTCCGATATGGGACTCGATCTTGGGACTCTGGGATCATGACCTGAGCGGAAGGCAGTTGCCCAACCAACTGAGCCACCCAGGCGCCCAGAGAAAAATATTTTTTTATTGAATTGAAGCAATATTTTTTAATCGAGAAAGCAGTCATCTAAGTGGTTTTTCCTATTTTATATCTCACGTATAACAAAACACGTTAACAGTAACATGAGAGACAGTATTCAGAAAGCAATTCCAAACACATTAAAAGAGCTGCTTTGGAAAAATGAGTCAAGTGAGTTCTTTCCCCTTTAAAGGCCACAAAAAAAGAAACACCCTTCTAACAGGGTGCTGGGTTGAAAAGGGGATAAGAGGGGGAACACAATATCTCATCTAAAATCTTGCAGGCAAGAACGTTTATTACTGCAGGAAGCAGAAGGTGAGCCTCGCTTATAAATGAGATCCTGCAGACGAGGGAGATGTATCTTGCTGAAGTATTACTGTACAGAACGAACCTTTAAAGCTTGGACTCTGAAGGCATAAACCATTGTCAAATAAATCTAAACCGATGTATTCATTTTTAATAAAAGAAAATGTGACATAGCATGGCCACAATAATATGTAATTTCATCCTTGCATTTCAATTCTCAAGGGTTATTTAATTCTCCTTAAAATATTACAGAAAACTGCAAGGGGTGAGATGAAAATAAATATTCTCACCTAGAATGGTCTTCATTTCATCAGCGTTTTCCCTGCAATGGAGAAACAAAAGTAGAATATTCAAATATGAAGCCCCAGCTACAATTTATCTATATAATAATTTTAAATACCCAGTTTGACACATAAATAGTTAGAAGGGATGGTTAATTAAAAAAAAACTATTTAAAGACCTTTTATTTGGATATTTAAATTTCCAATGAAGAAGGTAACTCCCACAGGAAAGATATAAATATTAATTGTGAAAAATAAAGAAAATTGAACAGACATGGGAGAATTTTGTTAAAAATATCTCTCAATATGAATAATCCACAGGGTTAATTGACACAGCTGTTTTTAAAAAACGTTTTCCTTCATGTGACATTAGGTTTTGGACCTCGGGTTTTTTTTTTTTCTCTCTTTTTCTCTTCCCTGTTTTCCTTCTTGTATTCCTCCCCTGCTGTTTTCAAAGTAGGATTTGTTAGTTATATTAAAAACACATAAACAAGTCAGCAAATGAAATAGAAGTAAAAATTACTTGAAAGTAAGAACTTTACTACAATCCTCTATTAAACTGTAGACTCTTTCTTCACTGACAATGCAGCTGAGTGAGCTTTATGGTGACCCAGGCAATGATAGGCCTTCTTTTTCAATGACCAGGGTCATTAGTTATGTCCCCTCTGCCAATGCCCAACATATCAGAGAGAATTCTAGCTTCTGTTATATAACCATATTTGATGTAAGGCTGCCTTTCCTGAAGCTCGTATCATTCAAAGGAACGATATAATAATCAAATAATTAATGAGTTTGACTCAAAAAAATTCTGGAAGCAATTGAAGAAGTGCTAACTTTCAGGGATACAGCGTCTAAAACTTTAGTTTCCATGCTGAAGAGAACCTTGAGAAGTTAAGGAGAAAAAATGTTTGGCAGGTTCCTCAAAAAGTTAAACACAGAATTACTACATCATTTAGGAATTTCACTCCTACGTTTATACTTCCCAAAACAGAAGCACGAACTCCAACAAATACCTATGTACCTATACATGCACGCCCATATCAGCACTCTTTCTAATAGGCAAAAGGTGCAAACAGCCCAAATGTCCATCAGTGGATGAAAAGATGCCTCACTTGTGGTCTATAAATACAATAGACTATTATTCAGCTATATGGAGGAATAAAGTACTGATTCATGCTATAACACAGACAAACCTTGAAAACATGCTAAGTCAAGGAAGCCGGAAACAAAAGGTCACATATTGTATGATTCCATTTCTAGCGAATATCCAGAAAAGGTCAATCCATAAAAACAGATGAGGACTGGTGGTCGCCAAGGGCTGAGAATGAGGAGCAACTGCTTAATGTACGCCGGATGATGAAAAGGTTTTGGAACTAGATTTCCCAATATTGTGAATATCCTAAATGTTACTGAAATGCTCACTTTATTTATTTTTTTTAAGATTTTATTTATTTGAGAGAGAGAATGAGCATGAGCAGGGGAGGGAGAAGTCAGAGGGAGAAGCAGACTCCCTGCTGAGCAGGGAACCCAAGGGGCTCGATCCCAGGACCCTGGGATCATGACCTGTGCCAAAGGCAGATACTTAGCCAAATGAGCCAGGGGCACCCCACGTGCCCCTGAAATGTTCACTTTAAAGAGGTTAATGTAATGTTGTGTGAATTTCACCTCAAAAAAAAAAAAAAGCAAGCAAGAAGCCTTCCAAAAAAAAAAAGTTAAGGGATGAAAACTCAAAGCCACTGAAATTATAGCTAAGAAAAATATGGGCAGGAAGCATTGGACAGTCAATATTTGATGTAAATGAACATGTGATAAGATAAGGAAATAGAAAAAAAGTGAGCCCAGTGGCAAGTACATCATCAACAAAAAACTTCCATAGAAAAATATTCTTTTTTTTTTAAATTTTTTAAAGATTTTATTTGATAGAGAGAAAGAGATCACAAGTAGGCAGAGGGGCAGGAAGAGGGAGAGGGAGAAGCAGGCTTCCCGCCGAGCAGAGAGCCCAATGTGGGGCTTGATCTCATGACCCTGAGATCGTGACCTGAGACAAAGGCAGAGGCTTAACCACAGAGCCACCCAGTCACCCCATAGAAAAATATTCTTAACAAAAGCAAGCCCTCTCTAATTTTTAAAATTTATTTATTTATTTATTTGCAAGAGAGAGAGTGAGCAAGTGAGAGAGAGAGAGCACAGAGGTAGAGTGGGAGGGAGAAGCAGTCTCCCCACCAAGCGGGGAGCCGAATGTGGGGCTTGACCCCAGGACCCTGGGATCATGACCTGAGCCAAAGATAGACGCTTAACTGACTGAGCCACCCAGGTGCCCCAAAAGCAAGCCTTCTCTAAAAGCAAACTTAGGAGAAGCTCTTTTTAAATGAATGAAATGTAAATAGTAGACATTTTAAAAATCTCTATTTTTGAATCAATTACGTAGTAAAGGTCCTAATTCAATTGTTTTGGCTGATAATAGATAACTCATAGTTCATTAAATTATATAACTATCATTAAATGTATGGTGTACTTCAAGGAGTTTAAATATGCTCCCTTAATCTTATTTACAGCAGAGTTTAAGTCTGTGTAGCCCATTTTCTGAAAGTAACGCAAAGGAAAATTTCAGTCTATCTTTGGTCCGTTGTTAAAAAAAAAAGGTTGGGGAGGTTAGGTTTAAATAATTTTAGCATACGAAACAAAGCACTCTATCAGAATAAGGGATGTGGAGCCATTCTTCAGTACAAAAAAAAGACTAAAGACGTCCACATGTTGGGTCTAAATTATAGAGATGGCACGAAAGAGTTATTTCAAATAATTTTAATGATTAGGGTAAGTTAATCTGAAAAAAACGAGAAAAGCAATTTGAAAAAATGGAGACCATGTTGAGTACAATACAGCAGGATAAGAGAGCAAATAGGAAAAAGAAATGGAAAGTGTTCAGGAAGCAATTACTCGCTATCCCAGGGTTCTGAGAGTGATCTAACAGTAGGTGCCCCAGGAGTGGAAAGGGGCCATAGTGAGTGAATAGGACCTGAGGGAAGTAATCAGCGATAAGAATAACGAGTATCAGAGGCACAAGACACAGAATAGAGAGAGACGATGACAAAGTTTACAGCCTGAACTTCAAAGACATGGCACAATAAGAAAGAAAGCTAAAGCTGAGAACGGAATAAAGGGTCTGCTCGCAAATATTATGAAAATGTGAGATGATGGAATACAAGCTTGCCGAAGGAGGCAGTGAGGGCATGTGACAGAAAGCCCAGAGATGAGGTGCAGAAAGCAGTAACATTACCAAAAGCATAAATGAGTTTTTAGCCTTCACGTTCAAATGTGTAGATAGGGAAGGTGAATAAGTGCTGCAGTTCAGAACATAATTTTCAGAACAAGTTTGGAAAAGCACAGTCTCGTTTTGACTGCAAAATGGATAATTAGTCACTGGCAATCAGGGATATACACGGAAGTTCTAGAAGTTCTAAGGAGATGCGGTTAACAGAAACTAAAACAGAGAAATTTAGAGCCTTTCCCAAACACTGACCATGTCCTTGGGAAAAACCAAACAAATAGCACAAAGTAAATAACCGTAGGGGAAGCAAATCACTAAGGAAAATGATGAAAGAAGTCATTTGTTATCCTATATCAAGTTTAGAAACAAATGTGAAAATCAAGGAACATATTTAACTATTTATTTGAATTACACCAAAACAAATCTACCGCTTCAGAACCCCATTAAAAATATTTATATTTATATATACATATTGGTATCAAGCCAAGTGTGCTATCTTAATGACTGTCAATTATGATCTCAAAGGTCAAATGATATGGTTTTGCATCTGATTTTTTTCTTTTCTAGCTCTGCCACTTAAATACTTCTAAATGTCAGTTTTCCAATCTGGGGAGGAGCTAAGGACACCTCCGGTATGTGTCACTTGGCATCGAAAAGACAGTATGAGATAATGTTGTGATGTGCTCTGCCATCGATGAAACACTATGTTAATATTAATTTGGTTGTCACTATTATTATTATCATTAATGATCATATTGCCAGTATGTCTCAGTCAACACAGAAAGGGGGGAAAATGTCATGGTCAAAAATGATATAAAGCTTATTGGGGTCTAGATGTAACATGATGCTAGAGAAAATAACAAGCTCACTTTTTTCCTCCAGAATTGTTTTAATTAAATGCTATATTTTATTAACAACCATAGTTTTGTCATAAAAGAGGGAAGATGCACATTAAAAAATGCTTCAAACAGAAATTAGTCCAGTGTAATTAGTGTGAATTATCAAAATACCAGCACATAAGGGCACATGTGCCCTATTATAAAAACCAGGTGTTTAAATAAGATAAAACTGCCTCCTGAATCAATAGGGGATTTGAGCTGAGTTATGCTTTTCAAATATAGAAAAGATTGTTTCTAATTGCTTTTTCCATAGGTACCAAATTTGTGCGCATTATAAAAATGTTTCAAAAAGAAGTTATCAAGGTGATGTGAACATTTATATGCATTTCAGCCACTCTCAATGTATCTTTGGCCCTGACTAAGAAAGGGAATTTAAATATCAATCTAGCATAGAATAATAGAAGGGAAGATGCTAACCAGAATGAAAGGGAAAAACATTTCTTCCAGAATCTTGAGTTTAGCATAGAAATTTCTGCATAGATTGTAAACCCTGGGAAGGGCATGGAAAGACGGAACGAGGTCCTGAAAGAGGCAGAGGATAACGGGCTCGAGAGACAGGTGGTAGGTTTGGCCTTAAAAAGAAGGGAATACCTGAGCCTCTGAGACAAAGGGGAAGGAGTGAATTGCAGGGGTGAATGCAAAGGGTTTATAAATAGGGGGTCAGGATTTAAGAAAGGTCATACTAAGTGACCTCAATTTTCTTGATTAATTGGGAGGCAAGATTATCTTCTGAGAGTGGGGCAGGCAGGGGCAGGTGGGGGGAGCTAAAATTAAAAGCAAAACCAAATGAAGCATTAGTCATTGTCACAGATCCAGGACTGGGATTAACCCTAAGAAAAAGGAAACTTTTTTTTTCCTTTTTTACATATTTTCCCAAAGATGTAAAAGACTGCAATCCAGAATCCTCAATCTTTCACATGACTGTCAGATTATCCTTCAATCATCTATGCCACTTCCATACTCTTTCTCATACTTATTCTTCAGTAAGCTGCTGAAGACACACATAGTGGGGCACCTGGGTGGTGCAGTCGGTTTAGCGTCCAACTCTTAGTTTTGGCTCAGGTTGTGATCTCAGGGTCATGGGATCGAGCCCCATGTCATGCTCTGGGCTGAGTCTGCTTGGGACTGTCTCTCTCTCCCTCTCCCTCTGCCCCAACCCCCTATGTGCTCTCTCTCTCAAATAAATTATTCTTAAAAAAAAAAAAGAGAGAGACACACACACACACACACACAGTTTGTGTTTTGTTCTGGTTGAAATAACTGAGGCATTAATCTCCAATTCTCCCAGGTTGCCCATGCTTCCAAAAACTGGTTCTTCTCAGACTGATAAGAGAGGTGATTTCTAGGGCCCGATGCACGAGGCTGTCTCTTAGCAATAACATCATTATGAATCCTTGCTTCCCACTAAATATCTTTGTATCTGAAGATAATATTCTGGGGGAAATGCCTGTGATTTCTACTCTAATTACTACAGAGTTTCAAAGGAAGCGGTCGAGGGCGAAGTCAGTTTGCCCCCCTCCTTACATTTGCCAAGAAACAACTTCAGGAGCTTGTCCTTTCCATTTTTACAAAAAATGTAGCAGATAAAGAAAAGTCTGAGTATCTTACCAACAAAGCTCACCTGTCTGTTTAGTAATAATAAGCATATTTTTACACCTCAAACATTGGCAAAGATTCTGCCCTTGGCCCAAATTCTAATGAGCCTCCTCCTCTGAGCTCTACCTTTCAACTAGGCCTCAACTTTTGAACTTCTAGTTCACCTCTGCATTGTCCAATTTCAGCAAGAATTCTGTTAAGTTAGTTTATCCTTCATCCTCTACATCTTGTCACCTCTGATAGCTAATTTCATTTTCTACCATCTCCCAGGTGACGTCCAATCGCCCTGGCCTGCCGCCAGCAAGGATCCTGGTTGGTTGGTTTTGCCAGAATCCCCTTACCTCCGATGTTTCCTCTCAGTAATTTTCCATCCACTGACCCCCAGCCTGCTCTTTGACTCTAAATTCTCACTTTTTTCTGGTTGCAATTGGAGTTGAGCCAATCCTTCTCCTCCACTGCAAGACCCCACTGTGGGGGTCCCCACACCTATGGTGATAATCCCCCTGGATAAAGTCTGCCTTACTATTCTCTAAGTGTCATGAATTTTTTCTTTAACAATATCATCAACATTTGGACACAGATTTAGAAAGGTGGCCAAAGCTTCAGTCCATATAACATAAATCTGCCAAACCACAATGAAGTGGGACCCATGATATCACAGCATCTGGTGAAATAATTGTCTTACTTTTGAGCAAGTCCCCTAGGTGGATCAAAAATTGTTGCATTGGTTTCTGGCTACATTGAAGGCAAGGCCGTTGGTGGCACCTCCAGGAGGGAAGTCTGCTGCCAATTCTATTAGGAAGTTCCCTTGAATCTTTAGCTAACCTTTATCAAGTCCTGTAAGAGTTGTTCAAAACAGCTGGTCAGGAAGGATTTTGGACTCCTGGGGCTGGAATATATGTGAAACTATTAAATGTAAATACCATACATGCATTAAGAAGACAGGAGCTTATATGTCTGCTAACCCATTCTGAAGGCACAGTTTGATCACCTACACTTATCCATAGCAAATCCACATGGAAAATCATATTTGTGGGTTGTCTCCACCACAATAGCGAAGCCCTAGATGTATGGCCAGGAGAAAGGAGATGATGAAGCCGTACGATGTCTTGGAAATAGCCGGGAATGCTTCAAAGAGATAGAGGCTCTGTTACCCAGGGCACAGCCTATATTCTCACTAACAATCAGCTCATGAAAGGCTGCTGTTGGGGCTCCTCCTACATGTGTCAGAGCACTGAGAATCGGTGGTTTGAGAGCAAGCGTTGAGTCGAAAATTATGCATCTCAGACATCAGCAGAGACCCAGGAACCAATCAAACGTGAATACCCAAGGACAGGCAAAATGAGATGGTATGATTGGATTTAAGCACATTTACTAACTTACCTTCAACCATCCATTAATAATTGTAGTTCTTTAACGGGAGAGGAAAATGCATTAAAGAGGCTGCTGTGAGTCACTTTGTTTTATCTTAGGTGAAAGCAAATGTAATCTAAGAAACTCTTCCTTTGTCGTTATAAAATAACATCCTTGTGTCTGTTCATAGCAGTAGATCTGTGTCAATTTCATGATTTTAACAACATAATATCGTTACCTAAGAGGCGGCTGTTGGTGAAAGCTGGGTAGGGGATACACAGGAATTCTTTTGCGACTTCTTATGAGTCTCACATAAAAAGTTTTTAAAAATCAATCAAAACAAAACAAAAAGATCTGCATATAAATTTGTCTCAATGTATTTCCAGCAACCGATGAGAAAAAGATTATCTACATTATGAGCGAAGTGCTTCCCTTTCTATCCTTGTTCCAGATTTCTATGTTACGTACTGTTTCAAGGTAGTAATAGAGGAGGTGTGAGGATTTGGTCCAGTCTATGCAGGTGCAGTATCGGGGCAGAAATGTATTAAGACTTTTGGATATTTGCCCCTGGCCGTCGCTCACTCCCTTCCTTCTCAGTACCTGCTCCTGGTGGCCCCGAAGTGTAGGAGCAGAGGGGAAGCAGGTGTGTGGGTCTAAGTGTCACAGTGGCGCACTCGCACTAGTGTCAGAGAATCGAGAATGGGGAGGAGGAGAAGACTGCAAGAAGAGGCCCAGGAGCAACAGGGTCCAAAGAGGAACAAGCAGTAAAAAATAACACAGACAAGGCCAAGAAAATGAAAAAAAAAAAAGGATGAAAAGGAGCAAATTGCTAATAAAGGAGTGCCCTTGGCCCTCACTTTGGAAGCTGGTGACTATGTGCCTAGAGTGAATCCTGGGCGGTTTGGTGTTAAGCGGCCCATCCTGCAGTATGGGCAGGACATGATTCCAAGGCTTGGAGCCGCAGGCAAGGATGGGAGAAGGGAATATGGAAAGGACTGGAGAGGGAGTGAGACAGCGGATGGAACAGCTGAGGGAAAAGCAAGTCAGTCACAGTCTGTAGGCAGTTAGCCCCGACCCTCCTCACCATGACCATCACGAGTTTTGCCTTATGCCTTGAATCCTGATGTTTCTTTTCCCCCTGAAGTTAATAGGAAGACACTCCTGCTTCCTAAACTTACATGTGCTTGATGTACCTTTGTTGTAAACCTTAGGGTGTCACTTGTCTCCTGTGGGTCTCCTACGACCAGCTTCTAATTGAATGTTGTATTTTGACCCAATCTGTAAGATTCTGTCAGATGGAGAGTTTTACCCTAGTGCTTGGCAAGAGGCTCATTATATATTATGAAGTTAATATAGCAGTTTAAAAGGAAAGAAAGGAAGGAAGAAAGGCAGACAAGACTTGACTTTTGGATAATTGTCATATATGGGGAAACAAAATTCACAAAGTCCAAGGTTAATGAGGGTGTGGTGAAGCTAGATCCATTTATGACCCATAGTGGGCTCTTGGTTTGGCCCAGGGACTGGCATCCCTCTCAGGGGTTAAGAAGGGAAGGAAGGCCAACTTGCTGACCCTTCTACCTCCTCTATTTATATCCCCGCCCCCATCCCTATGGGCTAGACAAAACAAGCACAGGTCCAGGCGTTGATGGCTCACCCATCTACCCAAAGGCTGACTAGAAATTGTCCTTCTCTGAACTGGGTCATGCAGACCAATGATGCTCTCATGGAATCCCCACCACTCAGTAACGCAGCCCCACCCCCACCCATAGCCACAACTTTCTCTAATTGCCCACCAGGCCAAGGCAAGGCGCTGTTGTTAGACAGGGGCTAACTACCTTTAACTTCTTAAATTGGCCTATCCTGTTCACGATCATTCCACTTGAAGTGGCCCTACCACAGTTGCTTGGATCACCTGTTCTACCTGAGCAGTTCATCAAAGGCAGGTAGAAGAAAGCATTAACACCATGCTTGTCAGTCAGCCAATTTGGACACTGACCCAGAGTCTCCAGAAATATCCAAGAGAGATCAATAGGAGAGGTAAGGGTCCTCATCACCACATGAATCTGATTCCCACAGTATCTCTACTGCTTAGTTAGCATGTGTGGCTGATGTGGGAAAGGTCTCAGGTGAGCTGCGGATAAAGCTTTGAAAGAGAGTGTCATGGAATCTACTGGCCAAGGCAGTTCTTCACTGTGACAATGGCTTTGAGAAGTGATGGGTAAGTATGAGGAAGACAAACCACAGAAGACGCTAGCCGTGAGAAGACAGAAAGAGGCAAGACACAAGAAATGGAAGGGAAGTGTACACATAATAATACCCATAGCCATTTGTGTAGGTCAAAGCAAATTATCAGCAATTTCACAGTGTTTAGTCTAATAAGAGGAGACCTGGTGTGCTCTCACCTATGATATACTTGAAGAAATAAATCAGCTATGTCATGTCACTGATTAGTTTATCCACTCATATAGTCATTCATTTAACAATAATTTATCGAGCTTCTACTATGTGCCAGGCATTGTTCCAGGCAGCAGGATTCAGCAATGAGTAGGATATCCAAAAATCCCTGTCCTCCCAAAGTTGACATCCTGGTAAAGAAAGATAGACAATTCACAAATTGTGTGTATATATGTGCATGCATGCACAAAAACAGAGAATATATATTATGTTAGTATTTATATGTACATATAGTATTACTATCTAACATAAATCTAACATTTTGTATGCATGTGTATGTGTTTGTGTGTGTTATGAAGAAAAATACGTGGGTGAGAAAGATAGCAAGGGACAGCAGGTATGGTCTACAACTGTAAATAAGGCGAGTAAGAAGGCTTCACTGACATTTGCCCTTTGAGCAAAGATCTAAAGGAGATAATGGAGTCATCCACGAGACTATCTGGACAAAGAACTTTCAGGCAGAGGGAACAACAGAAACATCAAGGTGACTCAAATGGACAGAGCAAAGGGGAGCATAAGGAGGGGAAGTCAAACCAGTAACGGGCGCCATATCCCATGCCACAGGACATGGGAAAGATTTGTTTTTTACACAAAGTGGCAAGGAAGCCGTTGGAGGATTTTGAGCAGACGGGAACAATGCTCTGTCTTATATTTGTAAAGAATCACTCCGGCTGCTCTGTTGAGAAGAGACTCCAAAGGAGCAACTGTGGAAGCAGGGGGAGGAGTTAGATAACTATTACTTCAGGGGAATTCAGGGGAGAGGGTGAGTGATAGTGACAGATGTGGGGAGGCGTGGTCAGATTGGAGGCCTAATTTGAGGGTAGAATGAATAGTCTTTGCTGCAAGACTGGAGGTGAGATGTGAGAGAATCAGAGGGGTGAGGAAGACTGGAGTTTTTGGTCTGAACAACTGACTGAATGGGTGAAATGTGAAAAATTATGGTAGCAGCAGTTATGGGGACGTAAATTGTGAAGAGGCCAGTCGAGATTGTATTAAATTTGAGATGTCTGTTAGCCATCTAAGGGTCATAATATGATCATGTTTGCTCCAGAGCCAGAGCCATAAACACTCTCACAAAAATACAATTTTTTAAGTCCCCTCAAATAATTGTGTGGCTATATAAATACGTAGTTATTTAAAATTAACTTTATTTTTATGTTATCCCATATGTTAACATATTCTTTTTCCAAATGAACAGGAATTATAACAACTGACTGCAAAGAATGTTATACAAGAATAAACAAAAGTAGAATTTGAGCCAACTTATTTAGCATATTAATCACACAATTTGGAAATCTTTGCACTAAAAAAGAAACAAACATGAACACATTCTTCTGTTCCGGCTAATGCTGATTTCATTTTCAAAGTTAATACTATAAAAATTAAAACCTATTGATCCTACTTTATCCATATGTACATGAGAAGTAAAATCTGGCTATTTCTATTTTTTTTTTAATTCATGAGATTCTATCTGGTGTTCAGTCATGCAGGACTGTAATTTGCTCCTATGTTCTCTTTATTTTTTTAAAGTTCAGCTTATTTGACTCTCTGGTGTCAGAACTAATGCATCCAGAGTCTTCCAAAAGCATCCACGTCATCCCTTTTTCTTTGATAGAGTCTGAGAGAAGTCAGGGTCTGAGCCCTGGGCCCTCAGTACACAGGTTGTGCTGACCCCCGGCCAGCGGCTTGTGGTAATGACCATGACTATGGATCAGAGACAAATGGATATGCGAGGCAGAAATATAGTTATATGCATGTCAGTATTTCTGTGATTGAACTGATTTTACTTGGGCATTTTATCACATCGATCATTTGTTTCAACAGCCTTTCAGTAAACAATAAAAAGACTGTGGATTTCAATTAGCAGGAGAAATTCTTGGATGGTCAAAAGAATGAAAAGAGAAATGAGGGAAAGATGCGATGCAGGATAAGGACAGAATCTTTTTTTAAAAAGAACGGAGGGTAACAGGGCACCTGGGTGGCTCAGTTGGTTAAGTGTCTGCCTTTGGCTCAGGTCTTGATCCCAGGGTCCTGGGTCCCAGGCTCCTGGGATCGAGTCCCACATCGGGCTCCCTGCTTCTCCCTCTTCCACTCCCCCTGCTTGTGTTCCAGCTCTTGCTGTGTCTCTGTCAAATAAATAAATAAAATCTTTAAAAAAAAAAAAAAAGGAAAGAAGGAAGGAAGGAAAGGAAAGGAGGGATGGATAGAGGGAGGGAGGGGAGGAACCAATGACTCCCCAAATCCAGCTTTGTGTTTATTATATTTTCCCCTGTTTTTATGTCCCTCCAGTTTCCTAGCTGCTATTGTGGTAGGTAGTTTTGAAGATTCTGACTAGGCTGCTTTTGTGATTTCCCTCCATTTCCTTCCTCTCCTCATCACTCCTTTATTGTATTAACCCCCAGAGAGAGCTTTGACAGAGATAGACATGCCTATTAGCCTAAACATCACATTTTGATCTAAATAAAAATCCAGTGTGAGTAGCTGATGATCCAATTTACAGCATACTCCATTTTAACCTCAAGATGACCCGGGATTCCTTCCCAACACTTCCTAAAGAAAGGCCAGACTTGTATTCAGCGAGAAGGGCAACACATCTGTAATCTTACGCTCAGCCTGCTATGGGAGAGAATGAAGTACTTGAATAGGGAAGGTTGCAGACTGGCATTTTTAAATTAAATCATCCAGATAATTGCACAGTTCTTGATATCATGACGCTAATGTACACATAGACCGAGCTAAAGGCTGGTCTGCCACAGTAATACTTTACCCAACCACTTAAGGGCTTAGGTGCAACCACTGAGCTTGCCTTCCTATGCTCTTTTTCAGTTGCTAGATTTAAAAGAAAAGTAACCACGTCAAAAAAAAAAAAAAAAAAAAGCTAGAAAGAAGAAGGAAAGATGAGTGATTTGATCATCTCGAACCCCAGAGCCCTGTTAAAAAGTATTTGTACTTTAAAAAATCTTTTTTGCTGAAAGCTTTTTCAGGAGAAATAAATTATACTGACTCTATATAAATAAAAGCAGAAAGAGCAAAGACGAACATGAACATATATTACCATTGCCATTCATCAAATATAGTTGACACTTCAATCTAATCCGGCAAATGAAAACACAGAAGTTTATAGAGTTATAGGAAGTAAGCAATTTAAACACACCAGGGCACAAGGTCATCCCACAGCACAACTAGGAAGATGTTCCCTTTTCTTTTCTCTTTTTCTTTCTTTCTTCTGTTTGAATTTCTCAAATCCCAACCGGGATCCATTGTTCTCACAGGGTGAGGGGGTCTTTAAATCAGATAATGAATAATAACGGTCCAAAATTTCCTTCATAGGTCCACCTTCCTCGAATGTCATAAACTAAAAGGATATTTCATGCATTTCGTACTGTCATTATGGTGCCAGGTTTCCCTTTCCATAATAAAGTCATACATTTCTTAACTAATTAGTTCATTAATTTTCAATGTGATTCCCAGTAAAAACTCTTTGAGATAGTTAATGTTTCTAAAAGTGTGTGAAGTTGTAAAAAAACAGTTCTTGGAGCCCCATCACCCCCAATCACCAACGGTCTGAATGGGCAAGGCAACATAGAGCGGCAAAAACACATCGTATTTGTTTTTGGAAGCAAACCTCCGAGGCCGCTTTATAACCAGAAATCATATCCGTGTCATGCAGATGCTGTGGTAAACTTTACGGTTCTAATTAGGAACGGACAGTTTTCAATGCACTGCTCAAACACTTTGCTAGTCTATATGTAAATACTTCACTAAAACCACTGAACGGTGATGGGGTTCAATATTAATATCGCAAATTAAAGATGACATCGGAATGCCTACTATCCAGAAGAGCGATCAGCACTCGTGGCGAGGCAATAATCCACGGCTTAAGCAACTTTCAAGCACCGTGGGGGAAAAAACAAATGTGATGGAGCTTGGAAATTGCACTGGTGCATGAAGAACATACCATATTAAAGAGCAACTGCTGATTGACCCAGTGATGAAGTGGAGGATATGACCATATGCTTCCATAAAGGACATTTGGAAATGGCTCCCAGATGATCCCCCGAGAACTCGTGACTATTACCTGGTGTATTCCCATTAACTGACAATGTAAACTTTATCTGTAACAGTGACATAAGCTGTCAAAATAATGGCCTGCCCTCGTGGGAGGAAAAAATTACCTGAATAATTACCTGGCCCAGCGTATCTTCCCCGACTGAAATATCAAAGAGTTATGATGGCTGGATTTCCCTTAAGTGTTGTGGGCATTGCCTTGGAAAGAAGAATGGTTTCAGCTTCTTTCCTCAGATACTTCGAAAGGGGGAAGTAGGTATGTTAATGTGGGGAACGGGAATACAACACAAGAGGGAGGAGATTATTCAAAGCAGAGTTTATAATCCCAAGCATGAGGCCCTCTGCTGTCTGCTAAAAATACTATTCTGGGTCTGCTTCTTTTGGTAAATCATGTTTTCCTTAGACAGAGTCATAATATAGACCAAGTAAGAGGGTGTACATTGATGGCACCAGGCGTGAGGTCTAAAGCCAAGAATCTCCACAGAGGAAACCGAGGAATTCTATCCAAGACATGGCACCGCCATTTCTTCCTTGATGCTGGGACAAAGACAAGAAGCCAAGATGAGCACACATGTAAATAGATGTTGTGTGCCCCTGATGGTATGAGCAGGGGTCTCAAGAGTCAACTCTGGAAAAGGCTGCTGGATTTCAAATCCTGGTTCGGCTACATCCCCGCTGTGTGGTACTGGGCAGATTACTTAATCTCTGGGCCTTAGCTTTCCTCTGTCAAATGTAGCTTCCTTACAGGTCAGACCTGGGTAAATGTGCTATAGCCACCACCTCTGATTACCGTCTTCTGCCCTAGAGCAATCTAAGGATATTTTTAGGGGCAACTTAAGAGTCTCGTGGTTCTTCTGACCTCCTTTCACCCTCTTTCTGCTTCCAAAGTGGGAAGAGAAATGTTGAGGCTCTCCCATGACTCCCTTGGGCTGCTGTGTCTGCCTGGCTGCCCCGGAGAAGCCACACCCAGGGCCACTGCTGCTGCTGCTGCTGCTGCTGAAGCTGGATCCAGGCAGGGATCCCCCACCGGCACCCTCTTCACCAGGGGCAGAGGCCTGGGTCTTTGGCTGGGGCCATAGGCACCTTTTGCCCACGCTGCCTTTCTTTGACCTACATCTTCCCACAAGTTACTCTGCTTTCCAAGCATGACCTAGCACCATGTGGATCATGGAGCCACCCTGCCCCACCCCCCATGAACACCTGTTCCCCCACTTTCCCCATAACTATGGAAAGTTCCAGTCTTCTGAAGTTGGATAGCACTAACTCCACTGGTTTCCCAAGATCGCCTCCTAAGTACATTATTTGTGTGAGAATCCTTGTCTCAGGGTTTTCTTCTGGGGAAACCCAGACTAAGACACGTTAGTTGGTGCCTTTTCTGATGGAGAAACAGAGCCTAAAATGGGTCAGGGAACTCCAGTGCTGGGCTGTTTTGGGTGTCACAGATACTGTGTCAATGGCAACAACAAGGCAGGCGGCCGTCAGCTGGAGAGCAGAGTAAGAAATGACTGTCCACGGTGGCGGTGGTGCCTTATGCAAATCTGGATGGCTTCTACATACAGCCTTCCCTTTTCCTGAACATTCTCATTTTCCAAGAGGCTTTCAACTCGTGTTAGAAGAAAAGAAATGGGGGAGGGGGTGCCTGGGTGGCTCAGGCGTTAAGCAACTGCCTTCAGCTCAGTTCGTGATCCCAGGGTCCTGGGATGGAGCCCCACATCAGGCTCCCTGCTCAGCAGGAAGCCTGCTTTTCCCTCTCCCACTCTCCCTGCTTGTGTTCCCTCTCTCACTGTGTCTCTCTCTGTCAAATAGATAAATAAAATCTTTAAAAAAAAGAAGACCTAAATTAAAAAAAAAAGAAAGAAACAGGAAATGGAAACGGTACCAAAGAGAAGGTGGCTTTGTACTCTAACTGCCATGAGTGGAGAGACAGGGTGTGAAGAACAGTGGCCACGTCGGATTGAGATTTTTCTCCCCGGCACCTTCTCCAGGAGGCAGACACAAATGGGAGGACGTGACATGAGAGCAATCTCCCTGTAACAATCACCCACCGCAACTCCACAATCCATAATGGCTGGAATAGAGAAAGGCAACAGTAATAAAGGCACATTATTACCTTGCCTCTGTGAGATCAAACAATGCTCAGGTTGATGGAGGGTCCACTTTCATGTCTCCTGAAAAGTCCATATTTCTGGATATCACTGAACTACCAAGACTTTTCCTAAGGTAAGGTTAAAAAAATAATTGTGGTTTAGGCGTCTGTTTCAAAAGGAGAACCAACTGCTGTTTAAGTTCTGTGCAAGAACAACAGAGACCCTGAATATAGACAGAAGCTCTGACCCATTGTATAGCGAAAGAAAAATAAAGCCGCGGCTGTCCATGAATGCTTGCCTTGAATTCAGGCGTGGTCCGAGTGAGTAGGACAATCAGGAGGTGTGATGATTTTTTAATGGCCGCTTCAGCAGAGATGTTCACACCGGCATTGTTCTTGGGGAAAAAGCCTCCATTCTGTGAGATACTTGTCACACTCCAATTAAAAACAGATTTATTGTCAAGGAGTTGTAGATTATCGGTTTCCTTCCACCTGTAGTTTGTCTATTATTGAAAAATCTTACCGTAAAGGAAAAGTTAGAGGCCGAGAAGAGCTTTTTATAAGTCCAGAGTGGGAAAATATTGCCACTTAAAAAATACTATTTCTGAGAGAAAGCAGAGGTGTCAGAGACAAAGAGAAAAAGAGGGAGATGTGTCAGTCAGTCAATAGTATTTATTGAACACTCACTGTGTGGGGAGAACACAAAGGGCATAATAGACTCAGCACTTGTTCTCCAGGAGCTTGGAAACTGATGGAAGGACAGGCATTAACACGAGGAAACCCTTGTAAAGCATACGATTAATTGCAACTCTGAAGAGGGCTCTGTGTGTGTGTGTGTGTGTGTGTGTGTGTGTGTGTACGGGTGGGTGGGCATAGTCGTGTTTGTTTGTATTTAAAGGGAGCTTGAAAGTAAGAAACAGCCATGGTAATGAAATCAGAGAATAAACACCACTGAACACAGGAGAAATGATACGAGAATACAAATTATCCTGTAGCACTTTTGTCTTTCAGTTGACTCTTCTCTGAGTGTAAATCAGATGCGGAAATATAACACAGGATACCTTTCTTGTCATTGGGACATCGAGTAACTGGCATCCTACCATGTCTGATAGCTAACGCTTCAAAGATATGCATCATATGTATTACTGTTCCACCTCACGGAAGTGATCTGACTTGAAAATGTGATGACAGGGAGCCATATTGGGGAACAGAAATTGTTTACGAAATTGCTTGGTCTGTTGGTGAATCCAGGCCCTCATTTAGAATTCATTATTTTATAAACTGCACAAAGGGATTTCCAAGTTGTCAAGCTCGGTTTGTAAAAAATAAAATAAAAAGATATGATAAAATATCTGACACAAGCTTTTCTGACTTTAATTTTTTTTTTCTCTGTACTATTCATCTTCCCAGTCATAGCGGGTACTCCATCAGCTGTGATAGCTGCTATTTTCTCTGGATTTAGATCAAACAACCTCAGAACATCCATCAGGGCCATTTTTACATCCTTTCTCCTTTGATGCCAAACCCCAAAGATTCCCCATCATGTACAGTCTGCAAGTTGTGGGGCTGACAAGCATTAGTAACCTTGGAATGTCACCCAGACACCAGCTTTCATCCTGGAGGAGGCTAATGAATTTTGCTGCAACCAACTTGGTCTTGAAATGATTTTTCTTCAGGTCACCTTTCATAGTTAAAATAGTTTGCTTTCTTATAGTTAACTTTTCGTCTGCTGAGTGAGAACGGCAGAGAGGATGGAGTCCAGGGACAGGAGCATCTGGAGCACAAAATTGTGATAACCGCTTTTAACACTGTGTATTTTTTAAGCATCTCAGCAACACTCTAATTTTTTAGTGTCCTCATTTGCTAAATGTCATTATAAAGGTAGAGCCCACAATGTAGGATTTTCAACTTTTTAAGCATAAGATTCTCTTAAAAAATAAATACATAACTATATATACATAATCTGCTTTGAATATATGTGAGTCTAAGAAATTAAAGTTTGGCCCAGATGCTCAAAAAATACACCGTGTTAGAGGCAGGGATCAAAATTTTGTGCCCCAGATTCTTGTCCTCAGGTTCAATGTTTGCCATTTTTACTTAGCAGATGAAAAGTAAACTACAGGGGAGCCTGAGTGGCTCAGTCAGTTAAGCGTCTGTCTTTGACTCAGGCCAAGATCCCAGGATCCTGGGATCGAGCTCCTGCTAGCTCTGTCACTATCTTTGTCTCTGTCACTATCTTTGTCTCTGTCTCAAAATAAATAAATAAAATCTTTTTAAAAAGTAAACTACAAGAAAGCTAATTATTTTAACTGAGAAATGATCTTTAAAAAATCATCTTTCTCTCTCTCTCTCTCTCTCTCTCTCACACACACACACACACACACACACTCCCATCTAGAATTACCTATATTTGGTACACCGTAAAGGAGAAAATGCAGAACGACATAAAGTGAACTTAAGAAAAGTTTCAGTGAACCTGGATCTCATTAAGGAAAGCCACTCCTGGCATGCCTGGGTGGCTCAGCCGGTTAAGCCTCTGCCTTGGGCTCAGGTCATGATCTCAGGGTCCTGGGATCAAGCCCCATATGGGGCTCTCTGCTCAGCAAGGAGCCTGCTTCCCCCCCCCTCCCCCCCCCCCCGCCTGCCTCTCCGCCTACTTGTCAAATAAATAAATAAAATCTTTATTAAATAAATAATAAATAAATAAATAAAATCTTTAAAAAAAGAAAAAGAATAGCCACTCCACATATTCTTTAATAGGCTAGTACACACACGTGTGAGATGTATCAAGGGTCAGTGCAGTTTGGGCATGCATAAAAATTTGCCTATTCTTCAAAATAACATTGTCGCAGATTTAAGAACCACTGCTCTAGGCCTACAAAAGGCAATAACTATTTCTGGTCTATAACGTGCTCACAGTAGAGTAGTGTTGTTGTGGCCCAAGACAAGGGTTCAAAGTCAGGATTCAGGCGTTTATGTAGTTAATATTCGTCGAAGAGCAGCCACACGCGTTCCCCAGTGTTTACTCACCCATGGCCTAACGACAGAATAGACCCTCAAAATTTCAAATCCAGATAAATTAATGAATGCATCTTTGTAAACTAGTCTTCCTTCTCTCTCCGGAGCGCACGGCTGCTCCCGCAGACATCAGCAGAACCCGCATCTTCACAGACTCCCGCCCTCCCGGCAGGCCTAGGGCCCTTGGAAAGCCCCATCCAGCGGGGGGTTCTCTCTGAGCCTGCACCCCGGGACTGGCACGTGTTCCGCCGGCCGACTCCCGCGCGCCGCGCCCACAGATCCGCTTGAGGGCGCCAGCGCCCTCCCTGAGAAGGCGCGCGCTCCCAGAGCTCGGAGCCTTAGGCCAGTGTTGGCAGGGGACTGTCGCAGTCCCTGACCTCTTCGCATCCTCGCTTCACCGCGTGGACCCCTGGAAAGGAGGGAGTGCCTCTCTTTCCCACTTTGTGTCACCCTTTCTCAGCTAGGCATCCAAGCAACAGCTGTCTCACCTATCTCCCCCTGCCCTCCGTGAAAACAGCTCCCTCGGCTTCGCCCGCCCGCACTATCCCATCCACATCTGAAATGTGCCCCAAGCTGTCCTCCCAGGCCTTGTGGCCCCATGCCTGTCTGGCACCCGCACCCCCACTGTGGCGTCTTGGGGCAACTACCACTGTGCCTCTCGAACTTTCCTGCATCCCAATCACCTGGGGACCTCGTTAAAATGCAAATTTTCATTTAGCCAGGCTGCCATGGACTTGCGTTTATCAACAGGGACAAGGCTCAAAATTTAAGGGGGCTACAAAAAACTCGGTAATCAAGATAAATAGTATTCTAATGCAATATTAATAATACCTAATGCAGTATTTGAAATGTAATATTTATTTATAATTAAGTTATTTTAATATATTAAAATTAATGTTTATTACCCATTAAATATTAATAGAATATTTATAGAAATATTTAATTAATGCAATATTGATAATATTTAATGCAATATTTTGAAAAATGCAAATCAATACCTCCAAAATCTGCGATGAACAAAATATCCAAATTTTAAGTAGAGGATTAAAGATCCCAAGCGATGTTGACCACATTATCAGCAGCAAGACCACACAGCCAAAAACATTTTTAGTTCCTCTGAGAGATTACCCACCCCTACCCCACTTTACCAATGAGGCATCAGTCTGTTAATTTAGGTGTATGCTAAGATCATTGACATATCTTGTCATACCTTACAACAACCATGTGAAGTAATCATGATTAGCTGAGGAAACATTCTGAGCAGTGGTTCTCAACTGGGCACTTAACAGTGCCTTGAAACATTTTGAGTTGTCACAGATCTGGGTGGCCTTCTGGCATCTAGTGGGGAGGTGGCGAGGTGGGACTAAGCATTATACAACACACAGGACAGCGCCTCACAGTGAAGAATTATTTGTCCCAAAATGTCAATAGTGCCAGTGACGAAAAACCTGCTATAAAAATAGGGTACTATATATAGATTATATCATCGATAATAGATATGATAACTTGAGTTTGAACTAAAGTTTTCTGACTTGTAAGTTTTTTTCTACTCATCATCTTCCCCCAGCAGAAAGAAAGCATTTCTACTTTTAACCCTGGGCATTGACTTAGTCATAATAAATATTTCTTCTTTGTGTGTAAAGGTATGATATAAGAAAATTAATATTCTGGGAGTCTTTGGGGAAAAGTCCGTTGGGTGACAAATAGAAAAGGTTAGGAAGAGCTGCTAAATGTTACCAATTTAGAGCCAATTAAGGATACAAGCCCGCTGTGGTTCTCTAGAAAGTTGGCTTCAGCTGTGTTTAATGAAAGTAAACCTTGAACCATATTCTCTGATGTGGAATTTGGAAAGCTTAACCTACCCTTAAATTTGGTAACACCTTAGGTTTGAAGCCAGTGGAAATTCATCTAGTTCTCTAAAAATTTTCATATCTGCCAGTTGACTCATGATGTCAGATGAAAAAAAATCTCGCTTAGAAATGTTTCAATGTGTGAGTATATGAATTAATAAAACGTCAATGTAGTATTTTCATTTTTCAGTATCTCTCAACATCTACCTTTTGTTAGGGTCTCTAGTGGAAGCACAGACTGGAGGTTGGAAGGCAGAAGGAAAGGAAGGTATTTCTGTCTTGTTCTCCAGTTTCTGGACACCCCCAGGCTCTGGGAGCCTCTGGATTCTTTGGGCACTCCCAGCACAATACATGTCATCTGCCCCCAGGGGACTAACACCAGCTGTAGGTGACAGAGGGACCTCCCATGAATTCCAAGGTTCAGAAGACCTCTTCTCTTTTGCTCTCCCAGGCCTGGGGGTGGTAACTGCTCCCGGCAGGGACTAAGATTGGGGCTACTCCAGCATTTCCTTCCTGCTCTTGCAGACTTCAAACTCGCATAAAGAATTCCCTGTATGCAATCCCCTCTGCTTAAAATACCTATTCTGACTTTTATTACCCTGACTAGAACCCACATACAGGATATTATAACAGATAAGATATAAGAGCAAAATGCACACAAGTGTGCTGGTTATACCTCTTTATATACAGCTTATCACTGGTGCATTTCTCAGTGACCCTATTAGAAATAACATATGTCAAATGTAACCTAGATGCTTGGGACAGAACCGGTGCTCATAAAAAGGATATGCGTGTATGTGTATGCGTGTTTTTCCATTCATGCTTTCCTTTTCCCCCACTAGAAGAAGTTGAAGATTAGGTGGATCAAAATGATTAAAAAAAAAAATTCCAACTGTTCAACCAAAAGAAGCAAGGTCTGGAATGTATTTAAATAATGTATCTCAACCAGATGTTAACTAGAGTTTTCTCCTCTTTAAAGAGCAATGATGCCTGTCCAAGAGAAACACTTTAATCATCCCACTCTCCCTTTGGGACTATGGAAAACTGCCGCATGCAAATGCTGCAGATCTAATTGATCATGTGTGAGTATGAATATGTGACTGTTAGGACTTAGGTTATTCTGTTTCTGACTTGCCTGTTTCATTGTAACAATACTTCTGCATTTTCCTATACAACCTGGATGTTCTTTTTTGTTTTAATTATTTATTTATTTGACAGAGAGAGAGCGAGAGAAAGCAAGAAAGCGCAAGCAGGGAGAGTGGCAGAGGGAGAGGGAGAAGCAGGTTCCCTGCTGACCATGGAGCCCAATGCGGGACTCAGTCCCAGAACCCTGACCTGAGTTGAAGACAGATGCTTAAGCAACTGAACCACCCAGGTACCCCCATCCTGGATGTTCTTAAGTTTTAACTTGAATATTTTGGCAGCCTGGCTTCAGTCATCTAAATTATATGGTGACATAACTGTAAACGTTTTCTCCAAAACACAGAATCCTAGGAATGTTGAAATTTTCTGACTCGTCTGACAATCATTTTATTCTATATAAACACAGCAGTTAGTGATTTTATGCCAATTTAAATGACATTTGGTATGTAGGTAGAAGATAAATGATTGTATCTTTATAAAGCCAGTTAGACATCTTATAAAATATAATACCTTGTCGTTCATCAGACTCATGTTAGAGGAAAATGTTTTCCTTAACTTCATTCACTTGACAGCCTTGAGGTCTGCAGTTAATGGGACTATTTATAGGGCCACTTTCTGCAGGTTACTGGTGGTCCAACACCACAAAATATCCAGGGAACGCAGAACAGTATCTTGGATGTCACCGGGAGTACCAAGGGAACATATGATCTGGGTCTTGCTTTATTAATCTATACTCTCCAGCAGAAAGTAATAAGATAACCATGCGTCTTTAGATTAGTGTGGTAAGATTTGTAGATACATGCATCTGTGGAGGGCTCTTTGCATTGCACTAGACATGCAGAATGGTAGATAATGGTAGTGAGGCCATGTGGGAGTTAGGGGAATAGTTACAGTGACCTAGGGATATTACTCCATTTTCTTAGCCTAAGTTCCTCCCAGGAGAATAAAGCCCATGGCTTGGGCTTTTTGCAGCCAGTTTATTTTGGAAAGTGATGCCAGGGTCCAGGAGTGAAGGACCAGGGAGAGTCAAACCAGGAAGGTGGAGAGGAAGGCAAATCAAGACGTTATTGAGTTGGTCACCGCTGTGGGCAGCTGAAGCTCTACCCTGCTAGTACCCTCCTAGGGGTTGGAGGGAACCGCCCACCCACAGGATCATAGGGAGAACCACTTACCCGTTGGCTCTCAGATCTTGCTTGGATCTCCTTTGATTGAGGGCTGCCCGTGGAGAGTTAACTCGCTTCCACTCCTGAGGGCATAGAGGTCGCACCCCAGAGCACAGGGAGCCCAGGTGGGAGAACGGATATTGCCGGCATAAAATGGTCAATCTTGTGCACATCTGTTCCCAGTAGCCAAGGCTAAATAGGAAGCAAGATCAAGAGGACAAAGGGCAATGCCTGAGGGGAGTCTGACAGGGCCCAAAGTCTCCCATCGGGGTGTGAGCAGAGAGGTCTCCTGCAAAAGAGATTTGGCCCTATATGCTACAATCAATGTTTTAGTAAGGAAGTTTCTATCAGGAGGTCCTGGTTTATATTTTCCTATTTTTGTAAACCATCTCATTTCTCAAGACATTCCACTACTAAGAACTAATTTACTTCTTAGCTCTGGTGTCAGTAATATGTCCTCC
>CM052810.1:39941502-39981370 GCA_028533885.1 Nasua narica
AAAAAAAAAAGATTTTTATTTATTTATGAGCCGAAGGCAGAGGCTTTCACCCACTGAGCCACCCGGGCGCCCCTGTTAGCACTATTCTAATGGCCCACGCATTCCTTTAAAAGAAATACTGAACCTTGAGCGAGAATGATTTGCTCAGCAGGCTACCATCCAGGACCAGGCAGCTGACTCCAGGGACCTAGGACAAACCCACTCATGTGGACCGGGGATCTCCTCAGAGCACTTGGATAACCTCCATGCCTGGGGGATCGGGGGAGAGGATTGCAGAGCACTGCAAACAGGAGCAATGGAGCCCAGGGCCCACACAGGATGGCCTGGGTCAGGGCACCTGCTGGGACAACACCGCCCCCTAGCTGCTCCCAGCCGCCAGAGGAGGACTTAGAACATTTTGAGGTAGATGCTCCAAAACATAAGGGAGAAGGCGAGAGGACCGAAGATCCCCCCGGTCGAGGGTCTGAGGGCAATACTAGCTATTCTCCTCACCTGCTTTTTCAGAAGCATCTTTTCTAAAGACCAAAACACTGTTATTCTGGCAGACTAAACGCTGGGAGAAATGGGCTTTCCTTTGTGTGCTAATGCCAAGCTTTTATGAATTGGGCTTTTTGCAGCGCAGAAATATGTCTATATAGGAAACCAGTTTTTATCTGCAATGCAACCAAGGGGCAACTCAT
Organism: Nasua narica; assembly: GCA_028533885.1. Taxonomy (NCBI): domain Eukaryota; kingdom Metazoa; phylum Chordata; class Mammalia; order Carnivora; family Procyonidae; genus Nasua; species Nasua narica. The sequence goes on from CM052810.1 coordinate 39,942,183, forward strand.
TAACAGTATTAAAACACCATCTTCGTGCTTTATATATGAGTCTCCAGACATTCATATTCCCCTTAGAATGTACTCCTGGTTTGAACAGGAGTGGAACGTATCTCATGTTCATTTGATCTGTAATGGAATCTATAGGTTATACTGTATATTCTTTTCTTTATTTCTGAAGATGCCTCTTTATTATGTTACCCCTTGGTTACTGTTTCTTGCAACCCCTATTTATACCACAGATTCTCCAGAAAACAACATTACCAAGGTCAGACAGTACAGATCTCGTCACACGTACCCCTTCTTAAGACAGCATTAAACTGCTGCTGTTACTGTTGAACTGTTCCTGTTTCTATGAGGTTAACATATAAAAATGTATTATTCATGAAAGAAAATGCATTTCATATATTTTGCCAATTGTTATTATTGTTCTAGAGGGGCAAATAAATGAAAATGGTGGTAGTTGTGGAAATGCATCCTTATTCAGAACTTAATATACAATACCAATTTAGACTACTTACCTTCTTCAACTTTAAACCTTCCATTAAACTGCAAAGCTTGATGTCAGCTAAACTCTATAAATGTTAATTTAAGGTCAAGGTGCTCCTGGGAAGCATTTGAATGCTTAGAGCAGAGCCCAAGAAAACTTCTTTTCAAAGATTTATGGGATGATATGGCTCCTTTTTGAAAAATAGGAGCTCTATTTCTACTTTTTCCAATCACTTTCTATTTCAAGCTCTAGGACACACTTTTCTTTATGGATCTTTTTGAGATATTTAATAGCATTCTGGAGATGTTAAAATGCAAATTTTTTCCATGTGTAATGTATAGTGTCTCTCCAATTTAAACTTCATTTAGTAATGCCAAATGCTTTGTATAGTGAGGGATGAATCATCCAGAACTCGGGAGCACTTTCGTCCATAAAGTAGCCAAAACACAAATGCATCCTTTTCAATGTCCAAATCACCATGAGGTGGGATTTTTAGCCAATGGTCACTTTTTCTGAATCTGACTCATGTGCCAAAATGCATTCAAGTTTTGGTTCAAAGAGACCTAGGGTCCATTTTTCTTTGTTGCCTAAGTTACTGTACGGAATAAAGTTGGGCACCAAGGAATCTAAACATGCCCCCCTCCCTTTTAGGCCACCAAAGTCTCTTTCAAGGGGGAGCTGGAATCTTGTCGAGGCTGTGGTTGAGGCGAGCAACACAGTTTCTTCTTTTCTAGAAGCCACGAGTCCATTCCACCCATGCAGGAATATGAGGTGCCCTAAGGAGAGGGCCAGCATCATCACCGTATTCATACACCTCTCTGGGATATGGACGTGACAGGTCAAACCTTACTACTCTCCTAGGAAGCCCCCATCCACAGCCACTGTTCAAGGAAGGAAGATCTAGATGGCCCCTTAATGCCTTTGTGTAACATTGTATATAACAACCCAGATCCTAGAGCAAGTGACGAAAAGCCAGCAAATATATGGGCTCTCCGGAGGTACCTCATAGGTGGTCTGACACAACAGCTTGATTCAGAAAGAGATAATGGTCATTAGACAGGGCAATGAGATTTTTCTCTCAGAAATTTGAAAGTGAACAACAATACAGCCAAGCAATTAGCAGAGGAGTTGAAGGTGAAAGGGTACACTGGGAAGGCTGTTAGCGGAGGCCATGTAGCAGGAAAGGTGAGTGAGCAGAAGCTCTAATAATGCAGAGTCATAACGTAGAAACTAGGCATGAGAGAGACATTCCTCTGAAACATCAGAAGAGAGGAGTTGATTCTTAGTAATTACAAATCATCAGAATCAAACCATCTCCGTGATGCTTGGTTGTAAACCTTTCCCTAGTTCTCAGAAATACTTGCTGTCTTTATTCTCTATTTTTGCACAATTTGTTCCTTGTTAATGGAGATAACCTGAGTTCTTTGCCAGGACTGACAAAAAGCTCCTTCTTCCTCCCACCTCCCCGCTTCCAGGGTAAGGCTTTGAAATGCACTAAGGAATCTTCTGACGGAGGACTCTGGAGATCCTGTGACAGACAAGAGGCTCAATCCGGGAGACTTAAAGGTAGTCGTTGCCTTCCTGAGGGGAAAGTTCGGTCTAAATAGCACCTCAGGCCGGGGACGGGCATGGCTGTAGCTGGAGGTTGGTATGGTGGGAATGCAGACAGTTGCAAGGGAACCGCTGCTGCTCGGAGGGCCGGCCAGGGGCAAGAACACCAGTCCTCAACACACCCTACATGACACGAGAGGCTTGATTTTCTAGACAAAAGCACACGCCGAGGCCTCTCTCTGTTATCTGAGTGTCGAAGGAAGATAAGTAAAACAGTCTCTTGGACGCCTACACGACAGACTTGCTTGCAATCAGTGTGGGCTTCCCATTCGGAGCTCATTCTCTAAGGGGAGTTCTGGTCTAAAATAGTCAAGAGAATAGGAGTAAAATTCCAGGACATTCGTCCAACCTTGCTTGTGCAGTGGTGGAATGTGGTAAAAAGAATGCTGGGGTAGGAATGGGAAGCGACTGTAACCCAGAACACCCGAGTTCACCTCTCTGGGCTTCAGTTCCTTCCTCGGTAAAACTGCTGGGGCGGGACTAGATATAATTTTAGGCATAATTTAATTTTGTTTTTATTTATTTTTTTCAGATCTATTTTTTCTATTTTAAAGAGAGAGATAACAAGTGGCAGGGGCAGAGGGAGAGGGAAAGAGACTCGCAAGCAGACTGCCAAGCACAGAGCCCGACCCAGTGACTCTGAGATCACGACCTGAGCTGAAAACAGGAGTCAGACGCTTCACCGACTGTGCCACCCAGGCGCCCTGAAGACCGTAATTTTAAAAGCTGAGGGTTTCTGTTTTTACTCTGACATCTCCACAGGTTAGAGCCCTGCTATCCCTGTCACAAACTCAGGGATGGAAAGGAATATTTATCTAAGAGCTTTGCAGTTGTTGACTTCAATTACCATATGGTAACTTCCAAGCCTGTGTAAATATTGAGCCGTAGTCCCCTCGGACTCTGTAATATTTTGACCTAATCAGATTTATAAGATGCATATGAGAAAGAATACAATTCTCTTTAGTAGGCAGTGTAAACAACGGCCTATAGGGCAGCTGGAAGGGTTAGGGAGTTAACTCTCCTCTTGAACCCTCAGGCAAAGACTGACCAGAGCGTTTTAAGGCACGTGACTGGTCCTCAGTCCTAGAGTTTTCCTGGTGGGATTTGGCTCCAGCTGCCCAGAGTTATAAACTTCTCTAAACCTGGGGCCTCTGAACCAGCGTCCATCCTTAATCTCCCACCTGCTCAATATAATGTCTCATGAGGAGAAAAGCCCCTCATGGTCATTCCGACCTGTCTTAGGCTTCTCTGACAGATTCATGCCCCTAAATAGAGAACATGTGCTTGTCGGTAGTTGTCTTGGGTTGGGATTCCTCTATAGGCAAAACCTGGGACAAGACTTGGAGTTTATGAGGGTTTGATCATAGGAAACTGTGAAGTGGGGAGTAAAGCAGAGAGACAGGAAAGGTGTGTCATCAAGCCAGCTCGCACTTCAGGCGGCCCGGGCCAAATCTCCCTGGAACCTCTGTCAGGAAAGGACACAGGCCCTAAGTTATCCCACCTGAGGGGCGGTCCTATACCAGCTCCAGTCAGTCTTTGCCTGAGGACTGAAGAGGAGAGTCAGTTGGTAGGCTACAACGTGGGCTCTGGCAGCATGATAAAGCGTGAAGCCAAGGAATATAGGGCTCACAGTCAGAAGTTACGGAAGCAGTAAGGGTGAGGAGATAGGATTGGGTGAAGAGTGGGTCTGTTGGGAAGACGCTAAAATGTTCACACTTTTTTAAGACGTGAAAAGGAAAACGAAAAGCCTGATTCTCCTACGCGCAGCTAAGTGGCCCCGTGTTTTGGCAACTTGACGAAGCTCACTAGACTCAGCTACTCTGACTAGGGAGCAATATTTTGCTTTGTGACTGCACCTTCAGTGTTTTACCCTGGATTAGAATGTTGCCCAATTCTGAGAATCAAGGAGCCTGATCATCGCTGCCCACAGGTAAGAAATATTCCGTTTATTTACTTAGACGTTGCCTCTTTCTAGAACAGATCTAAGGCCGATTTGTAGCATCATTGTCTTTTAGAAGCTTTCAGAATTTTTGAAACAGTCCCTGCACTGAGATGAGTGACATATATTTGTATGCTGACAGGGACAGGGATCTTACTTCCTCACGTTTTTTGGATAGCATTGTTCAAAAGTTTTTTACTTATTAAAAAAATATAGGGGCACCTGGGCAGCTCAGTCAGTTGAGTGTCCAACTCTTGGTTTCTGCTCAAGTCATGGTCTTAGAGGTTGTGAGATGGAGCCCGCGTCAGGCTCCGGACTCAATGGGGAGTCTGCTTGAGACTCTCTCCCTCTCCCTCCTCCCTGCTTCTCCCCTGCTGGAGCACGTGCTCACTCTCAAATAAATAAAACAGCCGAGCACAATACAGTGTGGTGAGCTCTTTGATGAGGTGCACACAGAAGTCCTACATAGGAGTGTACCCACAGGAGGGCGGCACTGAGTCCTGGGGTGCTGGGGGCCAGAGGAAAGAAGATGAGTGAATAGGCCCAAGGGCTGTGTGTGTGTATATATATGCGTGTGTGCACACACTTCTCTTTCCGCGTATTTAGCTGTATGAAGTTTGAGGGCAGATCAGTTTCAGGCTCAGAGCACACACGTGTAGAGGCTCAGGGCTTAGAAACAAATGATGACTTAAGAAAACAACGAGTTAGTGGCTATAACTGAGGCATAAGGTGGGAAGCAAGGACAGAAGAGATCTGAGGGGGAGGCAGAAGCCAATTATGCTTGATCAGCCAGATGCCGGGTTTGGGTTTCAGTCTGTGGTCCCTGACAGTTACTGAAGGCTTTTAAGGGAGGAAATGACAGGATCAGGTTTCCTTTGCGGACTCCGGCCGGCCGCCATGCGGGTGAAAGAGTGGGAGTGAGGCCTGGAGGCGGAAGACGAGCCCTGAGGCAGCCAGGGAAGGCGGAGGAGAGCAAAGGGCCTCGGGGAGGAGGCGGTGGCCACCGAGATGGGGAGAAGTAGGCTCCTCCCAAGGCACCCCAGGCAGGGGCAGGCAGCATGCCTCGGTTCTCTCTTTGAGAACCAGAAGTACCTCTATGATCCCATGTCTGGTGACGTATGACAGTGTTGGCTTGCATTTATATTTCTCCACCGGATGGTACCATTGCCACAGGGAATAAATGTTTATTTTCATCTTGGGTCCAGTCTGCCAGCTTCGCCGGGCACAGGGTGGTCCCTTAGACGTTTGCTGAGGGAGAAATATGTATCCCTTATGCATTTCACCTATTTGTGTAGTTGTACCACTTGGTAACTGTAGGGAACGTATTTAAGCTTGTTTTGTATTTAAAGTCTTTCCAGAGCTCCCCTATCTGCTTCCAGTTTCAACAACCTAATCCTTTCCATGGTTGTGTATCCAGCTTGGTTTTGAATCCTTCCCCATCCTAGTTCATCTAATGACAGTAAACTCCTGGGACTGTGCATCATACTTCTAGAATCTTGAGAGAGAAAAGCCAAGCGCCAAAAATTGAATGAGGCAGAAGAATCTAGCCAGCGCTCTATTGTTGGCCAATTCCACTCCTGTCTGCATGATCCCTTTCTCCAAAGGCCAAGCTGGAGACTAGAGCCAAAAGAAAGTCCTTCAAAGGAGTGAACAGCTTCTGCATACACTCTATAATGTTCTCTGTGTGTAGATTGAGTAGGGGGTGGAGAGACCATAGGAAGGGTCGCTGTGAGCAAGGGTGTCCCCCTTACCCCCACCCCCAAAGCAAAGAGGACAAGGAGAAACAACCAGTTGAAATGAGAACCCGAGAGAGTCTGCATTGTAGTTTATCCCTTAGGCTGTCAAAGCACCGAATATCAACTTCAATCCCACTCACAACTTACCAGCCATCTCCTTCCCACAAAACTAAAGCATTTAACATTCCTTGTCATTTTCCCTTAGATATACATGTATAAGCACATACTTGCTAGCAGGAGAAGGAGAGAGACAGCAATATTGAAGAATAAAAGTTCCATTGTTCTGTTGCCTCTAAAGTAAGTGATGGAAATTATAAGCTAATTTACATATGGGAGATTAGCAGGGTATCCCTTTATTCCTATTAATATATTTTCCCTTCCTAATTATAAAGATTTGAATCTTTTTAAAACAACTTTATACAAAACATTTGTGTGGATATAAGAACTGCATGTTAAATGCTAATTCTGGATGAGTTATTTGCATAACCTCACAAAGGAGCTAAATTGCTTGTATTTAATAATAAATAGAGAGTTTAAAAAGAATTGCGGATATCTTGAGAGAATGTGAAACAGAGAAAAAATTTGCTTCTATTTTAAGATATGGAATTTTTTTTTCCACTTTGAATTTAAAACTACTTCTCCATCCTCTAGGGAAAACTTGTCCTAACTTTCCGATAAGCTTAATATTCCAAGGCTCCTACAACATGGCGATTCAAATACATTGAAGGTGAAGAGCTAATAAGTTTTTAAATGAACATGGATAGTTTTCAAAAGAGGATAAACTGTATTTAAAATAGTTTTTACATTTGGGAAGTGGAGACTTTTGAAGATTATAGAGTCTGCATATGCTAGCAAAATGGAAAGAATCGTAGAAGTGATCCAGAGAACTCAGGGAGAATCAAAATTCAGAAAGAAAGATGAAAGACTTTTCTTTGAAGGCTGGGAATTTGACAGTGTCCCTCTCTTGGATATCAGTTGTCATTTCTGCAGGTGAGCAGGAAAAACTTGGGCATAGGGAGAACACGGGAAATAACTAAGGTGATAAACATCAAATGGAAATGAGATGTAAATGTTGTTTGGAAGACTGGAACAAGTCTCCCTCTCAGCATGGAGGATGGTAGCCACTCCATCCTTCTCTTTCCCGTCCACCCCTCAGCCCCCTGATTCATGAACTCTCTATTCTCGATTAACTTGCCATCTCTTTGCCAATTTCTCTTCATTCTCTTTTGCAGGCCCCTCTTTCTCTCTTTGACCTTTAACCGATGACCTCTAATTCAGTCCCGAGCTTTCTTTTTTCTCCTGTCACCCGATCCTGGATGACCTCTTCAGTTTTCATGGCTTTGCATTCTGTCTCTGAGCCCCAAAACCAAACTGCCACCCTAGCATCTGCCCTCTGAGTTGTGGTCTGCGGGTGCTTGCCTGTCGTCACCTCCTCTCGCGTGTCTGCCAGCATCCCGCGTGCAGCAAGCCTGTTCACAACTACACTCCGCCACCCACACCTCCCCACACTTCTTCAGTGGCCAGTATCCCATCCACCTGTTCTAACTGCTCGATAGCAACACAACGTGTTTGTCAATTCTTTTCAGGTTTTTTTAGAGTGCCCCTCGGGGAGGGGCAGTGGGAGAGGGAAAGAGAGAATCTCAAACAGACTCTCCGCTAAGCACAGAGCCCCACACGGGGCTTGATCCCACAACCCATGAGATCATGACATAAACTGAAACCAAGAGTCAGCTGCTTAACTGAGCCACCCAGGCGCCCCTCTCTGTTACTTTGATGTGGAAAAAGCCTGTCAGAGTCTTCCATCGTTCATTTCCAACACTGGCACTCTAGTGTAAGCCACCATCTCCCATACACAATTTTGTTGGCTTCCCTGACAGCTACTGGCACTCCTATAATCAGTTTCTTCAACAACAGCAACAACAGCGTAATCTTTATGTCCTAAATCGTTACCAGCTTCCTCTCCTTAGAATTAACAGGCAGATTCTATACCCTATTGCAAAATGGCTACTCCGGGTTGCTGCAAGTTTGACCTCACCTATGAACATGCCACTTTTCTATTAAAACCCTTTCAATGGCTTCCTTTTGCATAAGAATAAAATTAAAACTCCTTGTAATAGTTTTATAACCTGAATGTTGGTGCCCCCCCCTCCAAATTCATATGATGAAATCCTAACCCCCAAGGTGATGATACTAGGAGGTGGGGCCTTTGGGAGGTAATCAGATCATGAGGGTGGAGCCCTTGTGAATGTGATTATTGCTTTTATTTTCTTTTTTTTAAAGATTTTATTTATTTATTTGACAGAGAGAGATCACAAGTAGGCAGAGAGGCAGGCAGAGACAGAGGGGGAAGCAGGCTGCCTGCTGAGCAGAGAGCCCGATGTGGGGCTCGATCCCAGGACCCTGAGATCATGACCTGAGCTGAAAGCAGAGGCTTTAACCCACTGAGTCACCCAGGCACCCCTGATTATTGCTTTTATAAAAGGGAGCCCAGACAGCTTCCACACTCCCTTTTGCCATGTGAAGACATGACAAAAAGACAGCCATCAATGACCCTCGCTAAACATTTAATCTTCTGGCACCTTGATACTGGACTTCCCTCCCTCTAGAACTAGTCTGTGATATTCCACCATAGTGATTCAAATGCACTAAGGCAAGTGGTCCATAAGGACGCCATGTGATCTGGCCCTTTCCTGACAAAATTACTGATCTCCTGCCGCTTCTGTGTTTCTGACTTCCCTCCAGCCATACTGACCTTCTTTCAACCCTTTAAATGTCCCATGCTTTTTCCGGTGTCTGAGACTTTAAACATGCTTTTCCTCTGGAAGTACCCTTTCCCCTGCTTTTTATGTAACCGACCCTTTGAATTCTCAGCTCATATGCCACTCCCTCAGTGAGGTCCTCCCTGCTTACAAGTTCTGAATAAGCTTTCCCCTATGATTTACCATGTATCTCTCTACCTTGTCTGTTTCCTTCAAAGCACTCATCATAATTTGCATATAATATTTTTTATTTACTTATCTATTGACCACCCCTTCTACTAGACTGCTGATACCCTAAGAAGAGGATTATATTTGTTTTATTATCTAAAGACCTTAGTATAATACCTGTTACCTACTAGACTTTCAGTATTTGTAAAATGAATGAAGAAATAAATAAATGAACTGACGGCCATTATAGAAGTAAAGTTTTCTACAAAATTCTTGGTGAGTGAGTGAAACTAGTCAACGGCTTAGTATCTGAAAATTCAGTGGTGAGTGGCTGTAGTTTGCTACTTGAGGACTTAATACAATTTAGGGAAGAAATTATGACCTATAGCAATATTTCCATGTCCGGAGAATATTAAAGGTTTTGGAAGGCAGCCTTTCAAAATGTCAAGTGCCTATTGTATTAAGGTTTTTAATGTTTTCAAATGATTTAGGTTAAATTGCATTCTCATTATTTACTCACAAAACACTTGCATGGCCCCAAAGAATAGAGTCAAGCCCTACAAATGAAGACAGGGAAGTCAGCACATGAAGACTGAAGTGGGCTGTCTGTGCACATCTCCAATTTTCCTAGCATGAGACAGAAAAAATCATGGCAAAGTGACTCTAGAGTAGAATTATACACCAGGGTGGGTTGGGACCAAACACCTTTAGCTTGGACAATATATAATTCAGTGACCGTCAACATTCAATGAGTTGATATGGTTCCTTGCATTTCTATGCCATTTTCTCTGTTCTAATATAATTTTTCCTCAAGTCCTAAATATTGCTTCTGGAGTTATCCAGAATAATTATCTATGCAAGGATTCTATCAAGCCCAAGCATTTCCAAAAACAAAACCAAAAATAAAACCCCAAAACCAAAAGCATTGTGGCCTGCTAGGGAATAGCCTCTGCCCCGCTGATTCTTTTGAGTGACATTTCAAAGCTGATTACTTAGCCCTATTCAGACAGATATCCCACTGCAATCAACATCCTTCTTGTGTTTGCCTCAATAGGGATTTTGCCTTAATAAGAAATATAGAATTGGGTTCTTAGTGATAATTATGATAATAATTTTTAAAGGACAAGTCTTTCCCTTAATAAATAATCCTTCTCTAAGAGCAAGCATCCTTGAATCTTATCTCTGCTGTTTTTCAAATGAACATTTAAAAAAATCAATTTTGATACTTGAGACTGATGCAAGGATAAGTGGAACTCTGAGATGACAGACTCTGCTTTTATGTGGATATGAATGTGTGCATAATGCCAACAGTAGGGGGGAAACAAACAAATTTATTAAGGCCTTCTTTAATCTTCCAATACCAAAGATAACCTCAGATTTATATTCAATAAAATATCCTATCTCATCCTAAATCACTAATTAAAACCAACAGAGGCTACCAGATTAACATATTGCTACCATTGTAGTTTAATACAAGGCAGGTGGTGTTTGGATGGTTTGAGGGGATGTAGCATCACTTTCCACTCACCATCCCTCAGTCTACCTCTAATAATAGATAATTAAGTAAAAGAGTATTTGCTAGGCTATAGCTATAAGTCCTCTGGCCTTCCTTGAATTCACATTGCTGCTTCTAAGCTGCTTGTGTATGGGAATTCTGGACCCACCATTGAGCCATCAAAATAAGTGTACTCATAATCCTCTTTACCTATTTCACCCCTACCCCCCAGGCCTCCCCTTTGGTAACCAGCAGTTTGTTCTCTGCATTTGAGAGTGTTTTTTTTTTGGTCTCTCTCCCTCTTTTTTTTTCTTTGTTCATTTGTTTTGTTTTTTATATTCCATGCATGAATGAAATCAGATTTGTCTTTTTTTGACTGATTTATTTCACTTAACAATATATCCTCTAGGTTCATTCATGTTGTTGCAAATGGCAAGATTTCATTCATTTTTATAGCTGAGTAATATTTCTCTGTGTGTGTGTGTGTGTGTGTGTATACCATGTCTTCCTTATCCATTTATCTTTTGAAGAATACTTAGGTTGCTTTCATATCTAGGCTATTGTAAATAATACTGTAACAAACAGGGGTGCATACATTTTTTCAAATTGCATTTTCATTTTCTTTGGGTAAATACCCAGCAGCGGAATTAGTGGATCATATGGTATTTCTATTTTTAATCTTTTGAGGAACCTCTATACTGTTTTCCATAATGGCCATACCAACTTGCATTCCAACCAACAGCAGGAGGAATCCTTTTTCTCCACATCCCACCAACACTTGTTATTTCTTTTCTTTTAGCCATCTGACAGTTATAAGGTGATATTTCATGGTGGTTTCGATTTGCATTTTCCTGATGTTGAGTGATATTGTGTATCTTTTCATGTGTCTGTTGGCCATGTGTGTGTCTTCTTTGGAAAAATGTCTATTCAGGTTCTCTGACCATTTTTTGGCCAAATTGAGGGATTTATGTGTGGTGAGTTGTATGTAAGTTCTTTATATAGTTTGGGTGTTAACCCCTTATTGGATATATCATTTGCAAATATCTTTCATTCAGTAGGTTGCTTTTTTGTTTTGTTGATTTTTTTTCTGTGAAAAAGATTTTTAATTTGGTGTAATCCCAGTGGTTTGTTTTTGCTTCTATTTTTCTAGCCTGAGGAGATATATCCATAGATATGTTGCTAATGGTGATATCCAAGAGATTACAGCCTATATTTTCTATTAGGAGTTTTATGCTTTCAAGTCTCACATTTATGTTCATTTTGAGTTTATTTTTGTGAAAGGTATAGGAAAGTGGTCCAGTTTCATTCTTTTGCATGTAGCTGTCCAGTTTTCCCAGCACCATTTGTTTGAAAAGGCTGTCTTTTGTCTGTTATATAGTCCTGCCTTCTTTTAATAGAGTACTTGACCATATAAGTGTGGGTTTATTTCTGGGCTCTCTATCCTGTTTTATTGTTCTATGCATCTGTTTTTGTGCCAGTACCTTATAGTTTTGATTGCTACAGCTTTGTTGTGTATTGTGAAATCTGGGGTTTGTGATATCTCCAGATTTTTTCTTTCTCAAGATGGTTTTGGCTATTTGGGGTCTTTTGTGGCTCCATATAAATTTTAGTATAATTTGTTCTGGTTCTGTGAAAAATATTGTTGGTGTTTTGATAGGGATTGCATTAAATCTGTAGATTGCTTTGGGTAGTATAGACATTTTAGCATTATTGGTTCTTCTAATCCATAAGCATGGAACATCTTTCCACTTGTTCTTGTCATTCTTCAATTTCCTTCATCAGTGTTTTATAGTTTTTAGAGTACAGATCTTTTACCTCCTGGATAAGCTTATTCATAGGTATTTTATTTTGGTGCAATTTGTAAATGGGATTGTTTTCTCAATTTCAAAGATCTGGTTCTTTGAAAAAATTAATAACTTTGATTAATTTCCTGTATAGCAAAGAAAAGAGAGAGAAGACAAATTATCAATATCAGGAATGAAACAGAGGCTATTACTAAGAACACTGCAGACATCAAATGATATTAGAGGAATACTAAAAACAGGTATATACACAAATTTGGCAACTTAAAAGAAATGGATCAATTCCTCAAAAAACACAAATTACCATAATTCACCTAATATGAAATAGATCATTTGAATAGTTCTGTAACTATTTAAAAAATTGAATTAAAAAAAAATGAATTCATAACTTTAAACACTACCCCAAAATAACTCTCCACTCCTAAGTGGTGCTATGGAGAATTCTACCAAACATTTAAAGAATTAACACCAATTCTACACACGATCTCTTCTGGAAAATAAAAGAACAAAAAGCACTTCCTAATTCATTTTATGAAGCTAATATTTTCCAGATATCAAAACCAAATGAAGACAGCACAAAATAAGAAAACTACACAGCAATATCCTTCATAAATATAAATATAAATATAAATGTAAATTCATTAACAAAGTATTAGCAAATAGAATTCGGCGATATATAAAACAGAATTATTATACCATGAGCAAGTGAGATTCATTCCAGAGATGAAAGATCAGTTCACTATTGAAAATTATTAAATGTAATCAATTTGATATAATCTATATTAAAGAAGGAAAAAATAGCATGAAATCAATACAGAGAAATCATTGAACAAAGTTCAATAACCATTCATGAAAAATAGGAGCAGAGGGGAATTTACACAACTTGATAAAGAACATCTACCAAAAATCCCTACAACTAACAGACTAAATGGCACATTACAAGGAGGTCTGCTTTTACCAATGTTATTCAACATAGTCCTGGAATTTGCAGCCCGTGAAGTAAGACCAAAAAAAGAAAGAAAGAAAGAAAGAAAGAAAGAAAGAAAGGGCATATAGATCATAAAAGCAGAAATAGAACTATGTATTCTATTACAGAGGACATAATTGCCTATGTAGAAAAATTTCAAAATCTACTAAAAAATCTCCTAGAACTAAGTGAATTCAGCAGTGTGGCAGGATACAAGATTTACATACAAAAATTAATTGCATTTCCATATACTAGCAATGAGCATATGGACACTAAAATTAAAAACACACCTGTACAGAAGCTCTGTGTGTGTGTAAATCTAACAAGACATGTACAGGATTGTATACAAGAACTACACAATGCTGATATAAGATCCAAAAAAATGGATAGAAATACAGTGTTCATGAGTTAGAAGAGTCAACATAATAAAGACATCAGTTCTTTCAAAATTGACATACAAGTCTGACACAATTTATATAAAAATTCCAATGTTTTTATAGATATATATAAGATTATTCTAAATTTTATATGAAAAGGCAAAGGAACTAGAATAGCTAAAACAATTTTGAAAAGAGAATAAAATGGGAGAAAACAGTCTACCTTGTTTACAGATATATGATATAGGTATATTAATCAACACTGTGGTATTGATAGAGGGATAGACACATAGATCAATGGAACAGAATAAAGAACCTAGAAATACATTCACACAAATATGCACGATAGATTTTTGACATGGGTGCAAGTGTGGGAGAAAACTAGTCCATTCAACAAATAGTGCTATGGGAATTGGAAATCTTGTTTTTTTTTTTTTAAAAAAAAAACAAAAACAAAACAGACTTGACCTAAGTCTCACACCTTATTCAAAAAAATTAGCTCAACGTGGATAACAGACATAAATGTAAAAACTATAAAACTTTTAAGAAAATCTTCAATAGTAAGAGCTAAGCAAAGACTTCTTTGACTTGATACTAAAAATATCCATAAAAGGAAATATTGAGAAATTGGATTTTATCAAAATTTTTTAAATGTTTGGTTCATGAAGGACCCTGTAAAGAAATTGAAAGGACTAATTACAGGCTGGCAGAAAACATTTGTAGATCACCTGACAAAGGGCTAGTATTTAGAACATAAAAAGCAATCTCAAAATTGATCAAAACAAACAATCCTATTAGAAAATTGACAAAAGACATGAATAGACAGTTCACCAAAGAGGATAAAAGTGGTAAATAAGCACATGAAAAAATGTCCAACAGTATTAGCCATTTGAGAAATGCACATTAAAAAAAAGAGAAATGCAAATTAAAACTGCAATTAGGTATCACTGTATCCCTATCAGAATGGCTGAGATATAGAATAGTGACAACGCCAAACATTGGTGAAGATGTGGAGAAATTGAATCACTCATATGTTACTAGTGGGAATGTAAAATGGTACATTCACTCTGGAAAACAGCTTGGCAGTTTCTCAAAATAATAAAATAAATATGCGGTTACCATATGACCCAACAATTACACTCCTGGGCATTTATCTCAGGGCAATGAAAACTTATGATTACACCAAAAAAAAAAAAAAAACCTGTTTCCAAGAATAAATTGTAGCTTTCTTCATGATAGGCAAAAGCTGGAAACAATCCAGATGTCCTTCAGAGAGTGAGGGAGTAGACAAACTATGGGCCATCCATAGTACAGAATACTGCTCAACAATACAAAGGAACAAGCTATTGACCTACAACAACTGGGTGACTCTCCAGAGAATTATGCTAAGTGGAAAAAAAGCCAATCTCAAAAGGTTAGATTTCTGTAGCATTGTTGAAATGACAACATCATAGAAATGAAGAACAGATTAGTTGCCGCTAGCAGTTAGGGAGTGGGTGATGGTGGGAGGGAAGTGGTGTGGCTTTTAAGGCAACATGAAATATACATACCATGATGGAAGTGTTCATTAACTTGAGTGTATCAATGCTAATATCCTGATCCTGACGCTGCATTTCAGTTTTGTAAGATGTTACCTTTGGGGGGAAATGGATAAAGGATACGTAGGACCTCTCTGCATTTTTTTTTAATAACTCGGGATTCTCAAAAAAAAAAGTTCCAGCCTGGGTAGTCTCTTCTATCACTTTTCAATTCACTAACTCATTCACTTATTATTTGTGTTGAACTATTGTAAATACAAAAAAGTGTAAACTTAAGACACAAAGGCTAATTTTAAGCTAATAAATTGTTGGCATTTATGATTACAGTAGAAATAGGTCATTGAGTTGGAAATTAGTAGACCATATTCAAAATGGTAAATTCTCCTTACATAATCATCTCATGTTGCGAATAGCAACTTTAGGGTCAACCTGTGATATTCTATCTGGAATAAAGCAAAAATCTCGGATTCATTTCATATAATCCCATAAAAAGCTTGTGGAGAAAAATTCTATCACACACATGTGGCCTGGTAGGAGTACTAGGAGGGAATGAATGACAACTTCCCATGCACTATAAAATGCTTCTCTAAAGAACACAGGGTTACATAAATACTATGTTCTTTCTGGCAAAAACAACGAGAAAACAAACTGCATACATCAAAATAGTACAAAATGAAACAAAACCCAATACCCTATTTGCACAGTATAGCTTTTTCTGAATGTAACTCATCCATTCATTCTGACTGAACTCTTGAACAAGCCATAATTTAGCTGGATATGGACTAAGAGAGGATGAGCTCACGATGTGCTATCTAGTGCTGAACTTCTGTCAAGAATCAGCCCTCAGGGGTCAATATGAAAGAGAAAGTTAGGCAGGCAATCCAACGAACTGCATTCTGAGAAGTCTAAGATAGGAGGTGAAGTACAGACTTGAAGCCACAGGTCAGGAACCAGGAGGAACAGAAATTCCACCCAGAGTAGATGAATCCTGAGGTAATTAGCCACACTACTGGGGCATCACTGAAGATACTTCTGTAGGGTACTTATGTTTTCACTATAGGTGAGAGAGCTGCTAAAAATTCCAGGTCAATTCAGACATAGTTACTTGACAAATATATACTAAGGACCTCCTGTCTATCTTGGACTTTATGGTAAGTATTGGGGGAGCAAAGGACATTAAGTTCTTACAGCTCAGTTGAAGAGAGGGATAAGGTAGCAATGACCAAGGCCCATGAAAAGTGGGAGGCAAGCATGGGGGGCAGATGTGTGTCCCCAAAGAGGCATTTGTGTTGTTCTGTGGGTTTGCGGCAGTACAGAGACAGGGTGGCAGGCCAGAGAAAATGTTCCCAAGAATGTGCCAGTCGAACTGGGTCTTAGAAGGACAAAAGCTTTCAAGGAGAGAAGGATTGTGAAAAAAATTTCAGGGAGAGGGAACAGAATCTGAAAGAGATACTGAGGCTTGGAAGAAAACATGGTGCCTCTAGAAAAATTGCATTCCAGAAGAAATTGACCAGGTAAAGCTGGGCCCTTGGAGGACACTGGCTAGAGCCACTGATTAGGGGAGGCAGAAAACTGAAAGCAAGGACATTAAATGGAAGGCTGCACAAAGCAAGGTATATCTTCAGGTTGTACTCTAGGTTCAGAATGCCAACTTCCAGGTTTTACCACCTGAGGTAGAGATTTAGAACCAATGGTTCTCAAACTTTAATGTTATGTATGATTCTCCTGGGATGTTGTTAAAATTCACATGCCGATGTGTTAGGTTTGAAAAGGGGCCTGAAATGCTATCTTTCTAGTGGGGCCCTGGATGATGCTGACTCTGTTGGTCCATGGACCACACTGTAAACAGCGAGGGTTTAGAGGGCACTAGTCTTTAGAGTGAATGTGGAAACGTTCCTTTGGAGTGAGAGAAGAAAATGTTAGAACTTAACATTTATAGTCTCTATTGAAAAAGTAGGAAATTAAACTTTGCTACAGTAATATACAGATCAACCCTGGCCCCTTTGCTCACTCTGTCTGCTAGACAGTTGGCAAGTCTAAAATCTAAGGTATCGCGAAGAAAAGGCAGGCATTCTTTAAGTTGGAAGCATTGACAGTAACACCTTTTGTTCTAAGTCAGATTTCAACCTATAGCCACATACTGCAGTTATATTGTTCAGTGGATATCTGGATTACATAATCTAATGTCAACTGATCTTCATAAAATGAACAAGTGGCTTAAAAGGACTCCTATGCCCAAACTATTGATTAGAAATAATATTAGGAATATAAATGCAAGTGAACAATTCAATGGTTGTGAGAATGCTTCTATGCCCAGAGTGAGCTCTTGAGAGCCACATCGTGATGTCAAATCAACGATTCCAAGATCTGACTCCAAGTTGGTTAGAAATAAGTAGAAATGATGAGTAAGACTATTTGCAGTACGGATTTGCATCTAGCAATAGCAACTAATTCAACCGTAAGTGTGTAGTGTTCCCTGGGATATCAGTGAAACCATCACGATTAGCAAGACTTTTTAAAAACAACTCCATAAAGCAAACCTTTACTATTTTTCAGCTACATTTAAGACACACAGCACTCGATCTGGGACATTTTATTAAATCTGATGATACGTTTTTAAAAAGAAGTTTTGCATTTTCTTACATAATAGTGGAGGCAAAAAGTCCCCTGTTGGGGGATAGTTTGGTCTTTCTGGTGGTGTAAGAAAGAGCTGAAAGACTACATGAAAATGATATGGCAACCAGCCACATCAAATACCAGTGACTCAAGAACCCCCAGGTCCTGGAGTCATCTCCATTCAGTGAGAAGTTGAGAATGGTACAAGAGAGGTTTTTGATAGGCCTGGAAGTGGCTTATATCACTTTTTTTTATATCACTTTTTTATATCCCTTTTTTTTGTATTCTGTTGGCCTGACCTCAAAACCTGACGGCAACTCACCGCAAGAGAGGCTGGGAAATGTTACACTGTGTCCATGTGGGCTTTTTGCAAATTATTTCAAAAAATAAATTTAAAGAAATGATAATGATAATATAATAAATGAGCATCCAGTCAGGCATTTAGAATGGGCAACAAATCTGTTTTAAGTATGCTATTTTCTTTTTTAAGGTTCTATTATTTTTTCAAGGGTATGCACATACTTAGACCTACTTGAAAGTGTAGATAAGGAAACAGGAAAATAATGCTTGAGGTCTGCTAATATTTTACTCAAAATACATATAAATGACTTTCTACTAGAGTCCTACAAAAGTAATGACAACATCAATAGATTTTAGGGTGTATTATGAAGACTATGCATTAAAATATATGAATCTAGATGGGTTTACTTTCTTTTAAAATTAGTCTATAAACTAGTATGTAAAATACTCATTTCTAATGCTTAATTGATATCTAATAATATTCTCTAGAATTTAGGGAATTACTCTAATTAATTTTGCTGGGCTGACAACAAAAAGCATAGAAAACAACTCAAGAAATGGAAACCATATAACAGATGACTGTTCTTATTACCTCTGGAAATAATAATTCCCAGGGAAGATAAAACGTTCATCATACTGTTGTAAAATGAATGAAAGCTGCAATTTAAAATTCCAAATCCTGATAACATAACTGTACAAGAGAGGAAAGTGAAATTTACAAGGAACAATTAGAAAAATTATAAATACTTAGGTTTTCTAAAATTATTTTATAATGTATTTAATCGCTGAGCTATTAAGATTTTTCTCTCATAAAATTATAATAAATCCTAGGCAGTCTGAAAAATCCTATCAGCAGGAAGCATGTGTCTTTTTTTTTTAATGCAATGTGGCTTTAAAATGAGCAATTCCAAATTATTAACCTTAAAACATCTCAACAGACAGAAATAGAGATAAATACTTTGTTTTTCTGGAGCTCTACACCAGGCACTTTTATCCTCTCCTCCTTCGTTCATAGGAAGCAATTAAATCTTTGTATAGAAGATTTACAAGTCTTTGGGAAAGCAAAATCACTAGAACAAAACCTGTAGCCATTTGAAAAAAGTACAGGTTTGCCCCACTATCCAAAAGTAGAGCCTTCCTATGAAATGTTTCATAATCTAAAATGGAGTCAAGGAAGGAAGCAATTACCATTAATTTATATGGAAAAATTTTGAGCATTCTGAGACTCAAAAAATAACCTCTCTTAGGCTTTTTTGATACCTTATGACACATCTTGCTAACGGATGCACAAAATGAATTGAGATGAAGCACAGATGCTCACAGACACAGTTCAAAGCTATGGTGCCTGGATGCTGAGTGCAGTTCCCAGGGAAGGAGTTCGGCAGTGCCCCTCTCCCTGGAAAGAGTGAATGCTGCCGGTATAAAGGCTCACTCCAAAACAAATGCTGAATGCTCTTTTCACCTTTTTTCGTAAAAGCAAAAATTCTCTTCCGATTTCTTTCCATTAACAAAAACACATGCGTGTAGGTCTTCTATAAAAGCAAAGTGACACAATGTGAACTTTTGAGAAGCAGGGGATATTTATATCAGGTTAGGTAATAACAATTGAACTTTTGAGTTATTAAAGCAATAAATTTTTTAATCAATTTGGGAAGTATGATGAGTATCTGAAATCTTTACTTGGTATTAAATGATTTTTCTTTCCTAAGACAAGAATTCTCCAACTGACCTCTTCAGGTTTCTTCAAGACCTAACTCAATTACTGTATTTTTCTCTCAGACTTTCTAGAGCAATGAAGTATTTTTAAAAATCAGTATGACATTTGTCTTATTTTGTATGATTTTTATGGTAGTTAGCTGTCAAGCAAATGTGGAATACTTATAAACACGCTTCTTTTAAACCCAACGTGATGTCTAGAGTTGCTAGAAGCAATACCATTATTCTTGCTCTAAGCAGAGTTCAGGTGAACACATGATGATGTTTGGAAGGTCATGGTTGATGATCTCATGTTGGACGGTCCCATCAAGAAAAGAATGAAGCAAGGCGCTGAACAGATCCAATTTTAAAGGAAGCATATTTGAGGCTGCAAACAGGATCTGGGAAACCAAGATTGAATTTGTTTCAGATCTTCTGGGAAATTCCTTCACCTCAAGAGAGTGCAAACACCATAAAAAAATCTTTCAGTTGTCGAACAGCTGAATGCTGATGAACGTGCACCTGAAGTGCTCACACCAGCAGATTTGCTGGATCTGATGCTATTTTGGGGAGTCAGCACTTGCTATACACTCCTGACCTGCTGGAGGCCAAGGACTGGCCGCAGCCCAAAGACATAAGCAGCAGAAGACACAGTTCAGAAACACAGCTGTGAGTCACGACCAACTCAAAAATGTACCAAAATATTTTCAAAGGGACAGAACCATGTATTTGGTAGCTACTTTAAACAAAACAGAAATCTTTATGATACTGCCTCTATCCTTGACTTGACCTGCTATGAGCCAAATGTCTGCGTTGCCCCAAAATTCATTTGTCGAAATCTTAACCTCCAAAAGACAGTATTAGGTGGTGCGGCCTTTGGGAGATGTTCAGGTCATGGGGGCAGAGCCCTTATGAATAGGATTCCTGTCCTTATAAAAGAGTCACCACAGACTTTCTAGCTCCTTTTACCATATGAGGACACAGAGAGAAGGTACCAGCTATAAATCAAGAAGAGTCCCTTCACCAGAATGCAACCGTGCTAGTGCCCTAAGGCTTCTTAGACTTCCGAGGCTCCAGAACTGTGAGAAATACATTTATATTGTGGTATTTTGTTATAGCAGCCCAAATGGACTAAGACATAACCATTATACATTTTAGCAGGATTACTGACTCAGCACCCCATCTTCTTCAGTCTCTTCCATGACTTTTCACATTTGAGTGTGAGCTCTTGCTAACCTAATCTTCCCAAAAAGATATTCTCATGATTTCCTTTTTTTCCCCCTCACAACTTCTGTACTTCAGTGAGGTTGGCCCATGTGGAAGATTATTTGTAAAAATGGCTGCTTCCTGCAGTCTACACCATTGGCAATGTGACTTTGCAGCTCCTTCCATTGAGAGGTAGAGTCTAATTCCCTGCCACTTTAACCTGGCTTTGTGATATGCATTGACCAAAAACAATGTGGCAAAAATGATAGAGTGTCAGGTTCACGTCTAGGCCTCACAGGGGCCTTGGTATGCTTCTATTCTTGCTCTTTCGTATCCCTTCCCCCTGCCAAGTGAGGAAAAACCACACAGTAGTCAGCTAGAGCATGAGAGACTGTGGAGACAAGTTTGGGCACTTCAGCCAACAACCAGCCGACAAACCAACCAGCAAGGCTAACATATAAGTGAGTTATTCTAGACCAGCCAGCCCCCAGCTGACCTAGTTGACTGCAGTCCAACTGACAGCAAGCCCAGTTAAGATACACTGAGCCAAGCCCACATCAGCAGATCCACCCAGCCGACCTAGGAATAATAGGCAATAGCAAATGGCCTTCATTTTAAGTTGGGAGGTGGTTTGTTAACAGAGCAATAACTAAGTAAAGTAGTTTCCTTACAATCAACGTTCCCCCATACAATCGATGTTTATCCCAGCTCCGTGTTTTTATGTTGTTCTTCTTAGGATGGCTCTTTCTCTCTCCTCCACTTGCTTCTGTTCACTTTTAAGACTCAAGTCAAGTGCTGTCTCACAAAGGCTACTTTGACTACAACCCATATAAATCTCTTCAGTTGAGCAACACATTTTTCACTGTAATATTTCATGTATCCTGAGTTCAATTATACAAACCCTGAGTTATATCAACCCCAAACACAGAGATAGTTCATTTTGGAGGCTTCATAAAAATTTACTAGCTAAAAACAAACAGATTTGCTGTTCTCCCCACCCAGCCAACTCGTGGCATGGTTTAGGCATCAGTATCAACTGCCTCAACTGATTAACAAATGCAAAAGTTTCCCTGCTAAAGATCTTTATAAAGAGAATTGATGGATATATAAATATAGTTTACTTAAACCATAAATTTCCTTTAAATAAAAGAACAGTATTGACAAATTTTTCATATATATATATATATATATATATATATATCCATATCCTTAAGGGAATTCCCCCTTTGTAAGGGCTATCAGTTTTTGTTTCTGCTTATTAAGGATGTACTTCATATTCATTTTACTTGACACTACAGGAAATTGTGCATGACTCAGGCTACATAATTCAGAGCTTATTTCTGAGATGCTTTGTCTATTATTTCAAATTGTCACAAGGTTGGTTGACTCTTTACATGCCTCAGGTAAAATAAGAAATATGTATTACATACCAATTTAAATACCATAATAAATTCCCACATTCAGTATCATCCATGACCACTTCATGCTCTACCATCATCTTTTTTTTTCCTGAACATATGCTACTTACACATAATACTGCAAGTGTTATGGCATTGGAGTTGTAGTACAATAAATAGTTATAACCTATTTATCACTTTGAATTCATCCATCACCTCACCTCACAATTCCAATTATACTGAGTAATTTATTTAAAAATTTTTGTTTAAGTGCAGTTTTACTGGTTTTCCTTAGAAATCAAGAAATGCATGTTCATTTATAAAAAATAAACTGTCTCAGCTCAAAACTCTTATGCTAAGATTAGTGTTAAATAATAATATTATTAAATATTATATATAGGCCACTCAAGATGCAAATTTAAGCCAATATATAACTTGGCTCATAAATAGTTATCTGTTAAAAGTGGTACTGGTTAGAAGGTATAAGAGTAGCTCCTGCTTATTTAAAGGTAACCATTTACTGAATTTTGGCTATGTATCAGGTACCTGTAAAGAACTTTAGCTTTATAATATGATTAAATCCTACTATATTCCCACAAAATGGGCATTAGTATTAGTATGAGGCATTAATGTTTGCAAACAAGGAAATGGAGATTCTGAGAAGTATCTTGCCTATAACCACATAGATAATGAACTATGGCTCATTTTTTCTCTTACATGCCTCCCAGATTGCTCTTGGTTTCAGAAGTCCAGCTCTATCTCTAAAGTTCCTCTTGGGATCATTCTGATGGCAAAGCTTCTTCCTGTTTCCACAGCATATCACTTTATCTAGGTAGCTGCTGACTTCTGCACATAACCAGTGCATGGAAGTGGGTGTGCAGCATATATGGTTTCCTTGTGTATATAATTGTAATGCTTGTGTCATGATTTAAAAGCCTGCTCAACTTACTAGTGCTAAATTACTAGAAATTTGAGGGTTAAGTCTTTGAAAAGATTTGTGTTTTTTTTTTTAAATATTTTATTTATTTATTTGAGAGAGAGAGAGAGAGAGAGAACATGAGATGGGAGAGGTCAGAGGGAGAAGCAGGCTCCCCGCTCAGCAGGGGGAGATGTGGGACTTGATCCCGGGACTCCAGGATCATGACCAGAGCCAAAGGCAGTCGCTTAACCAACTGAGCCACCCAGGCACCCAAGATTTGTGTTTTTAAAGAAGATAACCAAAAAGCAATTGCTTACTCCAAAGGAAACAGTTACTAGTGATAGAATTTTAGGCAGCTGTGAGGATATATAATTACATCAGTGATTCTCAGTTTGGGTAGCACTTTGGAATCACCTGTAGAGCTTCAAAAAAAAAAAAAAATTCCCTACTCATCAATCTCCAGAGGTCTGATTCAATTGCTTGGAGTGGCGGATACTGAGCACCAATGTGTTTTATAAAAGCTGCAAATGTAATGATAATGGCCAACCAGATAGAAACCAATAGTTTGGACAAGGAAGTCACAAAATACCTATCTAAAAAAATAGATCTGGCCTTGGTTTCCCTCGGGGGTGTATCAGTCTGTGGCACTGAGCTTGCTCTTAGAATGAACACAAATTTCTCACCAACATGCCTAGAGGTACACTTCAAGAATTTTCAAAAACTTTTTCTGTGATACTGCTGGAAGGACACATGGGGAAAAATGTTTGTAACTCTGAGGTGTGAAATGCCCAGGTTAGACAAATTCCAGAAACCAAAATGAAAACAGTTGATAAATAGGCTGTAATAGGATCAATTATTTTGGCATAGCTCAAATCACCACAGAGTCCAAAGAAAACTCTCAAACTGAGAAAAGCTGTTTGCCACATTTTGACAGATTTGTCATTTTGTTAAAATACAAAGGTCTTGAAAGGGCTGAGAAAGCTGGGAGCAGCAATACCCTAATATCAGTGAGCACACTTAGCAAGCAAATCTTGGTTTCTAAATACCATCCTCCATGAAAGGAGTGAAGCTCCATTGAGAAATGGCTGAATCCACATCCGGAACAGCAAAGAACAAGATAAGCTTGACATTGTTGTGCCAGAAAGTAAGGAAATGCTGAAAGAATGAGGATGACACATCAAAAGGACACAGGAACCAGGTTCAGGAGAATTCTACTGCCTAAATCTGGGACAATTTGAGTACCAAAATAAATACAATAACTTATTATAGTCCATTTAATAAAATAAGAATCCATGATATAATAAGAATAAGAATCCTTACTGATATAAATTTTTAAAATGAAAGTTAAATAAGGAAAAGGATATTTACATAGCATGTCCCTGCAGAATACTTATTAATTAAAATAGGAAACATGTAACTTTATAGACAAGGCAGGCAGACACCAGTTGACTCAGGTGATCAAAGTTAACATCATCAGTAAGGAAATGAGTCAAAGTCACATTCCATTAATAGGATGCAGTGAGAACAGCATCTCTTCTGTGATACTCCTACCAAAGACTCATGACATGAATCTAATCATGAGGAAACAAAATGAAAGGAATTCTATTTTTTTAAAAAATCATTCCGTAATCTTTATAACTGTTGAGATCCTGAAAATGAAGGAAAGACTGAGGAACTAGTCTAAACTGAAGGACACTAAAGATACATCACAACTAAATGCAAACTTGATTCCAAACTAGATCCCTTTTCTGTAAAGGACATCATCGGGAAAGTTGGAAAACCCTGAATGGGGGATGAGGACTAGACGGTAGGAAAGTGTCACTTTTGATCTCCTGATTTGGGTATGTGTCCTTATATAGGAATAAGCCTTTGAACTAAATATTTGGGGATTATGAAATATCAAGTCAGCAACTTACACTCCAATGGCTCAGAAAAAAAAGCTCTATATTGTATTTGCTGTTTTTCTGTAAGTTTGAAATTGTTTCAAAAAAATTTCAGTGCACTGGAACTTATTAGGAAAGCTCAATGAGGTAGAGAGGTGCATTTACATACTTTTCCCAAAGGAAAGCAGGAAAATAACAACCCTCTAGATACTAGATATGCTATACTACATGAAAATTTGCTAGGTAAGTATAAAAAAATCTAACCTTGAGATTCCAATCACTTACTTTTTTTCTAACATTTAGGACTCCTGGGAGTAGAAGGAGCTCTCATAAGGAGTATGACTATTTTATTTCCTTCTCAGAAGTCAGTGGAAGAAGGAAAGCATCCTTCTGAAGGATTGAAGAGAAAGATATGCCATTAAGCAAAGCTCAAAGTTTCTGCAGCAACTCTAACAAATTTCAACACTTAACTGCAGTTTAAAAAAAAAAATCTTTTAAGTACAGGCATTTATGAAGTTTGAACAAATATTTCACATTTTTTTCAGAAGTACACTAAGTTTTGTTTTCTTTTAAATGCTGCCTCTTCTCAGAGATAAGAAAAACATACTGTTCATTGTATTAGACCTTAAAGAGACCTCTGGAGCTCATCTAACCCAAATACCTCCTGCTGGATTAGAGCCCCATCCCTTTTGTTCTGCCCTGGTGGGTATAGAGAAGAGATGGAAGTCATCCTTTGATCCTGTGAGCTCCAGGGTCTGCAGATTGAGAGCCTGACCCCTGTGCAGGGTGCAGCCGTGCCATGCCTGACTCCCTGCAGATCTCCTCCAGCCCGTGTGGATGTTGGTATTTCGTGGTTCACAAGCTCCACGGGCAACAAGTTCTTCGGGACAGCAATGCTTACCTCCCAGCTGGTGGTGTTAATCCTCCTGAATTGTGTCATTTGTGGACCAAGCTAAATGCAAAAGGGTGGAAACTGCCTTTCATTATACTCTGAGGCTATGGAGGGGACGCACAATGGTCATAGTTCAATGCTTTTCAGAGTACAATCGTCTTTCAAACAGGATGGCTTCTGAAAGTCATGTTTCAGTGTCTCTTCCCAGACTTCACCTGCCCTGCAGAAAGAACATACATTCAGTCTCATGCTCCTCCTTCCACACCCCACCTTCCTGTAAGAGATATTGACCAGTCATCAAGTGGATTGACTGAATTATCCTCTTGATTTTTGCTGTCACCTGTTATGAGAAGAGGCCACAATGTGGAAAGCGCCACAGGAGAGGGAAGGAAGAGACAGAGATATTGCTAACAATAGAGAAATTAGCAGGGAACTCTGTCCCTGGGAAACCTGAATTCAAATGTTTTATACCTGAAATAAACCCCAGGAAATCAATGAATCTTCATAAAACCACAGAGTAGGAAGACTGTGTCGTCATTTGTTTCAGCTGAATCCTATTCACCATGGATATTCACAGAAGTTCTTGATCTATAATCCATACTTTTCATTTACAAAAGCCTTATTCTTTTTTCCTTAAACCCAGAGGATGCAACTGTCTGTAGTATGACCCAGTCCCTATATTTTAAGTCCTTGCCTCTACCTGGATAAGAATGTATAAACTCTGTATTCCTGAAGCCACATGACCTCCTTATGAGTTAGGAGCTATTATTTCCCCCATTTCTCAGATGAGAAAGGGGATTCTTAGAGAGTTAAGTCCCTTACCCAGGGCTACACAGCTTATTAGTGGCAGAGCCTGGATTTGAAGCCAGAACTGTCTAATTCTGACTAAATTATTTTAGTAACCTCATTTTTGAAAAATAATCACATGTTTTGATGTGTACAAAAGAATATATGTAACATACAGTATTCGGGTTATCTATTGCAAAATAGACCACTTCGAGCCATGTGACTTAAAACAGCAATTAGTTACCATCTCACAGTTCTAAGGATTGATTCAGCTCAGCGGGGCACATCCCATTTGAGTTTCTCATGTCATTGCAGTCCGATGGTGTCTGGGGCTAGAGTCATCTGTAAGCTCAACTGTGCTGGACACACACGATGGCTTCTTCACTCTTCTCCCTGGTGAAGAGTGAAGAACTTCACTCTAGTCCATTCTCTATCCCAGCCTCCACTGGGATAGCTGGTCAGAAATCTCCCTGTCTCCATCTTCCCTGTCTCTCCATGTGGCTAACTTGGGTTTCTTCACAATATAGTGATCTTGGGGTAGTTGGACTTCCTACATGGTGGCTTGCTTCCCCGGAGTGTGTGTTCTAGAAGGCCATGAAGGCAGAGCCAAGGCTTCTTATGATTTAAGCTTGTAAGTTGCACAATGTCACTTCTGCAGCATCATCTTAATTATGCCCCCAGGTTTAATGTGGGAGGGGACTACATGAGAGCATAAATATTGGGAAGTATGGTGCACTGGAGGGCCATCTTTGCAAAATATAAGTTGTAATGTATAATCAAAACAACAGCAGCCATCAACCAAAGTTTTCACCTGACCCATCCCTTTTTGCTCTAGAAGCGGTCAATGCTATCTCAAATTACATGTTTTTATATCCTCACATGGTTGAAAAACTGTGTGTGTATACAAACTGTTTAGTTTTGCTAATTTTAAAACTCTGAGTAATATCATACAGTATGTAGTTTTCCATTACTTGCATTTCTACTCTCGAAACTATTTTTAAGATTAGTTTATTCTGTTGCATACAGACTTGACTCACTCATTTTCACTGCTGCAGAATATTCTGTTGTGGGGAGATACCAAAATGTATCCATTCTTCTATTAGTGGATATTTGGGGTGTCCCTGTTTTTTGCAACTATACACAACACAGCTGTGAACATTCTTGTTTATCTCCTGAGGCCCATATATTAGACTTTTTCTCAGACATATCCCCAAGAGGGGATGCTGGGTTCTGGGTCACAGGGAAAATAGACTTGTAACTGGCCTTCCTGTCTCCAGGCTCCTGCCTTTCTAGTCCATTCTCTATACATTTGGTAGAGTTATCTTTCTAGAATACAAATATGATGTTATTCCCTTACCTCAGGGCCTTCACTGGCTCCCCACTGACTATCCCCATTGTTTTCAAACTTTTGGGTAGATTAGAAGAACCTGAGGGGTTTGTCAAAAACATTAGTGTCTTGGTCCTGCCACTGGAAATTCTGATGCCCTCACTAAGGACTAAGGACAGAATTTTATGTTTTAAAAAGCTTCCCAAATCATTCTGTTGCATATCAGAATTTCAGAATCACTGGATATATGATCAGGTATCAACTCCCAAGTATAATGGAAAACCCACTTCACGATTTTCTTTTCCTCCTATACCTCCACCTTTATCTTTTGGCCCACCTTGTCAAATACCCTGGAAGCAAGCAAGGCCAAAGGGCTTGAAGTTTTTTAAATGCTCCCATCCCTTCCATTTCTTATTGTTGCACCTATAGTTCTTTATTGTGATCTTTTTTTTCTTTTTCTTTTTTAACTCTCAGTCTCTCTTTACTAAGGGGAAAGAACTTGGAAGACAAGAGACCTTTTCTATTGCCAACGTATCCTCTAACATCTCACATACTACCTAGGTCTTAAGGAATATTTATCAAATTCATTGATTTCCCAAGGTCACAAAGCCAGTTAATGGTGCATCTGGGACGACAACCTGAATTTCTTCATTTCTAGCCCGATGATCATTCTGTACCATGCAGTGGGTCTAATGACGAAACATCACATTATCGTAATGTTCTTAGTATCTGGACTGAAAGGAAAAGGATGACCTTCATTTCCCATTCTTAAGAAAGGAATACACATGCATTCCTGAAGGATTATATTGAAGAGAGTGTAGAAATAAATGTAAATCCTCAGACCTCAATTTCATCCCCAAAGGACTAAATTATTTTTCTCCAAAGCATAGGAAATTTTGCTTCTATTTGCCTTGGTAAACACCTTAACTTTGACAAGCTACTATTGTTTTTAAGGTTACCTTTGGAAAATCATATTGACTTACATAACCACTCAGCTTGTTCCTATTTGTTATAAGTTTATTTACCTTCACTTACCTTATACATATTTACTATATTATTTACAGTAATTTCCATTGTTTTAATAAAAACCCAGGCAGAAAATGTGGAATCTGTATAAAACTCGCCATATTTCATAATGCATTTTTGAGAGATGTTTTTTGAAGTTCCTCCATTGAGCAGAATGTGAATGGATTATTATTGTTGTGCTTTGATTTGGCTTCTAGCTTTAGAATTCTCTCCAAATGCTTTCTCAATCAGATTTTGCAGCTCTTCTACAATGTAGTGTTTTCATGCTTCTGAATTCCTGCTCTTTGTAGAAAAGCCATGCTATATGCAACTTCAAAGAAAACATAAACAACAAAAAGATTTATCTGGAAAATCAATTAAGGTGATTATCAGTTAAATGAGGTTAATTCCTTGTTGAAAGAAGCCAAGATATTTCCCTTTTAGTGACAGATCCTATTTTGCTAATATAAATTCTTGCCCTGACTGTGAGCCACGGCAGACACTTAGAGACAAGAATAATTAATTAAAAGATACATTTCACAAAGCGGATGACACTGACAGTAAAAAAATAAGCAAAGCAGAAAGGTAAAGCAGAATTCACCATCTAAAGATAAAGCACCAAAAAAACATTCAGCCCTTTCAAGTGCTGAAGGTATTTTCTTCTGAGGCCCCAAAATGCAGAGAGCAATTCAACCCTTTAGAGGTCTGTTTTTCATCAGCTTTGATCTGAAAATTGAGACAAGTGTTCGGAGTACTGTCGCTGATAAGGAGAAACGTGAAGGCTGGAAGCGTACTCGGAACAGAATGTGGTTACTCGCACCCTTAACGATTAAACACTCACTGCATTTTTTTTAAAGGCAAATTCTACAAGTCACACGGTTTCAGAAATCATTACAGAGAAAAAGAACAGCACAAACAGTACTTTCATAAGAGCAAAAGCTGTCATGACCACAGAATACCAAAGCGTAAGCTGTGCGCATATTCCCAGTTTCATCTTTAGTTTTTCTTATTTGTTTCTAGACGCTGTTTTCTCTGCCACCGACAGTGTTTATAGGCTCTGGCTGTCACATAATGAAACAGAAGCAGAAAGCCTTTATTATGGTGTTAGTCCTTTAGAAAGATACCAGCATAGCTGGGTATCAGGCTTCCTTTTGTTTTATTTTATTTTGTTCTTATTCTCTCTTTCAGAGGGATGTTACTTCCCTGATCTGAGGATCATAGGGAATCCTTGGTCAGCAGGTTGTTGGTAATTGAAAGGTCAAATTCATAGACCAGTTGTGTGGTTGAGATGCAGTCTGGTTTCTCCTTAGAAGGGGAAGAGACCTTCCATAAGCCAACCCTTCACTACAATCCTGAGGTCTTAGGGTCCAGGCAAGAGGTAAACTGACAAAGGGTGAAATTTCCCCAGCTGACCCAGGTTCAGCTTGTGGAAAATCTGACTGTTTTTTTCAGGGCGCCTCTCAAGTTTTAGGGAGGCAAGTCTTCACACTCCACAGCTGAAACACAAAAAGTTCTCATTTACCCATTGGGCTTTAGTTTCCTCTCTTACATTAGCAGAATGTGTGAAATCTCTTTAGAGTGGTACCTCTTTAGTATCTCTGCTAACTGTGCGTGTGAGACAAAGCAGTATCGTTAATGAAATCATTGAAACATTCCTCAGCACCCACGATGCGGCAGATACCACAGGGCACCGGAGACACGAAGAGGAGTAAGACAAAATTATGCCAGGTGTGGAGCTGTCAAGGTCTTGGCCAGGAAGACAGATCTGCAAACAGCCCATTACAATCTAATGACAGAGTGTAGAAACTGCTAGGGCAGGGCCTACAAAGGGAGCTGTAGGAACAGAGAGGGGGTGAACTCACTCTGCTGGGTTTTGAGAAAAGAGCAGCCTGGTGGCAGAGGAAGGGATGTATTTATCAGCTGAGCTGGAGTTGCCCAAGTAGGGAGGGCACAGGAAGCCCTTACAGAAAGAGACCTGCAAAAGCCAGGGTGGGTTGAGTGGTTGAAAAGGTTTATGGGAAGCAGATAGTTTGGGAAGTTTCCTATCAAGTGACCTCTTCCCATAAGAGGAAACTTTAGAGCCAAAAATTTAATACCCACCTGTCACACTGGCAGATAGAGGAGAGCAGATGAAATAAATATTGGAGTCACTTTCCGAAAGAAGAGGTAGAGATGCCTCATCACCAGCAGCACGCCAGGGGGGAGGAGTGGAGAGGAGGGTAAAGAGTGCAGTGGGTCAGTGTCCTTTCTTCCCCCTCTGTTCCTCTGCCCATACACTTATCTGGTGGATTCTGTTTCCTTTCTGCATGCATTACCCTAGCAATGTGGTCTTTGGACCATATAAATATATATACATACATATATATATATATACCATGGCTCTGACAAAACACATTAATGGACTGAATTTGACTAGGCCAACCTGACTTGTGAGTTCCTGTTGGCAGAGGAATGCTCCTTAAATGCAATTGATTGCTATTATTCGTTTGTTTCTCAAGCTTCTTCAGATCAAATATCTGTAATTTTATTGTATTAGTTATTAACAGGTCTATTTATCACCCCCAAGCCCTGTGGAATTTTATCCTCTTGGATTTCTTTTGACTTACAATACCAGTGTTTTTCCCCTGCAATGAGTATCAGTAGGTGTTTTCCCAAGATGAATCACATGTCATGATCATCTACCCACACATTTGGAACCTTGTTAGTTCCATATGTGCTGTGTTTCTATTCTTCCCTCTGTTGAAAACACCTCATTTAGTACCATCTGCAAAGTTTAATAAATTCTTTATTTGTTCTTTCATAGAACTCACAAGGATATTAAATGAAACCTTTTAAATAGAAATCAGAAATTGCACAGCTCGGTCTTTGACTAGGTATGTGATCTTAGTGAAGCTGTTTAATCTGATTAAAGCTCCATTTTAGTACTTTTCTCCATTGTTTCACTCTTTCTACTTGTTTATTACCTTGAGTGCAATGACTTATGAGGCCCTCTCCTGGATTTTAGAAGAATGAGTGTTAGAGTTATAGAATGGTCAAGTTGATATACTTTCTTTTTAAAAATAGTCTAATAGTCGTCCCTATTTCCTTAAGGGATCACATGAAGGAGTTCTCACATGAATTTGTTTCTTTGGTTCTGCTGGGTCATTTGGCCACATTATGATAAAAATGTGTGCTTATACAATGCGAACAGTATAACTACAATAAAATATGTGAAGTGCCCTAAATTTCTTCTAGTGAAAAAAAAAAGCATGGGATATGTACACTAAATGAAACTATACAAGAGAAATGAGAATTTATCACGTAAGCAATAAAATATATATAAAATTTCAAATGACCCATCTATTAAAAGATGTCTAAATAGCCCCTTTGCAAGTTGAGGGATAAAGAACAAAGAACTTAATAGAAAAATGGGAAAAGATATAAAAATGGTCCATGGTATATGAAAATATGTTCAATAATATGTTTCTCATAATTAGAGAAATTCAAGTTAAGACAACGTTGAGATACAAGTTGTAACCCATGTAATTGGTGGTGTTAAAAAGTATGACAATATATTCTGTTGGCCATGCTGTGGGGCAACAGACACTCTCATATACTGCTGGGAGAATGTAAACTAGTACAAATGGGGGGATAATTTGACAATATCTAACCAAATTACATCCCACTTCTAGGAATTTACCCTGATGATATATCTTTAACAATATGAAGAAGTACCTGCACACAGTTATTCATTTCAGCATTATTTATAACTGCAATATATTTGAAGCAATCCAAGTGCCCATGAATCAAAGGACTGTGTGGAGGGTATATCCACACAGTAAAGTACCATGAGGCTATTAAAAAAAAAGAAGCGAGGAAGATCTTTATTAACTCATATGGATCAATTTCCAGGATATACTTTTAAGTGAAACATCTAAAGAGATGTTTGAAAGAGAGTATCATACATAATACAGCATGAGAATATGTATGAAAGAGAGTATCATACATAATACAGCATGAGAAAATATATGTATATGTTCTCATACAAACAGAAACACAAGAAGGATAAACCAGAACTAAGAAGATTGGTCACCTAAAGGAAATGGGAAGGGACTGGGTGGACAGAATGCCAACAGGTGTAACGGCTGAGAGAAGGGACACCTCTCTGAGTATACCTTTATATGTATATAAAGGATATAAAGGATATATAAAGGATATAAGTTCCAGGACTCCACAAATTATGGAACTACCATGAGTTGTATATATACGGTCTTTCGTGTGTGTGTATACACACACACACACACACACACACACACACACAACTCATGGTAGTTCCATGAGTAATGTTATCCATACTCAATAAATAGTTAAATCAGGAAGCAGAGGAAACTCAAGATATACACAACAAAAAATTTGGAAAACAGTCTTTGAACTTTATATTGTATGGCTAAAAAAAAAAAACCACTGAGTTGTTAGTTACTAAATTTGTTTTTCACTGGGGTATGGGTTAGCAATTCAATAACTATGTGTAATCTAGAATCAAGCAAATAAATGAATATACCCTGGATAATCAAAGACTAGTTTTTCACTGTTGGAGAAAGGAATGAGGCAGGGTAGAATGAACCATGAGGTGATGGTTTAGAATCAGAGGTCTTAGTATGATCTCACGGTCTTTAATATATTTAGAGATAGAGATGAGTGTGTATGGAACGTATATACAAATATACATGCACAGAGTTCTTCTCTCTTTTCTCTACAAGAACCCAGGAGCAGTGGCACCTCAGTGAGCCCAAATGGCACTTGATTCTTCAGTAAAACGAGTCAGGGCTCCCGGACTGATTCCAGAGCTGAGGCAAGAAAAATAAACAAAGCATGTCTGAAGTATCTTGTGGTGCCAGAAAGTAAAGGAATGCTCAAAAAACTGATGGGGGCATGGGAAAAGGCCACAAGAGTTCATTTGAGGGCACTCCTGTGGTCAAAGCTGGGGAAAGCCACAAAATATATAATGAGGTTAATAGATTATAGATTATATCCTATAGAATAAAATGAAATTCCATGAGTCCAAGCTGATGGAAGCAAATGATTAATATTTTTACGTGAGCCTTTCTTTCCCACAATATCTTCATCTATAAAGATAGAGCCAGTAGTATTTATCTTGCAATATTGTTGTAAGGATGCATTGAGACAGAGGATTCACAGTTGAAAACATATGGAAAGTATCTGTAAATGTTAACTTCTTTTCCCATTCCACTTTTTTTTTAACACAATCCTTTCCCAGAAAAATCAGAGTTCGCAATTTTGAAGTTGGTAGAGTTTTGATTTAGTTTTAGAAACATCATGTTAGTCCTTTTTAGGAGCCTCCTTCAAAATGGTACCTTCTACCTACTGTCTTGCTGGTGATAGTTAATGTAGACTAGTCACTAGGAATCCAGCATCATTTCTCTATGTATTCGGCCACCTGCTTCATTTTCCCTCCAAGTAAATGGTAGAAGTGCTGCTTAGACTTGAACTCTGTGATTCTGTGCATGCCCTGGACAGCTGGCCATGAGGGAGCACTGTAGGCTTGGAAGAGGTGGCTCATCTCCTCCTTGGAGTACAGCCCTCTTGGTAGAGCAGCTATCATCTGCATAAAGATGCTGACCTCCCATGGAAGAAGTTTAGCTGGGCCCTTCAGCATTTTTCTTTTTTCTGCCTTAATATTTGGGTGGTCCCTTTTTAGGGTTGTTAAAGTGTTTGATGAACCTGTATTTTCTGTGTATTGTCTTCTCCTTCAGAGTTAGCGTGATCCTTAAAGGCAGAGAATGTTTCTACTTTGCTTTGCTAATCCTTTAGCATCTAATAAAATAATCGGCACACTGGACTTGACACTATAAATCCAGCTTTGGGTGCAAACTAATCTTCCAATTTTTTGTAGGAAACAGATATAAATCCAATTCTTCTTCTGTTAGAGAGAGATAATACTACTTGTTTTTTACCTATTATGTAGAGATATTATATAGAGATTTTATAAGTTAGAAAAACATACTGTGATGTATGTATAAGTGCTTTGGACTCTTTGGCATAAAGACAGATAATTCACTGAATATACTATTACTTCATTTATTTAACAAATTTTTACCAAGCATTCATGATATCCCTGGCACTGTGTTACATAGGATAAGAATAGAATAAGAATGTTGTAAGAATAAGGATGTTACATAGGATAAGTCTCAGAGGCAAATAAATGATAGTATCTGCCCTCACTGGATTTGCAGTCAAATAGAGTGGGACAGATGTGTAAATGTGTGCAATGAAATGTCACAATATATGTACCATGATAACCATCAGCACAATATAAACTAAGGCACAAGGAAGGTGAAGTAATTCCACCAAAATTATCGAGAAAGGCTTCACCAAGAACCTATCAATTTGAGCCAAGTTGGAAAGATCATTCAGCAGCAGCATGAACAAATAGAGACCTGACTGCAAGCAGAGAGACCAGTTAGGAGACGACTGCAAGTACCTAGGCTGAAGAACATGAGATCGGGACAGCAGCAGAATGGAGAGCACCCGGCACTATGCTGGGCTCACCGGAGGGGCTGAGTAAATATTTATTGAATATGTGTAAGAGAGAACTAAGAAAGACAATAAATGTTCAAGTAGGTGTGACAGGAATTCATCATTCGTTCACCTAACAAGCATTTATTGTGCATCTACTAAATGCCAAACACTGTTCTAGGTGATGAAGACATAGAGTTAATACAAAAGACTCTACTGTCAAGAAAGTTACATTCTGAAGGGGAAGAGAGAAGAAACAAATAGATAAAAATGGATAAATCAAGAGTGTGTAAGTGCGATGAAAAGAAAGGAAGCAGGGCAGGAGCACTGGAGGATAGGAGGGCAGTGGTTGCTGTTCTTATGTGAGGTGGTCAGGGAGGGCCTCTCTGGTGGAGTTTTATATCACCAGACAGCTGAATGAGGGAAGGTGGGGTGCCATGCGAGTATCTGAGAGGATAAAGGTCCAGGGAGAAACAGGAAGGCCAGTATTTGTGGCACAGAGGGAATACAGGGAAGAGAGGCAGCAGAGGAGGACAGAGAGGAATAGTGTGATGGGAGGATCTTGGACAGAAACCTTGGAGAGAGGTCTTTTCAAGAGAGCAGGTGTCCTAAAGGTTCTGTGAGCAGATATTGAAGGGAGTTCTGGGGCCTCCACTGACAGCTCCATTTTATGGTGGAGGAATCCCTGGGAGCATACAGGGTTAGAAAGCCCCAGACCATTGAGGAAAGGGAAAACCGAAGAGTGACTCCAGTAAAAGTACACTGATAAATAGATAAAACTATGACACACACACACACACACACACACACACACACACTCACACACTGGAATATTATTCAGCCATAGAAAAGGGAAAATCCTGCCATTTGCAACAAAATGGATGGACCTTAAGGGCATTATGCTGGGTGAAGTAAGTCAGACAGAGAAAGACAAATACCTTATGATTTCACTTATGTGTAGAATCTAAAAAAAAGCTGAGCTCATAGATACAGAGAACAGACTGGAGTTTGCCAGAGGTGGTGGTTGAGGGAGGGTGAAATGGGTAAAGATGTTCAAATGTACAGACTTTTGGTTATAAATAAGTTTTGTGAATGTAATATACAACGCAGTGACTATAGTTAATTTTGGGTTGTATATTTGAAAGTTACTAAGGGAATAGTTCTTGAAAGTTCTCATCATGAGAAAACACAGATTTATAACCATGTATGGTGACAGATGTTAATTAAGCTTATTGTGGTGATCAGTTTTAATACATATATCAAATCATTATGTTGTATACCTAAAAACTAATACAATAGGTCCATTACTTCTCAATTTTTTAAAAAAAATGTGACTCCAGGCTTCCTTGTTTGATTCCCTGTGCCACCCATCCAAATATTTAATACAAGGAAAACAAACTGGGGAGGTAGCAAATGATTTCAATTTGGAAATATTGAGTTTGAGGTGTCTAGGGGATGGCCAAGAGGAGATGTTTAGTGAGAGGTTTATGTAGGAAACTAGCTTGGAGAGACTTTGGAGCTGGAAAAGAGTTGTGTACTTATTTATGACAATAATATCATGGGAATTGATATGGTCACCAGGAAGTTGGGGGTGAGGGGAAGATGACTGAGTTCAGCATTTGAGGATTACCAACATTTGAAGAAAGGAAAGAAATAAATGAGCCTGCAAACAAAACTGAGAAGGAATGCTGAGAAACAGGAGGAAAAATGATAGAGTGTGGTATCAAAGAAGTCAAAGAAGAGATTTCTTAAGAAGACAGAAATAATCAGCATTGTCTTGTGAGGAAATGCCAAAAGGGAAGGGAAAATGTAATGACATAATGACATTGAGAATTTTTTATTTTTTCAAGAAGTTCTGGTGTAAAAGGAAAATGTGAGGGAGGTGTTAGCTAGGAGGGAATCAAGGCAACTTGAGCTTCTTTGGAGAAGAAGACTCCTTTCAGAGGAAGCTGAAAATCTAGGAGGGAGAGGAAATGGCTAACTGAGCAAACTCTCACAGGAGCCAGGAGAGAATGGCAACAAGAGTATTCCACTTGGAAGACTGGTTTACAAGTGAGAACACCCACCCTTTTTACTAACTTATGATCCTGTCATTATTTTAAAGTTTGATATTCCAAAAATTGGGGTTCTTTGCATGAATTTTGATTGTTTAAACATTAAAATTTTTAATTAAAAAATTTGATTTATCTTTATTATAAAGGATTTTGGTGCCCCTTAAACAGAAGCGAGTACCCTATTTGCTTCATCCTAGTGCCTGTTTTATACAGTCATCCACCTTATCCACTAAGGAAAATGTTGTTAGGATTCATCATCCAGAAAAGAGGCTATTCTAGAACAAGCATTTGAGATTGGGCTTATAGGACTTAGGCAGGGATGGACACTGAGGCTTAGGGGTGTCAGGCCTGGATTCCAAGAAGGGAGAAATGCTCAGTGACTGCTGTGGAAGGACACTATTCAGAAAGGCACCCACAAGGGACCCCCCTCCCCTGACGAATTGGCTTGGCTTTGAATGTGAGGGCATGTAATAGTCATTAACCATTTGCTCAGTCATTCTTCTATGATCTCACTTCTGTATCTTCAGTAAAGTCTTCTTTCTACCAATAACAAACTGTTTACTGCCCAGCAAAAACATCACATACTCTTGATAATGAGCTTACATTATTATGAAATTATGAACCCATGCAGTACATTTCAGTACATTCCTTTCCTTCCACATAGCACAATTTCTGCCTTCCTCTCATGATGGCATTTTCTCCATCTCTGTCTGATATATTCATACAATAGATTTATGAGTTTCATATCTTCACTCTTTTTCTAACAGTATAAAGTGCTACCCACACAGTTGATTGGCATAGTTTTTATTTCTTGTTGAAACCTAACCTAATTCTTTATTGCTACTGACTTAATAATTTTCACTGGTTATAAAGAAAGAACGAGGGAATCCACTTGTGCGTATCAGAGTTCACAGCATTATAAAAATAGCAAGTTGATGGCAAAATGTCCCAGTAGCCGGTCATGTAAACGTAAGTAATTGTTTTGTCAGGTATCGGCAAAGGAGTAGATATCTATTCA
This sequence comes from Nasua narica, assembly GCA_028533885.1. Taxonomy (NCBI): domain Eukaryota; kingdom Metazoa; phylum Chordata; class Mammalia; order Carnivora; family Procyonidae; genus Nasua; species Nasua narica. The sequence continues at coordinate 39,980,667 of CM052810.1, forward strand.
TATGCTCCTTGCCAGTAGTGTGATCATAAACATTTAAAAACCAGCTCTCCAGAAAATAAAAAAGCCCTAATTTTTTTGTGTTTACCAAGTTCAATATTATAAATCTATGACAGATTTCAAGCTGCCAGGCTGACAGGGCAGGGTATGAAATATCCTTGCACACTCTTGTTTCATATTTCTACCATACAGATACAAGGGACATATCAGGGTAGAAGTAGTTGTAAAATAATGAGGAAGTGGTGAGTTTTGAGTACCTGCTACAGTTTTCTGCAACCAATTTTACTTAGTTCTAAGTTTACACAATTTAATTTTTAATAGTGGCTTGCAAAATTCCTGAAAATGTAACAATTAGCTCTAATGAGCCTGTGCTTTCCAGCTCTGGGACATCACTTCCCCTTCCTGACTTGAGTAAAAAGGAGTGGGTTATGAAGAGACAGACCCAAAGCATAGAATTCCTTATGTAAAGGACTGGCTGCAGCTCTGAGGGATGGTGGCTGCCCATATTGGCAAAACTAGAAGACTCAGAAAAAGAAACTTTCGATGCAAGGGGTACAAGAGTAAAATGTATTATCATGACTGTCTTGTCCTCTGAGAAACTCATGATGCTTTGATACTTCTGGTTTTGTGCTATACCAGTAGGGTCATGCTATTGGCTCTGCCTCATTCCACTTCTCTCCTGGGTATCTTTCTTTAGGAACTAGAAG
>CM052810.1:39981470-40129962 GCA_028533885.1 Nasua narica
TTTTTGGACAGGAGGAAAAGTTCCATCCTCCCCAGGCTTATGTCCAAGTCAGAGCAACTGAGGAGACAGTCTTTGTACTATCTCTGCCACAGGTTCTTCCAGATAGGCCATATTCCGAACATGGGCACATACAAATTCTATTCACTGGGAAGAGAGTCATTTGGGAGAAAGGCCAACTGATTCTGTGTTGCTCCAGAGCTCTAGCTCATCACACCTGGAGGAAAGTAGGAAATGCAGACTTGAAAATATAGTCTTGAACCTGTCGCCACTTCTATTTTTAGTGGTGAGGCATAATACTGTAATGTAACTTTTCCATGAATGTAGTTACTACACATTATTAGGTTCTATTTATGTGCTACTTAATGAATTCCCATTCTCTGAGCAAATCACATTTTGATGGCTTCTCTGTTCTGGCTGTGAACTCTGCCCGTCAAACAAGGCACTTTTGCTATAGGGCAGTGGTTTTCCAAAGATCTTCCTGATAGGAGATACTTGCTGAGCAGTTCCACTCTGCTGTGGAGTTCTGAGTAAGTCTATTTGATAAAAGAGTTTTCAGTGCTCAGAAGTCTGAAAACCACCAGTAAAAGAGAAAAGAGGCTCTACCTGTGCTGCATGACAAAAGTGAGAAAGAATTAATCCAGAAGCATTGGAAAGTCACTGTTGGAATTTAGACTATGATACAAGTCAGTTGGTTTAAAGCTAAGAGAGATGTGAATAAAGCTCTTAATATTAAATTGAAGATTGTTGTCCTGATATCATTCGTACTCAAGGACTATTGATTTTTTTTTTTAAATCAAGCTGTTTAAAAATGTTGTGCTGAGGATGAAACCATATTCAATGACAAATGGACTGCATAAACTGTCTTCATGGGGGCCTTATCAAAGCTTTTCACATGGTGCTTGGACGGTTTGTTTTGATGGGCAGAATCTGAGTCAGGCACCCTTATCTGGCTTCATTATTATGGATATGAACATGGTTCCCGAGACTCTCACTAGTTCCACAAAAGGAGATTTTTTAAAATGCAGACTGATAAATTCTCCATTCAAAGAGAGCTGGAGAATGTTTTCTTCCACTGCACTGTAGCGTAAAGACATCTGACCTGAGTTTCTGCAGAAAGTTGCTTTTCATAGGGAGAATATTGAGGTCACAGTATTTGAATATTGCTCTCCTCTCTTCTCTTTCTCCAAATGGGCTTTGAGAGATTCCCCCCTACCTCCCACATTTAGTAATCCAGGAGAACCTAGATATGAAAGACAGCCATCAGGAAAGATGAGAGCTCTGCCAAACATCTGGAAAAACATCTGGAACATCAAGCTCACTTCATCACTGTATTAACTCAGATCAGCCCAATTCACTCAGGAAAAAAAACCGAAAAAGAGTCGCTTAGATCCGAAGCCCCATAGCACCACATTTTCTGCTATTGATGCTTCCCCATTTGTAGGGTTGTTCTCTTCTGTGTTTTCGTAACTCGAAAGTTGGAAAGCACTTAGCATGGAGGTCAGGAGAAAAAGAAGCCTGTCCTTGGAGTGAGCACCATCAGGCTTTCCATTTACCAGCAGGAGTATTCACTCCAGGCTGGGTGTTGTGTGGAGATAATCTGATTTCTTTCTTCAAACAACACCAGGAAGGAAACCTTACTACTCCTACTTTGTAGACTAGGAAATCAAGACTTACCCAAAGTCACTCAGCTGGTAAACGGTAGAAAAAGGCTACAAATCCAGGCTGTAGGACTCCAGGCTCTGAGCACTGAACTGCATACTCTACGGGGGTAGAGTCAGAGGAAATGGTGCGCAAGTATCCCAGCCACAGACACCCATGCAGGGACTGAGAGACTGTGGAAAATGGAGAGCAATTGCTCTTCTCCTGGTAGGGTATATTTAGGTAGCCTTACTTCTGAGCATTCATCTATGCACTAGACTTCCTTTTGTTTCCCTACATAATGTGAAATTTTCTACATCTCTAAAGTTGCATTATGTGCCTCATGTAATCATTTATATAAGGTCAAGTTTGCATTTAGTCAAGTGCTGAGTCACCCATTGAGCATCTGTACATCGCTGTGCTGTAACTACGTAAAAAGGGAAAGGAGAAAGATGGGGAGGATAGGCTTTTTTCATTTGGAGACTCACAGGGAAAGTATTGTATGGCATGAAGAAGTGGGAATGGGAAGGAAAACAGAAACGAGACGAGGAACAGCGACTGGAGAGAGCAAATTAACTCCTACGTGTACAAATGTTTCAACAGCCTCGTGACTTTGACTTCTTTCTGTGTAGATCACAGCTCATGCTAAAAGGAAATCTAATTTATTCATTCTTTCATTCAAAGATTTTCGGCGTGGATTAGTCATCGCCCTTATGCATTCCCTTAATTCTCATTTCTTCCCTGTGTTGAATACTTTCTAGAACATTTGACCAGTTGACAGGAATCCTCTTAACGGTCCCTGTAAGTGTAGACTCAACAGTCGCTTCGTACAAACTGATTCCCCTCAAGGACAGCTGAACCCTGGCTCCTGGCCTTGTCATAGACTGTCATGTTTTGCTCCAACACAAACAGAATTCAGCTCCCTTACTAGTTTCCATGACAATTTCTGGTCATCTGGAGTATCTTATAATTTTTGTCGTTTCTACAGTAAGTTCGGTGAAAGGGAGAGGGGTCATTCACTCTTCCCTCCCTCTCCTTCTTAACTTTCTTTCCTGGGTCACACTCATTCTTTTCCTTGTGTCTGCAGAGTAGTTTAGAGTAATCATCTTTTGCAATTTGAGCATGCCCTGAGGGCTGACCCCTAAGCCAATCAACTTATCAAAGTATTACTTCCAAGCTAGACATTCCTCCTCAGGGGAGCTCTGGTCAATATAATGATCTTTTTCAGATAGGTTTGTCCCTGGAAATTGTGACCACTTTTATAATAGCACTGATTGGTGAACAAAGAAGTCAATCTTTAGGAAAAAATCAAGAGAAGTAGAGAGCAGAGTGAGAAAGAGAGCACTTCTTGGGGAGGCAATGGCCCTCCAGCTCCTGGATTCTGTTCTCCCTAAGGTGGGGCTGCATTCCACCCTTGTGTTCTGTGAAATAGCCCATTACCTGATAATTCCCTTTATAACTTAGATTAGCTACGCTATTTACTTGTCATCCAATAACCTTAATTAAAGTCCTTCCCTATGAAAAAGCATCACTTTTTATTTTCATCACCAGTTATTTTGTCTGTTCTTTCCACTTCACTGAAAGCTTCTGCAAGCTGCAAGACAGCATTTGTCTTGCTCACTGTTTTATTCTCAGCACTTAGCGTATTTCCTGGACACTGAGTAAAAGTATTTGATTGACTGCCTACTGGGTACCAAGCACTACTTTGGGTATTTCGCGTATCAAGATGAAAGACATGATCCTAGACCTTCCATGGTCTGGAGTCTAAATTATTCCCTAATCAGCCTAGTTCTACTGCTATTTAATTGTCCCTTGTACTAGTTTAGGATCTTTGAGCTTCAGTAAAAGGGGAAGTGTTGGCTCAAGTGACAAATCTCACAAGGGAGAGGAAAAAAACTGGGCCTTGGTGATAGCTGGAACCAGGGACAAATGTGGTCAGAACTTCTCTCCCTTTCTCATTTTTATCTATGGATTGCCTTCACCATGTCAGACTTCTTTCCTCCTGGGTATGTAATAGTAACCACGAGCAGTTTTCACGCTTCTCTTTTTCCAGCTTTATCATGATTTTCCATGGTTCTACTTTGAGGGAAAATCCTAGTGGAGCCCCCCAACCCCCCACAGTTGGTTTAGCTTGAGTTAAATGTACTTCTCTGGGCCAATTACAGTTAAGGGAAGGTACTGGGATTATTTCAGTTTGGATCATGACCAGTAGGATCTCTATGGCAGTGGGAGCTTCCAATCTCAGGCCCATAGATGGGCCATGGCCAGAAAGGGGGTGGGTACTCTTCTGGGTAGACAAAATAATATATGTCTGCCCACTCTATCCCCTCATCCTCACATCCATCAACTTCTTTCCTTGGCTTTATTCAACAGGTATCTATTAAATGCTCATTTAGTGCAAAGCATTATGCTAAGCTCTCTGACTAAGCACTTAACATTTTATGTCTCAAAATTAACGTTTTCAAGGAAAACAAACATCTTTTCTTGGTCCTTATGATCATAACCTAGTTTTACTGCATTTATTTTTCAGAGTCAAAGCATAGCAAAACCTTCAAGCACTGGCTTATTTGGGCCATCCCAGTGCACATGAATCAGATGATTTTATCTTTTGTTCCTATCCTTGCCATCCCTAATCTGTCAGGCAGTCTCAAATCTATACCATCAGACTTGTTTGTTCTACTTCTCTATCCTTTTATCATGGTTCCATTAACTCACATCCAAGGATGTCAAGAGAATAAATAGTCCAATAAAACAAAAGAATATACTTCCAGATTTAAAAAGAAAGAAACATACAAGGAATACATAAATCATACTCTATGACAATAGCCTGGAAGATTGCATGGAAGGATCTTTGTGTTTTCTGTAAAAGAAAAAAAAATGGAATTTCCATGCCTTGCATCAGCACTTGACAGTGGGAGTTAGAGTATATTGGGCACCAAAAAGTAGAGATGGTCATCAGGAATAATTTTGCCTGATTAATAATAATTCCATGGAGGATGACGACACATTTCCTCTGGTGATCGTCTTATAATTGGGGATAATTGAAGCACTAGTCTAACCTAGTGTTGTCTAAGAAATTCCTAATCATGGACATTTCTTCCTCATAAAGCATGGTTCCTTACAACATGGCCTTGGCATGACAACGTCCTAGCACTTAATGTCGTACCTACATAATGGAGACTCATGTCTCAAAGCCCTCTTTCCAGATAAACAGAAGGTGCTTGTCCAAGAGTAATAAACACCTGGCACACAGGTTGCTAAGAGCTCAAATAAAGATAAATTTGTTAGCCTGACCTAAATGTTCTCAGGATCTCAAATTAATCTAATGTTATCTGACATTTGGTACTTTCTCTATTTAAACCAGAAAGACCACTCTTTGATCAAGGTCTCATCACTCTTTTTCAAGAAGCAATTGTAACTTTGCCTCCTGGTGCTCACCTGCTGCTCCAATCCGACGCTTTGTGAGCTCCAACTATAGCACCCAAACTCAAGCAGCTAATTCTAAGGCATTGTGAATCAAATGTTTGGTTCTTGGGGTCAATACTAATGTCTGGCTAAGCCTAACATCAAAGGGGAACTTTTTTTTTTAAGATTCTCCATGACTTGAATTCAAAATAAATTATATTAGCATTTAAAAATTCACTTTAGAGATCTCTTAATTTAAGCTCATAGTTTTACAGTTGAGGAAACTCAGATTCCAAGAAGTAATTTCCCCAAAGTCACACTGATCTTCGTTAACAGCGCTAACTTACGCTAGAAGTTATGTTAGAACATAATTCTATGTTATGCTAGAACATAATTTTGTTTTACCTTAATTATGGAGAAAGTGAAACTTTTTAACTGTTTAGAATATGTTCTATACATTTTAATATTTAGTTATGAAAAACAAAGAATTTTTTTCCCCTGTCAGTAGAAAGCTAGAATGGCACACAGCCAGCCAGCTTCCCTGCCGCTTTCTATAGATTCCCAAGTTAGTAATTACCTTACCTTTCTAGGAAATAAGGATTCAGGACAGTCTCTGAGAGGGAAAAGACAGTGCCGACGGGGAGAGAAACTACTGAGATCACCAGCTGTCCACACAGGAAACACCTGCCCCAATCTCCCCATTCAATAAGAACAGACTTATACCACTAATATTATTACTACCATGACTATTATTATTTGACATAATCTAACTTCGGGCGTCATTCTGGAACAAGCTATGAATGCTCTCAATATTTGCAACTCTTAGGAATTTCTTCTCCTTCCCTGGCCAAAGCCTGTCAGCTATTGTCTGGAAGCCTGAGGTTTACAGAAGCCTGGGGTCACTCCCACTAAAACCTAATCTGATTTCGTGCCTGAAAACAAGGAGATGGCTTTATGGTAGGGCAGAACAAGACCCCTGGAATCAGGCTGCATGTGCCTCACACCCAAAGGGTGTGTGTGATCACCCCATGTTTCCTGCAAACACTTTTGCGCTTGCAAATTTCCCTTGTGTACCATTTTGGCGGGCTCTGCCTACTCCCTGCACAGGATCACCACACACCGCTACAGAGTCCCCCAAATATCTGGCCATTTTATTTATTCAGAAGTACCAGATCTCCAGCTGACTAATCTGACCTCCTATGGGGACCAACTGCATTTAAGGGAATTTTTTTATTATTATTATTTTAAACTTTCTCCTCTTAAGATAGTTTCTTTAATCATGCATTTGTTTAACATCAGAGTGAAATTTAAATAAAAGGAAATTCACTAGCCTTTCTATGTTCTGCAGGAGGCAGATTACAGAAATTGTAAATCCAGTGACAACTCTACAAAGCAATGAAAAAGACGGAATCCTAGCTACACGCACATCATGGATGAATCTCCCAGATATAATGGTGAGCAAGAGAAGGGGGACACAGAAGAATACATGCTGAATAATTCCATGCTTATCAAGTACAAAGCAACAAACCTAATCTATGGTGATACAGGTCAGATAGTGGTGGCTGTGGGCAGGGCTCTCAGGGGCAAGACAGCATTGTGTTCCCACGAGGAGAGCTCTGTCTTGATCTGGGTAGTGACAAAGTAATGTATACTTATACAAATACCCACTTACAGACTTAAGATTTGTGTACTTCACTATATATGAATGTACAGATTGATATATGAACACACACAAATATTTATATATAATGTATACTACACTCATTTGTACATATTGTATATAATTATACATTTACAATGCAAAAATGTATATATACATTTACAATGTAAAAATGTATATATATGCTTTAATTTTTTTTAATTATAAAAGTATACCTCTATTTTTTAGAGAAGTTCTTTTAAAGAACTTCTTTTATACATTTTATACATTTACAATGTAAAAATGTATATATATATGCTTTAATTTTTTTTTAAAGATTTTATTTATTTATTTATTTATTAGGAAAGAGAGAGAGTGAGAGAGAGCATGAGAAGGGTGAAGGTCAGAGTGAGAAGCGGACTCCCCATGGAGCTGGGAGCCCGATGTGGGACTCGATCCCGGTACTCCGGGATCATGACCTGAGCCAAGGCAGTTGCTCAACCAACTGCGCCACCCAGGCGCCCTGCTTTAATTTTTTTTAATTATAAAAGTATACCTCTATTTTTTAGAGAAGTTCTTTTAAAGAACTAGTGACATGCCTCAGTCTCTAATACATATAAAGCGCATTCTTTAGGCTCATCATCCCTGTAATTACAAATTTCCTTTCCAGGCTGCACAGTCTATAGTCCTAGCCTTTGTTTGTGGCTCACTCCCAGTGTGACCGCTCCTCCGGGGCGACCCCAGCCAGGCTGTTATGCAGTGAAGGTAGGTTCCCCACCTCCCTGCTGCCCTCGGTTTGGTTTTCCAATGTCACTATGATCACCTCGTGTTTTCTCCTGGTCGGAATCATCTAGACATTCAGACTACCCACACGTCTTTCCGGATATGCCAAACATAGCCAAAAGAACACTTAGAAATCCTCCTTAAATCCTCCTTCAAATATTCAAAACGTATTTAACTTCATTTTCCTTTTTTTAGAGAGGGAGAGAGGGGCAGAGAGAGAATCTTAAGCAGGCTCCATGCCCAGCTCAGAGCCCGATCTCACAACCCTGAGATCATGACCCAAGCCCAAATCAAGAGTTGCTTAACCTACTGAGCCACCTAGGCACCCCTAAAAATTATTTTACATATAACAGCAACATAGCATCAAAGAACATTGTGGTGGATTCATATTCCTCACAAAACTAATAGGAGAAACACAGGAATGGGATCCCAGTGGTTACAGCATATTAACAAATCACCTTTTTTTTACTTTGTCCCTTTTCTTCATCTAGTTTTTCCTATATGTATAAATAATTTAAAATGTCTGATCATTCATATCTATAACATTTTTCCTTAACAAGTCATCATAAAATTTTGAAAAGTATTTCATTAAATTAATATACTATTATTTAACTCCCTGTCCTCATTTTGTAAAATGTTTGATGTGTTTTCAGTTTTTTTGGAAAGAATATCTTTAAGCATGTTCCTTTTTTTACTGTTTGACACTGAGCACGGCCTAATTTCCCAGGTACTGGATTATATAGAAGACTTATATCGTTCTTGGAACACACAGGCAAATTTGTTTTAGCAAAGGATTGTACTAATTTCTCAGGTGTTAGCAATGTATAATATATATTATATATTGTACATGTTGTATAGACCAGTTTCACCAGTCTTGCCAACATTAAATAATTTCTTTTTTTAACAAAATAACAGCTTTGCTGAGATATTCATATACAACCCATACCTGTTAGCAGTCACTCCCCATTTTTCCCTCCTCTCAGCCCTTGGCAACCACTAATCTACTTTCTGTTTTTATGGATTTGCCTATTCTGGACATTTCCTGTAACTGGAATCCAACAGCATGTGATCTTTTGTGTCTGGTTTCTTTCACTGAGCCTGTTTTTTAGGTTCATCCATGTTGTAACATGAATCAACAGCATGTAGCATGTTGTAGCATGTAGCATTTCCTTTTAATGGGTGCATAATATTCCATCGTATGGATATAATGCACATTTTTATTAATTCATCAGTTGATGAACAACTGAATTGTTGCCACTCTGGGGCTATAATAAATATTGGTGTGATGAGGATTTGTGTACAAGCTTTTGTGTGTCTATATTTCGAATTTTCTTGGATACATAACTAGGAGTGTAATTGCTACGTTGTGGTAATTCTATGTTTTACTTGATGAGGAACTGGTAAACCGTTTTGGAGAACATCTGTATCATTTTACATTCCCACAGGCAATGTTTCAGAATTCCAATTTCTTCACATCTTAACTGATGCTCATTATTATCAATCTTTTCTTATTGTTGCCATCTTAGTGAAGTGGTATCTTATTGTGGTTTAATTTAAATTTGCCAAATGACTAAAAATATTGAGTATTTTTTCATATTTTTCTTGACCATTTGTAAATTTCTCTGTGGAGAAATATCTATACAAATCCTTGTCATTTTTGATTGGGTTATTTGTCTTTTTTTGTTGTTGTTGAATTGTAAGAATTCACATATGATTTGTAACTGTTTTCTTCCATTCCTTGGGTTATTTTTCACTTTCTTAATAATGTCCTTTGAAGCACACATGTTTTTAATTTGGATGGAGTCCAGTTTGTTTATTTTATATGTCACTTGCTCTCTTTCTGTAGTATCTAAGAAATCATTCCCTGATCCCAGGTCATAAAGATTTACACCTATGTTTCTTCTAAGAGTTTTATAGTCTTAGCTCTTACATTTAAGTTTATGAACCATTTTGAGTTAATTTTTGTGGATAGTTGGGTCCAAATTTATTCTTTTTTATGTGGATATACAGTTGTTCTAGTATTCTTAATGAAAATCATTTGGTCCTAAGTATAAGGGTTTATTTCTGGATTCTTAATTCAATTCCATTGATCTATATTTCTATCCTATGCCAGCTACACACTGTTTTGATTACTAAATCTTTTTAGTAAATTTTGAAATTGAAAGGAATGTATCCCACAACTTTATTCTTTATCAAGATTGTTTTGGTGGGGTGCCTCAGTAGCTCAGTGGGTTGAGCCTCTGCCTTTGGCTCAGGTCATGATCTCAGGGTCCTGGGATCAAGCCCCGTGTTGGGCTCTCTGCTCAGCATGGAGCCTGTTTCTCCTTCTCCCTCTGCCTGCCTCTTTGCCTACTTGTGATCTCTCTCTCTCTCTGTCAAAAAAAAAAAAGAGATTGTTTTGGCTATTCTAGATTTCCTAGATTTCCATATGAATTTTATAAGCTTATCAATATCTACCCCCCAAAAAAGCAGCTGAGGTTTTGATATGTATTATGTTGAATCTGAAGATTAATTTGGGGTGTGTTACCATGTTGACAACATTAAATCTTCCAGTCCTTGAACATAAAATATCTTTCCATTTATTTAGGTCATCTTTATTTTCTTTCAACATTGTTTTCTGGATTTCAGTGTATAAGTCCTACACATATTTTGTTAAATTTATTCCTAAGTACTTTATTCCTTTTGATGCTATCACAAATGTGATTGCTTATTAATTTCATTTAAAGATTATTCATTGATAGTCTATAGAAATACGATTGATTTTTAGATATCGATCTTATATCCTACAGCCTTGCTAAACTTATATAAGTTCTGATTGTTTTTTGTGAATTCCTTTAGATTTTCTATATATAAGATTATGTTCTGTACAATACATATAATTTTACTCCTTCCTTTCCACTTATTTTTTAAAAATTTCTTGCCTACTTTTTCAAACCCGTAGTACAATAACAAATGGAAGTTGTGAGAGCAAACATTCTTGTCTTGTTCCTGATCTTAGGGAAAAGCATCTAGTCTTTCACCATTGAGTATTATGTTACCTGTAGGTTTTTATAGATGGTCTTTATTAAGTTGAGGGAGTTCCTTTCTATTTTTAGGTTATTGACTGTTTTTCTCATGAAAGCTTATTGGATTTTGTCAAATGCTTTTTCTGTGTCTATTGGAAATATTACGTGTTTTTTTTCCCTTCATTCTATTAATGTAGTTTGTTACATAGATTGATTTTTATGTGTTGAACTACTCATCCATTCTTGGGATAAAACCTATTTGATCATGGCATATCATCTTTTTTACATGTTGCAGAATTTGGTTTGCTAGGGTCTTGTTGAGGACTTTTGCATTTATATTCATAAGCGATATTGGTCTGTAGTTTTATTGTGATGTTTTTATGTGGTTTTAGTATCAGGATAATGGAAGCACATAAAAGGAGGGAGGAAGCCTTCCCACCTCTTCTATTTTTTAGAAGAGTTTATGAACGATTGATGTTTATTCTTTTTAAACATTTGGTAGAATTCATCAGAATATAATTTCCTTTACACATCTAAATGATATGGTATTAACACAGTGTTATTTTAGTTTGTATTTTTTTTATAATTAGCAAGGTTAAGCATTTTCCCATATGTGTGTTGCTAATTATCTCTGTTGGCATGTATTGTTTGTTCACATCCTTTGCTCATTTTCATATTGGGGTCTCAGTGTTTTTCTTATCAACTTTAATGGGCTTTTTATAAAAGTGACTCTCTGACCATTATATTTTATTCTAGGACTTTTTCATTATCCAGAAATACTTATATGTTTTAGCCATAAGGAGGATAAGTCAGGTTTTAAAAACTTCTGTTTACAATAATTTTCTCACAATTTATCCTGTTGACATACAAAATTATTTCATATTTAAGGGAAGAAACAGGAGGTCACAAATCTAATTAACATTTTATATTCCTTGATACCCAGACCAATTTTTAAAAAATTTATTTTCTTGAGTATTTATTTGTTTTTGCTACACCAAGCTAAGCATATATATCAGACATATCAGATCTATAAAATTTTATCCTTCCTCTGAGTTCTTGCTGATAGTTCCATGTGTGGGTTTGACTTATTGAGTACATGCTTAGACACTCAGTTCAACATCAGATAAAACTTCCTCTGACTTTTTTACCCCATGAAGATGTCAAAATGAAAGGTAAACAATTTAACCAATATGTACATTAAAAAATTAATTTTGTTTACCATGCTAATGAAGAGGACTTGATGAGTCCTCTAAGTGTCTGTCAAACATTTTATTAACAAGACCAGTTGGCATAAAGTCTAATTAGAGGATTTTAAGCTATTATAGCATTCCCCATAGGCCTATTCAGTGTGTAGGACATCTCCCATTGGAAATGTATTATTAATGATTAGATCTGGAAAAGTCTTATTCCACATATACTTCATGTGTAGGGTGTGAGTGTGTGCATGTGTGTGTGTGTGTATGAGGGGGAATGTGGGTGTGTGAATTTAAATGCAGAAAAAGTAAAACACTCAGAGGCAGAGGGTGCATTTTTGGTAGCACAGATTAGGAACAAAATCACTCTTACAGTCTACTTTAAGAAAGTAATTTAAACTAGCTAGTGTAGACGTTTTTTGTTTTTGTTTTTGTTTTTGTTTTTTGCTTTTTATCTCTGCATTGTCACCAAAAACAAACCACAAATGACAGTGATAGATTTTTTTAGATGTTCTTCCCTAATGCATTTATTATTATTTTTTTAAGATTTTTAAAAACTTATTTATTTGAGAAAGAGAGGGAGCATACAAGTAGGGGGAGCAGCAGACAGAGGGAGAGGGAGAAACAAGAGCCCAATGCTGGCCTCAGTCCCAGGACCCCAGGATCCTGACCTGAGCAGAAGGCAGACACTTAACCAACTGAACCACTCAGGCACCCTGTGTTAGGAAATTTTTATCTCCAACTCTCTTGTCACATTATATGGGTATGTACACAGTAATATGTCATCATTCCACATCTACACAAAATAATGTTCATGCTGACTATATGGAAGGTGGGGATAAAATTTTGTTTTAATCATTCCCATGTTTTTTCTTCCTCTTTAGTCCATTTCTCCTAATCATAAATGTTACTATTCCTGTAAATTTTATTCCTTTAAAAACATCTCCACTGGGGGCGCCTGAGTGGCTCAGTGGATTAAAGCCTCTGCCTTCGGCTCAGGTCATGATCTCAGGGTCCTGGGATCGAGCCCCACATCAGGCTGTCTGCTCAGCAGGGACCCTGCTTCCCCCTCTCTCTCTACCTGCCTCTCTGCCTCCTTGTGATCTCTCTCTCTGTCAAATAAATAAATAAATAAAAATCTTTAAAAAATAATAATTTTAAAAAAAACACATCTCCACTGATTACATCTCTATATGTTCAATTTAATCAAGTATGGCTATTGCTAGAAGCTTGCTAGATGATATATTTGACAAAATTCTTTTTTCCCTAAGTTATTCTCATTCTGTGTTTCAAACTAAACAAGGCTGCAGGCTTTATCATTTACGTCTACATGATCCTTGTACAAGGTACCTAATCTCTCTAGGTCTCAGTTTCCTTTTTCTGAAAGAGGATAATTATTTCCTTTCAAGATCATTGAGAGGTTCCACCACACATTCACTCCAGCCCTCTTGGCCCTTGGCAAGTATAGAGACCATCGGCCAAAGGACAGATAGAAAGCAGCATAGGACAGAAGGAGCATCATCAAAGACTCAACCTTATCTTCTCTGCTGCCCAGATTATTTATACCCTTGCCCATTAACTGAAAAATGACTCCAAATGAAGGAAAGGAGTAAAGAGAGAGAAAATGAGTCCTGAAGTAATATGACTATGTAAAACCATGAGTAAGCCAAGGAAACACGGGAGTGCTTGAGTTCACCATGAATTGGCCAGATTGACTTTTCTTCATTAACCTGCAGTTGTAAGGCTCCTTCCTTATAGTTTGATAAGTGCCTCAATCCTCAATATTCTCTTCAATCATAGTTGATCTAGCTTGGGAGACTAGCTGGAAGATTTGGGGAGGATGATTTAAAACCCCGTTTTTATACCCTTTCTCCTTATTATATCCTTCATGGGTAGCCTTTTGATTATTATATCTTACATGTTGACATCACACTTAGGTATCTGCTTCCTTTTGAAGCAGAAAAATCTGTGAGTCACTGCTTGGAAACTTTTCTCCAACCTTAAGTCACCATTTATTTTGACCTATTACTAATGGAAATATTCTGCCCAAAGTCCAGGACGAATGTCCTCTTTACTCACCTTATTCATATAATCATCAAATTACGGAAGTCTCTACAGTCCTAAGTGGATCACCATTACAAATAATTCCAACTAGGTCATCACAACTTCAAATAGTAATAAGTGGTACCATTAGCAAAAGTCCAGAGAGCAGAGGTCAGGAGTTAGGTTTTCATACAAACTAAAGGCTTCTGAAAGCTTTTACACATGAAACTGTTTATCAACTCTTTACATCCAGTCATATGGATATGTTTTATTCATCTGGGGAAGTACGGATCAGTGCGGCAAAAGAAACACTTGCCTCCCTAAAGACAACTTCTTTATTGCCATTGGTGATGATGCTTCCTGATAAGAGTCAACACTGTGCCTTCACATTATCTCTTTCTACAACTGTGAAAACCTTCCCGCCACATCAGCAAGAGCAGGAAAATGAAGAGCAAATGAAAACCTGAAAACAACTTGAAGAAAACGGAAGCACCTCCTGTCTCATTACAGAGTTTAATTGAACTGAAAAGTTTTCCCAAAGTTTAGTGAAAACTCATTTGGCAGCAAAACTCGAAGTGATATAAGATTGTTTAAAGACTGTTTATCCTACTTAGTATGAATATTCATTTCTTTCTGGGCCTAAATAACAATGTGCTTGATTACACGACACACACCCATTGGGGATGTTCTATCGCCACATGTGACATAAGGTATATGCATTTAATTACCTTCCTGAAACTCAAAAGCTTCTACTCTAAAACTTTTCTAGCCTCAAAGGTTTTAGATAAAGAAGTATGAATTAATTTTTCCACTTAGGTTATATAGAATTATTCTTGCCAATTTTTCTTTATATGCCATTGTACTTGGCCCATGTTCCTGATCCTCATTTTCTTCATCTGTTTCCATAAATTACAACATATCTAAATGAGAGTACTAGGTAATTAATGATAATTAAGCACTTAAAATGATAATATGTGTGCAAACATAGAAAACATATATATGTTCATGTGTATACGAATATACATGTGTGTATACAAATACACACCTTGAATTTAGCAAACACAAAGGTTATAACTGATACTTTGATTCATCAGTCTATTCTCAGAGGCAAAGCTTTAATCAAGAGCCCTGGCAGCAGGAAGGAAGGAATACCACTGCAATGTTTGGCTTTAGAGAGGCTATCTGCAGGCAGAGAACTCACAAATTTCTCTTCAAATTGTTAAATATCTTAGGGGAGCCTGATATTCATGGAATCTAATCTATCTGTATATTGTTTAAAGAGCTTATATGTGGCATCTATGTCTATGCCGAGCGCTGTAAGCATTTCTTTTTGATTATATTGCAGGAGCAATTACACTATGGTTTTCAAAGAACTACAACATATATTCTCTATATTTCATTTTGCGTAATGGGGATAATAATAGCCACATCAGGAGTTGTTTTGCTGATTGGATAACACATTAAATGTCAAGCCCCACACATGCCACAGGATACCACTGGGAGGTGATATAGTGAGCATTATTATCCCCAGTTTACAGGTGAGGACCAGAAATTATAGGTGACTTGCCCAAGGTCATGTGACTAGTAAACTGGAAAACTGACAATCTCATTCTGCTGGTAGTAAGTTCAGTGTTCTTTCCATACCCTCTCACTATCTAAAATAAATAATGATATCTTTTACCAGTTTTTGAAAATGGAAATGGCTTTGTTATTTTTGTTGATTATTCAAATAATAAATGCTCAATACATAAACGATTGCATGGTTCTAAAATTGGATAGATATAAAGAAAAGAGTACAGTAAAATCACTCATTATCAAATCACCCAGAGAGAACCATGTCTCATTGGGAGTATAACCTTTAAGACATTTTTTCCATGCATAAACACATGTAAATAGAAATGTAGCAGTTAAAATAGGATAGTATATATCATGTTTGTAGTGTGTTTTTTAATATAAAATATATTATAGACATGTTTCCGATAAATAAATGTTTTAGTTATGAGTTTCAAAGTATTTACTAAAGATGTCCTGGACTGTACCTTTTTAAACAAACAAAATGGAAACAGAATCATAAATACAGAGAACAAAGTGGTGGTTGCCAAACTGGAGGGTTCTGGGGGGTGGACAAAATAGTGAAGGAGACTAAGAGGTATAAACTTCCAGTTATAAATAACTTATAAATAAATAAGTCATGGGAGTATAAAGTAAAGCATAGGGAATACAGTGAATAATATTGTAATAGTATGGTGAAAAAGACCTGTACCTTTGTGAAACACTACTTAATTTATTCTTTTCTTTTTTAAAGATTTAGTTTATTTATTTGAGAGAGAGAGAGATTGAGAGAGCACATGAGAGGAGAGAGGTCAGAGAGAGAAGCAGACTCCCCAGGGAGCTGGGAGCCAGATGTAGGACTCGATCCTGGGACTCCAGGATCACGACCTGAGTCAAAGGCAGTTGCTTAACCAAGCAAGCCACCCAGGCGCCCTACTTAATTTATTCTTAAAATCTACAAGTCAATTCATGGCAGAATGAGTCACTCCTGTGTTTTCTTGGTTTTACATATTTACATCACTTTAGGACTTTTGTTCTCTCTCTCTTTTCCTTCTCTTCACTTGGGGCTATTTTTTACATCATGGGCAAGAGCTATGAATCACTGAAGGCAGCAAAGACAAGGTTGGATCCTTGATGATGCTCTCCTCTTCTATGCTGCCTTTTACCTGTCTTTTGGCTGACAGTTTTAATCTTGCCACATCTATTAAGAAGGTTGCAACTATTTTTTGACATGTGGCTGTCAGATGGTACATTCTACATCCACCTTATTCCAAACACAAGATCTCTTCAAGTTTGCCCACCATCCCATCCGTCTTAGTCTGTTCAGTCTGCTGTAACCAAAATAACATGAACTGGGTAGCTGAAAAAATAGACGTGTATTTCTCATAGTTCTAGAGGCTGGGATGTCTAAGATCAGGCACTAGCAGATGTGTCAGTGCCTGAGAAGATCCCACTTCCCTGTTCACAAACAGTCGTCTTCTCGCTCTGTCCTCACACGGTGGAACGGGCAGGAGAGCTCTCTGGAGCCTCCTTTATAAGGGCACTAATCCCATTCATGAGAGCTCTCCTCCTCATGATCTAATCATCTCTCAAAGTCCCCCCCTCCTGATAACTTTACATTTGGGGGTTAGAATCTCATATATGAACTTTGGGGGACACAAACATTTGGTCCATAACCCCATCTGTGTCCTCTCAACTGCTCACCACATGTCAAAAGACGTTGTCTATGGAGCCACCTGCTGACAGTCACTGCTATTCTACTACTGGGGTCCTATGTTGTGGTGGGCTGAAAATAACCCCCCAAATATTTACATTCTTCTCCCCAGAACTTGTGAATATGTTACCTTGCCTGGTAAAAGGGACTTTGCTGTTGCGATTAATTAAAGGTCTTGGTAAGGAGAGATTATAGTGGATTCTCTTGGTGAGCCCAGTAAATCACGAGACCTTTCTAAGAGGAAAGCAGAAGGATCAGAAGCAGAAAAGGAGAAATGATGGAAGCAGAGAGAAAGGGAGAGAGACTGGAAGATGTTATGCTGCTGGTTAGAGATGGAGGAAGAAATCATGAGTCAAGGAATGTGGGTAAACTCTGGAATTCGGAAGAGACAAGAAGAGATTCCTCCCTAAAGCCTCAGAAGGAAGGCAGCCAGCCTCTCAACCATCCTGATTTTAGGCCATTGAGACTGATTTTAAACTTTCGACCACTAGACTTAGGAGATAATAAATATCTATTATTTCAAGCCACTAAGTCTGTGGTAATTTCTTGTAGCAGCAAGAGAAAACCAAGACACATATGAAGCATGGAGTTTCTTTAGAAGTCCCGCAGCAACTCTGGGCTTTATCTAGGGAAACGAAACAAAACATAGGTGTCCTTTCCATTGGTCCCCCCCAGCCTGCTGCCAATCTCATCTGGACTTCTATCATCCCCTCTCATCCCTCCTTCGAAGCTTGGCCAAGAGAGATGGAGATAATGACATTTCTTCTCAGAGGGCACCACCAGCAGCCAAGTCTCTTACCCTCCTCTCTGTGAAGAATGAACCTGTTTCCCTCCCTGACACAGGAAGAAACTGGCCAATCATTCCTCCTAAATCTATCATTTGTCTTCACACTTCAGGGCTTTGGATTCTAATACAAAGCCAAATTTTCAAACTAAACCTCTTTCTCTCACAAAGTCCACTCTTGCAAACCTAAAGCTTCTCGATTTGAGTTTAAAAATTTCATTCACAAACATATGTGTTCTGTTATATTTGTCTTTCTCCCAAGCCAACGAATGCACTGCTTCAGTGATGTGTGAAGAGAAAAGCTGGGCAAATATCATTGCAATTGAACCTTGTTCACGTAGACCTCCATCAACATTTTTAATATTTGCAGAATATTTCATTATATGGTTATGCCAGAACTTATTTACTCAATTTTCTTTTGATGAGTATTTTGATTGCTGTCAAATTTTTACTAGTATAAAAAATGCAGACATGAATATTCTTGTATATATATTTTTGATGAATTATAAAACCATTTCTTTAAGGAAAAGCCCTAGAAACAGATTTTCTAGGTCAAAATTTATGTATATTTTACATTTAGAAACTTATTGCCCACTTGCTTTCTTTTCATCGTAGATGTAAAAGAAGAGTCATCTTCTGGTTGTACCCATTTTTGCTTTTGTCTGTACTCCCGTGTGCGAGGTCCCAGTCTGTCCATACTCTGGCTAATTACAGGTGTTATTCATTTTTTCTTTATCCTCAGTGGACCAAAAATAAGATCAAATTGGTATTTTACTTCATCTACCTTTGATTATTAGTCAGGTTAATAATTTTTTTATGTTTATTGGCTATTTTTATTCCTCCTCTAGATTCACCAATCATATTCTCAGCCCATTTTTCTACATCTTCTTAAGATTAGCCTTTGTACACCATCCCAGTTTCCCCCATGCTTGTCACTTATCTTTCTACTTTGTATTTATTTCTCCTTTTTTATTTTACTTTTCTTTGGTTGTTTTTCTTACTGAAACATGGTTGACACACAGTGTTAACATTAGCTGCATGTATGCAACGTGGTGATACCACATCTCTATACGTTACACTATGTTCACCACAAGTGTAACTCCCATCTGTCACCATACAAAGCTATTGCTATACCATTCCCTATGCTGTGCCTTTATTCCTGTGACTTATTCATTCTATAACTGGCAGCCCGTGTCTCCCACTCCTCTTCGCCCATTTTGCCCATCCCCCAACCTCTTTCCCTCTGGCAACCATCAGTTTGTTCTTTGTATTTATGGGTTTGTTTCTGCTTCGTTTGTTTTGTTTTTTAGATTCTACATATTTTGTTTTATTTTATTTTATTTTAAAGATTCTACATATCTAAAACTTTACTTTTATGGTTTCTCTGCCCTGTAAGATTGTCAAGTATGTCAATCATTCCTTTATATGTTCTGATTTAGGTAGTACTCCAGCTTTTAATTTTAGTGCTGTTTGTGATTTGCAGAATGTGGTGTCTGAATGCTTGGATCAAAGAGGCATATTTAAAAAGAAAAACTTTTTGGTGACACATGTCAACAAGCTTTATTTCATAATAAATAAACGTACTTTGATTTAATGGAAGACTCAGGGTCTTTAAAAGCTGTCAGGCATAATTGAATGACTTTCTGAAGTTATACAGTTATGTTTATAACAGCTTGTCCCCAAGAAAGCAGTCATTTAATGTTGTGGTTCAAGTAATGAGTTATGCTTCACATTTGGCATCTTTTCCTTCTACAAACTAATAGACTTTCTAAAACCCATTCACCTGACACTTCTCTTCCTGCCATGCCTGTTCTTTGCAGAATTGTTTGGATTTTCAAAAGAATTTGGAACACTTAGTCTCTAGACAGTTTCTCTCAATGTAGCCTCTTGCTATTCACACTTAGGTGACAGGACCTGAATCACTGTTGAGCCTCCACTTTGTTAGGTGGGTGTGTATCTCACATCTTTGAAGGAAATATATCTTCTGCAGTAACCAGGGGGAAGGAAAGCCCGTGACAGTGTTGATAGCAGATTACCAGATCAAACATTTGGACTAAAATGAATGGTTAGTTCAGTGAGGGGATTTACCTGGCACTTACTGAAGCAATTGTTGGTGTGGATTAATGGAAACAATCTGCAATTTGGTATTTTGTGAATAGAAACTCTATTTTGGGTTTTGCAAAATTGAAATCACCGTCACGACCTTCATATTTTATTTCAATACACTATTGTCTTGGTACTTTGGAGTGTGTGAGTGTATGTGTATGTGTGTGTGTATATATGTTGGTGAGGAGAGGCAGGTGGTAAAGAGAGAAATCCATGCAATTGTTTTATAGGTAAAAGTGTTTTATCATGGGATTTTTTTCAAATATCAGTAACTCCTTCAAAGACAATCTTGATTAACTGATATTAATAAACAATTATCTAAATAAACCTAGTGTTATTATGTTCCAGATAACTGAAATATCCCTATTTAAAATAAGTAAAAGATGCTATGGAATATTACATAGCCATTAAAAAGAATAAACATATTAAAAAAAAGAATAAACATAAATTTAAAACTCATTTTTGTTGGGTTTTTCCCCCTAATGTACTCCTACCAAGTGAAACCCACAAAATCCAACTGATAAACATTTAAGACTTGTTAAACTATGAATGGCAGCAAAACCAATGCATTATTTTTTTAAAAAATAACTGCTGGCTCAAAAATACTATATTGAATATTTTTAAATGTCAGATAACTGGAATGCTAGAAATCTTTAATTTGATTTTGCTAAAACAGCTTGGTTAAAAATTGAGTCCATGGGTACTATGTTTTTCTTCTGATAAATTCAAGTAGCTTGTATGAAAAATATCTGATATGTTTTCATCTTATAATCTTTTCTATAGACATTCAGAAAGCTTTGGTTCCTCTTGACCACATTCTATCTAAATCAAATTCATTCTGTCCAACAAAAAGTTCAGGAACACTGCACAGAAATATTATTAATGTGAAAATACCAGACATTTTCTAGATAATTCTATAGAAAAGATAATTCTGAATAGGATTTTTTTATCTTGATAATGTGCTGTTATTCATTTCTCTTGGAACTATTTTTTCCTGATATATACAGTTTTTGTCCTGTGGTGGTAAAACCACTATTTTGCTAATAGTTAACAATGTATCTTCCACATGGTCATTCCCCCTGCTTTGGTTCCTTGACCTTTTTCTTCAACAGTGCAAAATTCTTTTCAACGGATTCTTCCTAAAGTTATCCACTAACTTTTAACAATGAGATTTCCAAAGAACCCAATAAACAATCTGTCTAATTGCTTTTCATCTCTGACCAGCTTGTCATTTTTGGCTGCTGATTTATGTGTGTCCAGAATACTTAAATTCCTTATGCTTGTTATGAATTGTTACATTGGCAAGATCTTTTCTATTTCCAAATTGCACAAATTCCTTTTCATTTCTCTTGTTAAAGAAAGATTTTTTAAAAAACCAATTTCAGTATTGTAGACATTTAAGGGACATAATTAATTTCACGCTTGTCCTCATTTATCAGCAAGCTTGCTTCCTTTTTTGTGTCTCCTTCCCCTTATGTATTTGTTAACACCTCACTGAATAGTGTTAATCCTTTATATTATAATTAGAATATTTTGCTTACTTGCAAACACATATCTTTTCTATGAAATTTGTCTTCTTATCTGATGTGTTCTCTTGGCTTCCTTCTCATCTTATTTCCCAAACAGATTTTGTTTATTTAAGTCTTTTAGTGGTGTGTACTCATGCCAATTGTTCTGTAGAGTTCTTTTTCCTGAAGGACTTAAAAGATAGCCTCCTTGGGGCGTCTGGGTGGCTCAGTGGGTTGAAGCCTCTGCCTGCGGCTCAGGTCACAATCCCAGGGTCCTGGGATCGAGCCCCGCATCGGGCTTTCTGCTCAGCGAGGAACCTGCTTCCCCCTCTCTGCCTGCCTCTGCCAACTTGTGATCTCTCTCTCTCTCTCTCTGTCAAATAAATAAATAAAATCTTTTTTTTTTTTTTCAAAAAAGATCGGCTCCTTAAAAGAAGGAGTTAAAAGATAAGGGATTTTAATTTTCATAAAAAATCCTTAAACTGAATAGTTCCTCTATACCTCTTGATTTAACTACATTTATTTCCTGGGCACTTAGATTATTTGGGATTTTTTTGTGTGAATTATTATATACTGAAGTTTCTTTCTTTTTTTTAGATTTTATTTATTTATTTGAGAGACAG
Organism: Nasua narica; assembly: GCA_028533885.1. Lineage (NCBI taxonomy): Eukaryota > Metazoa > Chordata > Mammalia > Carnivora > Procyonidae > Nasua > Nasua narica. The sequence goes on from CM052810.1 coordinate 40,003,463, forward strand.
TGAGAGAGAGCATGAGAGGGGAGAAGTTCAGAGGGAGAAGTAGACTCCCCGTGGAGCTGGGAGCCTGATGTGGGACTCGATCCCAGGACTTTGGGACCATGACCTGAGCCGAAGGCAGTTGCTTAACCAACTGAGCCACCCAGGTGCCCTATAATGAAGTTTCTACTGTTACACTGGAATCAGTGATTTTCTGTACCATATCTGCTTTTTATATCCATAATGTTCTATAAAACAGCAATTTATATTTCATCAACAAAATATTTTTATTTTTTTTAAGTTTTTATTTAAATTCCAGTTAGCATACAGTGTAATATTAGTTTCAGTTGTTCAATTTAGTGATTCCACACCACCATACAACACCCAGTGCTCATCACAAGTCCACTCCTTAATACTCATCACCTATTTCACTCATCCCCCCACCCGTCTTACTTCTGGTAACCATCTATTTGCTCTCTATAGTTAAGAGTCTGTTTCTTGGTTTGCTTTTCCTCTCTCTCTCTCTCTCTCTCTTTTTTTTTTAGCTTTTGTTCTTTTGTTTTGTTTCTTAAATTCCACATATGAGTGAAATCATATGGTATTTGTCATTGTCTGATTTATTTTGCTTTGCATTATATTCTCTAGCTCCATCCATGTTATTTCAAATGGCAAGATTTCATTTTTTTGGCTGAATAATATTCCATTGTGTATATACACCATCTCTTCTTTATGCATTCATCAGTCGATGGACACTTGGGCTGTTTCCATAATTTGGCTATTGTAGATAATGCTGCTATAAACATCAGGGTAATGTATTTCCTCTGAATTGGTATTTCTGTATTCTTTGTGTAAATATTTACTAGTGCAATTGCTGGATCATGGGGCAGTTCTATTCTTAACTTTTTTTTTTAAAGATTTTATTTATTTATTTATTAGGAAAGAGAGAGAGTGAGAGAGACCATGAGAAGGGAGAAGGTCAGAGTGAGAAGCGGACTCCCCACGGAGCTGGGAGCCCGATGTGGGACTCGATCCCGGGACTCCGGGATCATGACCTGAGCCGAAGGCAGTCGCTCAACCAACTGCGCCACCCAGGGGCCCTATTCTTAACTTTTTGAAGGACCTTCATACTGTTTTCCAAAGTGGTTGCACCAGTTTGCATTTCCACCAACAGTGCATGAAGGTTCCCCTTTTTCCACATCTTCACCAACAACGTTATTTCTTGTCTTTTTTTGATAATTTTTATGATAAAAAATGACTGTTAGTCATTCTGAGAGGTATGAGGTAGTATCTCATTGAGTTTTTGATTTGGATTTTCTTGATGATTAGTGATGTTGAGCATCTTCTCAAGTGTCTGTTAGCCATTGGTATATCTTCTTTGGAAAATGTCTATTCAGATCCTGTATCCATTTTTTAATTGGATTTTTTATTGACTTTTATGAGTTCTTATATGTTGGATGTTAACCTCACTGGATATAGCATTTGCAAAATCTTCTCCCATTCAGTAGGTTGCCTTTCATTTTCTTGATAGTTTCCTTTGCTGTGAAAAAACTTTTTAGTTTGATGTGGTCTCATTTCTTTATTTTTGCTTTTGTTGTCCTTGCCTGAGGAGACAGATCAAAAATATATATCTATCACTAAGATAAATATCAAAGAACAAACATATCACCTATGTTGTCGCCTAGAAGTTTTGTGGTTTCAGATCTTATACTTAAATCTTAACCTATTTTAACTTTATTTTTATATATTTTTGTGTAGTGGCCTGTCTTCATTCTTTTGCATGTTGCTGTCCAGTCTTTCCAACACCATTTATTGAAGAGGCTGTTTTTCTCCCATTGTATATTCTTGCCTCATTTGTCATAGACTAATTTACTGTATAATAATGGCTTTATTTCTGGACTCTGTATTCTGTGCCATTGATATATGTGTCTGTTTTTATGCCAATACTATTCTGTTTTGATTAGTACAGCTTTGTTGGACATGTTAAAATTTGGGACCTCTCTCTGTTCTTTTTTCTCAAGATGCCTTTGGCTATCTGGAATCTTTTGTGGTTCCATACAGATTTTAGAATTATTTGTTCTAGTTCTGTGAAAAATACTGTTGGTATTTTGATAGAGATTGCATTGAATTGGTAGATTACTTTGGTAGTCTGGACATTTTAACAATATTAAGTCTTCCAATCCATGAGCACAAAATGTCTTTCCATTTGTTTGTGTTGTCTTCAATTCCTTTCACGAATGTCTTATGTTTTTCTGACTCTAATGAGATGATCATTATCCTTTGTTTTATTAATGTGGTCTATCATATTGATTACAAGAAGTAATTTTGAGAATAAAATAAGTGCATTTTATTGAAGGAATTATGTAAATTGCAATACACTCTGCATAAATTAATTTTTATTAAAACTCCGTCTTTGTTTATGTAAAGGATCGGAAAATGTGATGTAAATTGATTTATTGGTAAAAGTTTGATCTAGGGAAAGCTTAAACATTAAAATAAGATTAGGCACAGGAGTTGGGGTTGGAGAAATGAGGGAAAAGAGAGGGTTTCCTAGTCTCCTCTTGGAAACTTTAATTTTCTTTTTTTCACTTCTGAGTGGTTAAAGTTAATTAAAAGGGACTCTGTAATCTCTCCCTCCATCTTTGTTTTCTACCTTTCTACCTGCGCCATCAGCTTAGAATAGTTTTGACCTTGAGCTAGATATGTAGCCAGGTCATATCTATTAATGTAAGATAATATATCATTATCACTACCCCAAGGAGCCTTCATAGACATTTTATACCTAATCACCTCTCCCCCATAAATAATTAATACTATAGATTTAGTGTATATATGTTTCTGTACTTTGGGCCTTGGGAAAGTCTCAAACCATTGCAACCGGCTATAATTTTTTTGGCCCTAAGTATCAATTTTCATCCTCTAGAGGGTTATTATTGTCCCCATGGAGAATGCATGATGGGGGACAGGTGGGAGAATTAGTACTTCAAGTTCAGCATCTTTCTCCTGTCTAATGTCATAAATCTCCCTGTAGCTGAAAACAACTGAAAGCCAGGAGGCAAAAGAGTTCACAGATAGTCTATGCAAGTCAACCTCCTACAACACAGAGCTGGATGGAGAAGGATTAAGAGTGGATCTGGATGGGCAAATAGAAGATATTAACAGAGGCAAGAAGCCTATAGCCATGACATACATTTTCTATGTGTGGTAGTTTTGAGAACAGGTAGTCAAAAGTCAGAAGAGCTGATATATCTAGCAGAGACAGGGCAGATGGGAAATCAGGGTAATAAAGAAAGTTTAAGGGGCATCTGGGTGGCTCAGTCACTTAAGTGTCTGCTTTCAGCTAAGGTCATAATCCCAGGGTCCTGGGACTGAGCCCCACATCAGGCTCCCTGCTCAGTCGGAACCTGCTTCTCCCTCTCCCTCTGCTGCTCCTCCTGCTTGTGTTCTCTCTCTCTCTCTGTCAAATGAGTAAATAAAATCTTAAAAAAGAGAGAGCAAGAGAGAGAGAAAGAGAGAGCTTAACACAGAAAACAAATAATGGCTAGACTGATTCAAGACCTAGCTCTTCTTCCCAAATCCTAAATGCAGGAGTCCTCAAGCCTCATGCTGGAACTGACACTTTCCTGGTATCTCAATGAGCTCTTAGTTCATGAAGGTTCTGTTAGGGATGTGGTACAAAAGAATTGATTACAACATTTCATTTGATGGAAAGATAAAAAAGGCTCAGGAGAAGAAGTGATGTGCTGGAATGATAACTTGTGTCTAAATTGCTAATAGGCCCGGGACTTTCCTGGTAAAGCACATTATACCACGATATATCTCTTGCTGGTCCAAGTTTTCCAGCTCTTCCCTGAAGCCTTCTTAATTCTTTCCCATTTCATTTGCCTTCTCTTTAGATTTTACAAGTAGTAGAGCTGACCCTTGAACAATGCAGGAGTTAGGGGCACTGATCCCTGGCATAGCAAAAAATCCATTTATAACTTTTGACTCCCCGAATACTGAACTACTGATAACCTATTGAGGGCTGGGAGCCTCATCCACATCATGAACACATATTTTATATGTTATATGTATTATATACTGTATCCTTACAATAAAGTAAGCTAAGAAAAAGAAAATGTTATTAAAGAAGTCATAAGGAAGAGAAAATACATTTACAATACTGTACTGTATCTATCAAAAAAAAAAAAAAAATAGGGCGCCAAGGTGGCTCAGTGGGTTAGAGCCTCTGCCTTCGGCTCAGATCATGATCTCAGGGTCCTGGGATCGAGCCCCACATTGGGCTCTCTGCTCAGCAGGGAGACTGCTTCCCCCTCTCTCTGCCTGCCTCTCTGCCTACTTGTGATCTCTCTCTCTGTCAAATAAATAAATAGAATATTTTTAAAAATTTGCATATAAGTGAGCCCACACAGTTCACACCCATGTTGTTCAAGGGTCAACTGTATTAAAAAGTCATAAACATTGACATTGGGAAATCACATGTAATAAATTATTCTCAAGCATTCACAGACTTGACTTTTCTCCATGTGATTAATTATGAATGACCCGAAGTTTTCGTGTCACACAGTAATCTGTAATTTTGCTAGGGGTGCTAGTTTTAATTCTTTGTGTTACAAGGTAGCTGTCCTTTAGCTAGTGAGTAAGGCAAACTTACTGTGCTGCATTCACATTCAAATCAGCTTTGTGTTTAGCGACTTTTATGGCCATACACAAAGTGAAACATAAACACAAAACCTTTGTGTGTAGTGATTCGTATTATCATTTTATGGCAACAATTATGCATTATGGTGGTATTTACAAATGGAGGGATTTGCAAAGATATAGTGAGGGTCCACTATAGTTGAGAATCTAAGGTATAAAACATAAAAGAAAGATTTTCTCACAAGATTTTAGTTTTGTTACTGTTTTAGATAGTACATAAGAGAAGTCTTCAAAAGTGCACAATTAGAAAGAAAAAAGAAGAGAGACAGAGTCATTATTTTTCTCCCTTATAAAGTCCTAGAACAAGCTAAGTTTTCTTAATTTATCTAAAATCCTTTATAAGAGGCACAAAAATGAAACAAATGGTAATTTTAAGAGAATAAATACTGACTCTGTTCCACTTAAAATAAAATTACATATTCTCTTGTAAAAGAAAAGATGTCAGAGTTAGCACAGAAGAATGAATTCATGTTATAAAGAATTCACAATTAAAATATTAAAATTCTGACATTATAAAAATGCTCATAAACCCACAACCATCATTTGATGTCAAGATGATATTGTAGTCATTAAAAAATAATATTACCTAGACATTCCTTTCTGAACAAAGACATTAGATAGAAGAACTTTATTAAATAAAATTAGCATTTCCAAAGATGTTTGAAATCCACTCTGAGTAACTTTTGTGATTGTGAACTGTAAATATGAACATTAAGTATATATTTAAACTAGACACGTTACATTGACTTTTTATTTTAATCACATATTGAGTTTTGCAATTTGTAGGAAATGGTAGCAAATTTATATTCAGAACAGCTTTCAATGTTTATGTGCATATTTAAACGTTAGAGGTACATTTCTTAGCGATATGACACCTCAATAGACACTATATATAGCCAACTTAGCACTGTGGATAAATTGTATTCATGTATCTGTTCACCAGTAAAATAGAGAACATACTTATTTACTTATTTTTGTCTACATTGTACAACAATATTGGCAGGTAGTCAACCTTTCAATGAATGTCTGAACCTATCCCTTAGATTCACTGTCCTGCATTAGAAGCAAGAATCAACTAGTGATAAAGTTTACACAGTTGAAAATGTGCAATTTACCTGCAAACTTATTTACTAATACTAACATGTTTAATCACACAAATGGTAGCATAACAATAAATGGGCATTTTAAAACTATATTTTTCCCTATGTCATGTAAAATAGAAAAAAAAAATCTACAGACCATTGTGAAAAAATCAACTTTTTTCATTTGCCAAGTTTCTTTCCATTCTAGGCTATATGCATTAGCAATAAAATTCTCCAAAATGCATTAACAGAGATATCATTTGGTGGAAACGCATCTTGTTTCTTCATGACAGAGAAAATATATATTAGTTTACGAAGCATGACATTTGGCATTACCATACCGCAAATGTGGAAACAAGGATTTTATGAATGATTTTCTTTTCAGATTTTAGGGAATAGATACATTTTGTTTAACAAAATTACCATTTGCAGTATACTCCAGGAAACTGTTATCCTCAGTGTCTTCATACACATGTTGACTCTCTAAGGAAACCTATTTTGAAATCTCAAGGGTCATTATAGTTCTATTACATATATCTTCAGTTTAACCAGGAATGTCTTTACAAATCATACTACGTTTCTTTTTTCCACATCTATTTTTGGCTCCAATAGTATACATTTCTTTGAGTTCACGATCTCCCTTAATCTGTAAATAGAGCAAATATGTAAGTTGTGCTGTAAGAATATTTTAGGTACTTTGAGGTAGAATGCTCTGAGATATAGAACATTCTGACTTCAGTTATTTATTCTTCTTCTATGATTAAGAATTAATATTCCACACTTTCTTTTTCACCACTATTCACATAATACCTTATTTCCTCTTCTCAAATATATTTCCTCACCTTCTTCATAGTCTTCCTGAAATTCTATCATTCTTTTATAAACCTTTTCCAAATAAATAGAATTATATAACTACTTTTCCTGAAAAATAGCAATAGATAGACCAATGTGGAAGGCAGAATAATGGCCCACCAAAGATGTCCATGTCCTAATCCCTGGACTATATGAATAGGTTACTTCACATGGCAAAAGAAAACTAAGGGTGCAGGTGGAATTAAAGTTGTTAATCTGTTGACCTTAAAATAAGGGGATTATACTTAATTATTGAGGTGGACACTTAAAAGCAGAAAGGGAAAACTGAAGAGTCAGCAAAAGATGTGATGCTATGTGAAGAGACAGGCAAGATTTGAAGCAAGAGAGAGTCTCAATCTGCTCTTGCTGGTTTTGAAGATGGAGGAACATGGCATGAGCCTGGGCATGAGAATGGTTTCTAGATGCTGTAAACAGCCTTCAGCTGACAGGAAGAAGAAATGAGACTCTGTCTACAACAACGAAGACATGGATTTTGCCAACAACTTGCTTGAATGTAGACATGAGTTCTTCCTTAGAGTCTCTAGGAAGGAATGTGGCTCTTCCGATATCTTAATTTTAGGCTGGTGAGACCCATTTTAAACTCCTGAACTGTAAGATAATAAGTTTCAATTGTTTTAAATCTAGTTTGTGGTAATTTATGTGACAGCAGTAGAAAACTAATATGATCATATTCACCTCAAACCATTAGTTTTTTATTATTGTCATTTTTTATTAACATAAAGTATTATTTGTTTCAGGGGTACAGGTCTGTGATTCAACAGTCTTACACAACTCACAGTGCTTACCACAGCACATACCCTCCCCAATGTCCATCACCCAATCACCCCATCCCTCTCCCCCCTTCCACTCCAGCAACCCTCAGTTTGTTTCCTATGATTAAGAGTCTTTTATGGTTTGTCTTCCTCTCTGGTTTCATCTTGTTTCATTTTTACCCCCCTTTCCCTATGATCCTCTGTCCTGTTTCTCAAATTCCTCATATCAGTGAGATCATATGTTAATTATCTTTCTCTGATTGACTTATTTTGCTTAGCATAATATACTCTAGTTCCATCCACGTCATTGCAAATGGCAAGATTTCATTTTTTGATGGCTGCATAATATTCCATTGTATATATATACCACTTCTTCTTTATTCATTCATCTGTTGATGGGCATCTAGGTTCTTTCCGTAGTTTGGCTATTGTGGACATTGCTGCTATAAACATTGGGGTGCAGGTGTCCCTTCAGATCACTACATTTGTATCTTTGGGGTAAATCCCCAGTAGTGCAATTGCTAGGTTGTAGGGTAGCTCTGTTTCCAACTTTTTGAGGAACCTCCATACTGTTTTCCAGAGTGGCTGCACCAGCTTGCGTTCCCACCGACAATGCAGGAGGGTTCCCCTTTCTCTACATCCTCATTTCCTGTTGTTTCCTGACTTGTTAATTTTACGCATTCTGACTGGTATGAGGTGGTGTCCATTGAGGTTTGATTTGTATTTCCCTGAAGCCGAGTGGCGTTGAGTATTTTTTCATGTGTCTGTTGACCATTTGGATGTCTTCTTAGCAGAAATGTCTGTTCATGTCTTTTGCCCATTTTTTGATTGGATTATTTGAGTTTGATAAGTTTTTTTTTAAAGATTATTTATTTATTTATTTATTGGGAAAGAGAGAGAGTGAGAGACAGCACGAGAAGGGAGAAGGTCAGAGTGAGAAGCGGACTCCCAATGGAGCTGGGAGCCCGATGTGGGACTCGATCTTGGGACTCCGGGATCATGACCTGAGCTGAAGGCAGTTGCTTAACCAACTGAGCCACCCAGGTGCCCAAGTTTGATAAGTTTTTTATAGACTTTGGATACTAGCCCTTTACCTTATATGTCATTTGCAAATATCTTCTCTCATTCTGTCGGTTGTCTTTTGGTTTTGTTCACTGTTTTCATCACTGTGAAAAAGCTTTTAATCTTGATGAAGTTCTAATAGTTCACTTTTGCCCTTGCTTCCCTTGCCTTTGGAGATGTGTGTAGCAAGAAGTTGCTGCAGCTGAGGTTGAGGAGATTGCTGCCTGCATTCTCCAGGATTTTGATGGATTTCCGTCTTACATTTAGGTCTTTCATCCATTTGAAGTCTATTTTTGTGTGTGGTATAAGGGAATGATCTAGTTTCATTCTTCTGCATGTGGCTGTCCAATTTTCCCAACACCATTTGTTGAAAAGACTGTCTTTTTTCCATTGGACATTCTTTCCTGCTATGTCAAAGTTTAGTTGACCATAGAGTTGAGGGTCTATTTCTGGGCTTTTTATTCTGTTCCATTGATCTATGTGTCTGTTTTTGTGCCAGTGCCATACTGTCCTAATGATTACAGCTTTGTAATAAAGCCTGAAGTCCAGAATTGTGATGCTGCCAGCTTTGGTTTTCTTTTTCAACATTCTTTTGGCTATTTGGGGACTTTTCTGGTTCCATACAAATTTTAGGATTATTTTTTCCATTTTTTTGAAAAAAAGTTGATGGTATTTTGATAGGGATTGCTTTAAATGTATAGATTGCTTTAGGTAGTATAGACATTTTCACAATATTTGTTCTTTCAATCCATAAGCATGGAATGTTTTTCCATCTCTTTATGTATTCCCCAATTTCTTTCATGAGTATTCTGCAGTTTTCAGAATACAGATCCTTTGCCTCTTTGGTTAGATTTATTCCTAGGTATCTTATGGTTTTGGGTGCAATTGTAAATGGAATTAATTCCTTACTGTGTCTTTCTTCTGTATTATTGCTGGTGTATAGAAATGCAACTGATTTCTGTGCATTGATTTTATATCCTGCCATTTTACTGAATTCCTGTATGAGTTGTAGCAGTTTGGGGGCAGACTCTTTTGAGTTTTCCACACAAAGTATCATCTGCGAAGAGTGAGTTTGACTTCTTCTTTGCCAATTCTGGTGACTTTTGTTTCTTTTTGTTGTCTGATTACTGAGGCTAGGACTTCTAGTACTATGTTGAATAGCAGTGGTGATAGTGGACATCCCTACTGTGTTCCTGGTCTTAGGAGAAAAGCTCTCAATTTTTTCCCATTGAGAATTATATTCACTGAGGTATTTTTGTATATGGCTTTCATGATATTGAGGTATGTTCCCTCTGTCCCTACACTGTGAGGAATTATAATCAAGATGGATGCTATACTTTGCCAAATGCTTTTCCTCCTTCTATTGAGAGGATCATATGGTTCTTGTTCTTTCTTTTATTAATAGATGTATCAAGTTGGTTGATTTGCAAATGTTGATCCACCCTTGCAGCCCAGGAAGAAATCTCATTTGGTCAAGTGAATAATCCTTTTAATGTACTATTGGATCCTAGTGGCTTATAACTTGGTGAGAATTTTTGTATCCATGTTCATCAGGGATATTCGTCTGTAATTCTCCTTTTTTATGGGGTCTTTGTCTGGTTTGGGAATCAAGGTATTGCTAGCCTCATAGAAGGAGTTTGGAAGTTTTCCTTCCATTTCTGTTTTTTGAAACAGTTTCAGAAGGATAAGTATTAATTCTTCTTAAATGTTTGGTAGAATTCCCCTGGGAAGCCATCTGGCCCTGGACTCTTGTTTATTGGGAGATTTTTTTGTTAGTGCTTCAATTTCCTTCCTAGTTATGGGTCTGCTCAGGTTTTCTGTTTCCTCCTGGTTCAATTTCTATAGTTTATACATCTCTAGGAATGCATCCACTTCTTCCAGATTGCCTAATTTGTTCGCACATAGTTTCTCACAATGTGTTCTGATAATTGTATTTCTTTCGTGTTGGTTGTGATCTCTCCTCTTTCATTCACGATTTTATTTATTAGTGTCTTCTTTTCTTTTTGATAAGTCTGGCCAGGGACTTATCAATCATATTAATTCTTTCAAAGAGTCAGCTCCTAGTTTTGTTGATCTGTTCTAAGTTCTTTTGGTTTCTATTTCATTGATTTCTGTTCCAATCTTCATTATTTCTCTTCTCCTGCTGGTTTAGGCTTTATTTGCTATTCTTTCTGCAGCTCCTTTAGGTATAAGGGTAGGTTGTATATTTGACACTTTCTTGTTTCTTGAGAAAGGTTTGTATTGCTATATACTTCCCTCTTAGGACTGCCTTTTCTGCCTCCCAAAGGTTTTGAATAGTTGTGTTTTCATTTTGATTTGTTTCCATGAATTTTTAAAAATTCTTCTTTAATTTCCTAGTTGACTCATTAATTCTTTACTAAGTTGCTCTTTAGCCTCCATGTAGTTGAGTTCTTTCCAAATATCCTCTTGTGATTGAGTTCCAGTTTCAAAGCATTATGGTCTGAAATTATGCAGGCAATGATCCCAATCTTTCAGTACCAGTTGAGACCTGATTTTTGACCCAGTATATGATCTATTCTGGAAAATGTTCCAGGTGCACTCAAGAATATGTATTCTGTTGCTTTAGGATGGAATTTCTGAATATATTTGTGATGTCCATCTGGTCCAGTGTGTCATTCAAAGCCCTTATGTCATTATTGATCTTCTACTTAGATGAATCTATCCATTGCAGTGAAGTGTTAAAGTTCCCTACTATTATTGTATTATTATCAATGTGTTTTTTTGATTATTATTAATTGGCTTATATAATTGGCTGCTCCCATGTTAGGGGAATAAGTATTTAGAATTGTTAGATATTCTTATTGGATAGACCCTTTAATTATGATATAGTGTTCTTCTTAATTTCTTATTACAGTCTTTGGTTTAAAATTTAATGTGGCTAAACAAATCAAAATAAAGGTAACTAATCAAACAGAAATAAAAGATTAGCAAAAACTGAGCATAGGAGATAGCAGAGAGAGTAGAGGTAAGCTAATTTTCTTTCATAATAGAATCAGTTGATACTGTTGAGTACTGATAAATTTAGAAAACAAGGCATAAGTATAATATTCAGTAATATAGAGGTAATGACCAGAAGAACTTGAAATTAAAATGGCTAAATGTGGTTATCTCTGCTAAATAGAACTAGTAGTAAAGAATGGGAGATTTTTGCTTGATGTTTTATAATCTTCTGTAATGCTGGATTTTTTTTATTAACATATTTATTTTGTTTTTATAATTAAAAAAGTGGTAAACTTAGTACTTATTCTTTGGGTGCATACAATCAAGTTACACACCACATAAGAATTAAAGTTCCACATAAGGCAGTATCATTCAACAATATAATTATCTGTTTCTAAATATGTATGTAATATGATAATTTTTCCTTAGGAAGTGAAGTTTCGTAGCAGCATTATTAAGGAAAAAGGAGGCACTACATTTAAAACGTCTGTGATCATTATGCAGACAGTAATGTCTAACACCATAAAATACTAAGATGAATTAAGGTGAGTAACAGGACAGCAGTAAGAACATTAACCTGAAATTCGAAACTAATTTAAATATCCCGTGGTCAGCTATACTATATAATGGAAAACCACGTCAGTTTCCTCCTTATGTGGATCCAGGCACTTTAACATTACTAGTATTAGTCAGACATAATAGAAAAATGGATCTTGATCTAAAAGGCTTTCTAGAACCTGCTTGATGTTGAGTAATTTTAGTAGAAGTCATTCATTTCTTTCAAAACTAGTGACATTTAAATTATGGCTTTAAATATAATTGTAGGCAAATTTCCAGATTTCCAGAGAATGCGAATATGGGAGAGGGGTAATGATCAAATTTGCCAGAATTTGTGAGTAAAATTCAAACCACCTTTTACAGATGTTAAATCTAACATGATAGTATGGTAGCAGCTGTATTTGTTTGGTTTCCTGCTGCTGTTCTTAAAATAATGCACTTTGGCATTTTTGTATGGACCTAAAGAATGGTGTGGGTTTTTAATCTGTGCATGGTGTAAGATGGTGGTTCTTTTCTGTAAGTTTTGGTATGAAGGATGACATATTAATGTGAGAAATTAGATTTTGTTTACCAAGAGGAGCAGAAGATTCGATTACACTTTCTCAATACTAATTTTCAGAATGAATCATGTAAATGGACAGAAAGAATGAAATAAATTAGCAAACCACATGTAGGAGAACATCTGTTGTCCAATCTTATACATGGTAATTAAGGCAGATAGACCATTTGTTTGGTCCCAGCTTTCTCTGAATGCATGTGACAATCCAGCTTGCAGCTACTGCTTTTCTAGGAGTATTCATTACAAAAGCTTTGGCTCCTCAGAGTTGAGAGAGAGAGAAAGAAAGAGAAACATAGGTTATATATGGAACACTTAGCATGCTTTCTCCATGAGAAAATAAGGATTAAAGAGATTAAAGGATAAAAGAGAAGGCTCCACGAATCAGAACACATAAAAACTTTATATTTTCAATTATATTTTATATTTTACAAATATGCACAGACAAGAACCTGCTAATCATCTACCATGATTAAAATGTTTTCTACTCCTCAATTTAGTTCTGAGGGTATAGTCCATAGTAACAAAAGTAACGTAGAGTCGAGGGTTAAGGTAGTTAAATAATTTTCAAATGTTTAAGCTTTTTAGAAATCTGCCTGTTTACTCTGGTGATTGGGCAATTCTCCACGTTACTCTACGTAATGAAAGAAAAACATTGATTCTGACTTATGTTTTTCTTTTACCAATTCTCATGTCTGTAATTCCCTGTTCAGTTCTTCCTAGAAATTAAATGTAATTCCCTTCTCTCTGAAGGTGTAGAGAGCTCTTTCTAATCTTCAACAAATTTTCAATAATGCATTGGTTAAGGTGTACTCATACATAAAAATAAAGGAAATTCTGGAATATAGCTCAAAAGTTGAATGAGAAAGGCCCAGAATAAAATAGTCTGATATCTGAATAGGTGATGGCAGCTGGGGAATGTACATAAATGGGCTTCTTTGGATTCTTATGAAAGTCGCACTTGGTAAATTTGTAAAATTCCCTCCTGTTATCTCCACATCTTCAGAAGAGCTTTGTTTGTCATTATGGACGGTTCATCTTTAACTGAGGGTACTGTATGACTATGCAAGTTGTATGCCTCATTTTTTTGGTTCCTATGAGGAACTCCACAATTCCTTATGGCTTGAACACATCTGCGCTTCCCAGAATCCCCCTCGTAGAACTCCACCTCATGCTGCTGGCTGTCCCTAACAAAGTAAGGCATTTCACTCTGGTGTGATCCATCAGAGCTCTCTCTCAACTTAATTTGCTTGAATTAGCAAAGAAAAATGATTGGCTAAGCCACTACAAGAAGGACAGAATGAGGAAATCATAAAAAAAGAGAAAGAGAAAAGTAGAAGTGAGAGATGTCAGGGAGAAAGCGAGAAGGGAGGTTCTGGTTGACTCGAATCTCTAGCAGAAGTAGCTTTATGGGCACACAACCTGCACAGTTATATAGGATTTTGAACTCGGAAGGGCTAGGGCATAAGGTTTCATGCTTTGCTATCGCCGTCTTGAAATTCTCAATGATTTTTAAACAAAAGCATCTTGTTTTTTCGTTTTGTAAATTTTGTAGCCAGTTCTGATCTCCAGGTCCAATTTCTGAGATCTAGTTCCTTCTATAATGTGAACATCCTTAGTATTTTTCTCTGTTTTGTAGGAAAATATAAAAAAGGTCTTTCAGCGCTTACGCTAGTTTGAGTTGAGAATTTGTAACTTGCAATGCAAACAGTTGCAACAAACATATCTTCAAATCTGGGCTTTCTATCAGTCCTCAGGTTGTGATACCAACAAACCCTGATTATTTCTGAAGGATAAATTATTCACTTATGAATGATTTATGACTCAGTTTTAACTTGTTTTCCTGCCATCTGTCATGCCTTTAGCTGACTTCACAGCATCAATTAGATAGTCCATGGAATGAAAACTAATGTTAACTAGTCCTTAAAAATATCTATATATATATATTTCATTTATGTGTAATATTTTAATATATACTATAAATACTTAAATATATTTTTGAAAGTAGAAATATATATGATACCTATATAGCATGTAGCAATACATGTCAGGAAAAATTATTACATTTTTAAAGTAATTTCCAGTTTATAAAATGCTTTTATACACAATATATTACTATAAGAAGTTCTCTATTTTGAATAAATCCATTGGGCCACTGATGGATAAGCTGTCTCCCTGGTAATGGGTCCATTTTCTCATTTTAATATTCTGAAAACAAATGAAAATTGTATCTTACTGCCATATAAAGCAGGGTTTATCTACATCTGAAATTCAGTCTGTGGTACTGGTCATCATAAGTTAGTACAGAGAAAACTCCATCTATGATCAACCAAAACAGCAGAAGGGATCAGGTGCTGCTTTATCGAGACAGAACTCAAGGACACGGATGCTTTTGGAGGACTTGGTGAGGATGCAAGAAATCACGTGCATTCATTAGATGGAAAAGCACATGAGCTTCACATTCTGAAATATTCGAATAAGGTCCTATCCTCTGAAACCTCACTGTAGTAAGCTTGGTGGAACTAAAAGTACTCTTAATTTCAAAAAGCAGGTGGGCAAATTTATTAGGGACAGAAATACACAGTTATCAAAGTAAATAGACCAAGCCTGAACATTAAGGCTTAATGCAGATCTGATGGAGGGCTGACACAGGTTTCCACAGTTCTGTGGTTTTGCCTTTCCAGAAATTTCTGGTCTAGACTCCTCTGAGGGTTCATCTGGCCAGAGGACTTCAGCAGGGCCGCGGGGTCCCCGAACTGTTTTCCCAGCGTCATCCATAGCGCTCCTCGTTTCTTCCTTTGCCTGAGCAGTCTGTCCTTGCTCAAGACCACTATTCAGATGAGTGAGGTGCGGCTTTTCCTTGTCATAGTGTAAATGAAGAGAGGATGTTTTATTTTGTTTACAACAGTTCACTCCCTCCTGTTAGTAAGAAGTGGAAATTAGGTTGAGGGACTCATATAACTGAGAGAGGTGAGGAATAGAGTTATAGAAATGGCTAGACCTTAAAATGAATTCAGGATTTAGTAACCAGCTGAAGGACAATGGCAGATGGTAAGTTTAGAGGTGCGCAAATATAATGGGAGGAGGTCAGATGAATTTCGATAGCAATTGCAGAAGAACTGTGTGATCGTTTTGAGGAATAAAGAAGAGAAGAGAAACCATATGGTGAGATGATAATTAGGCTCCAGTGTTTGCCTTTAAGAAAAGGAAAACCTTGGAAACTTATTTATGAAGACACAACCTAAGGTAAAGGAAAATATTTATTGGAAAAAGAAAGAAAGAGAGATGGCAATCTAGGTCTAAGCTGCAGAGTTGGGGAGAGATTTTACAGTAAAATTAAAATGAGGGACACGAGGACAGGAAATACATAGTAATTTAAACAGTACAGAATTAGAACTATGAATCAAGCTTCTGTATTATAGGAATAGAATAGTATTGAGATATGGAACATAGTTTGCAAAGAAATTACTTGTGAAAAGTAATTAGAAACATTTTGACACTGACAATAAATGAGTGAATTTGGTGCTTATTACAATGCAAATCTGTTCTTCCTGTCCAGGAAAAAAAGTCAACATCATCTTAGAGTGCGGATAGGTTAGCCTTTGTGGAGTGTGGTGGCCCGGGACCTGCAGAGTGCATGGAGGGATCCGAATGGAGTCTGAGAAAGCAGACTGTGGCTGCCTTAGCCGGGAGGGTGGGCAGGCAGCAGAGCCTGATCTGAGGCGGGGGCTATACTGTGGAAAGAATGGATTTGAGGAGGATTGAAGAGGAGGCTGCATTGAGATTCACTGAGGTGAGCTTGCAGGGTGAGAGGCAGGTAGAGAGAAAGATGCCGAGTTCACTTTTGTTTGTGGTGCATTTTAGGTGTCTGTGGGATAGTGTCATTTTTTTCTCCTTTCCATTTCTGACCACTAAACTCTTGATGAATATTTTTCTTTACATGGATTAATATACTCTTGACATTGAAGTTGTCAGTCTTCTAACCTAGAGACAACAACAACTTCCCGTTATCTGCTAATTTAATTAGTTTGATTCTCAGAGAGGCAAACTTACTTCATTTCTCCTTCCCAGATTTTGGGGTGTCACTCACTGTTCAACCTATATCCCCTTGACTTGGGTGTAACTCATCAGTGAGAAGGAAAAGTCAAGGAGAACTTTCAGGATTTCTGCCCAGCATCCTGAAGAAGGGTGGTGGTGTTGGTGAACATTGGCAATCGGGAATGGAACTGTGAGAGGTTCAGTTTTGTTAGGTGGTTAAATGAGGAATATGGGATTTCATAGAATGTCAGACTGAATAGGGCTTTCAAGGGGAAGGAAAATTAACACTTACTGATCATATAATATGTGCAGGCACTTTGCCAGAACTCTTTCATATGTTACCTCAATTAATCTTGATAACATGCTTGCAAATTATTTCTCCTGTTTTGTAAATGGAAATAAAGATTCTCAGAGAATAAGTAAGGAGATGAAAGTCATCAGTTATTCAGGTGGTTATTAGAGCATTTTGAACACAGGGGGAAGGTTGATGCCATCTTTTGTGCCCTATATTAAAGATATGAAAATTCATTTTTGGAGGGCAAAAAATTGTCTCTCTTAATATATAAAACACTGATATATATATGTATATATATATACATACACACACATACATATATATGTCTAATATGTATGTAATGTAATATATATGTATATCATGTAAACAAATATATAGTATATTTAAGGTATTAAAATTTTATGGGGATGTATAAGGAAAAATGTCTATAATAACTCTTTAAGGGGGATGAGAATAAATAAAAATTTGAAAACCACTGATATAGACCCATGTCATTTAATAAGGTTTTTACTCTCTTTTCCTTTTTTGCAGAATTCTTTTTTTGTTTCATGTGAAATCTCACATTAAACCATAATACATCCAATAGGTAAAAACAGTATTGGTTTAAATGTCACTGGGAAGAGGGCCCATAAACATACCATTTCTGATGCCTTTTCCCCTACCTTCTGTGGCAGCCCTTGGATAATGATATGAAGCTTAGAGCTTTGAGCATCTTAGTTGGAATATCTGGAGGACAAAATTCAACCTCTTTATTATACAGATGAGTAAACTGAGGTGACCTTGTAATGTGTAAGTGTGATGTCCTATGGTAGTTTTTATTATTCACACAACGTGGAACTGAATCAGACTTTCTATCTTGAGGCATACAGTGGAGGTGAGACACACCAGGAGACAGGAAGAGAAAGAAAAGCCCAAGCAGAGGGCAGGTAATGAATGTTTAGAGAGATGATGAGAGAAATAAGTGAGAGAAGAGCTATTTAGGAAGGATAGTCATCAAAATAAAAACAAATTGGGGGGAACTGTGTATGGTGACTAAGTGTGATGAAAATTTTGTAATATATACAAATATCTAATCATTATGTTGTATATCTGAAACTAATACAATGTTATATGTCAATGATACCTCAAAAGATAAATTAATTTGAAAATGGCATACTGTACTTAGCAGCAGCAAATGGAGAGGTCACAGTTTCAGGATGCTGTGTTTGAAAGAGCTTGGTTTCCAGATATTTCAGACACCATCAGCAAATAGGTAAGGATGTTAACTTTGCTAACTATTGCAACTAATTACCCTTCCATGATCAAATAGAAACATCAATACATTAATCACAGCAAATTGAGGAAACAAATTTTAGTCTATTGTATTAAGATGGATTCAGCTAAAGTATTAGCACAAAACAATGTACGCAAAATGGATGCCTTCAGGACAGACCGTAATAAAGGCAGTCCTTATGTACATTTGATTTTATAGAATGTCTGGAACACAGCAATTCACCTGAGGCTAAAAAGGGGAAAACAGAGATGATGATGAGATAGAGACATGGATGAAAGAAAAAGAAAATTTGAAAATCTCTCTTGAGCACCCTAGAATGCTTTCAACTTATTTTACATGCATTTTTAGCTTTGAGTGACATCATTACTATTTGCTATTGTCAGACAAATTCTTATCCAGGTGACTCAACAAATTATGTTTGGGCTTTAGTAATTGTGCTTTTGTATGAAGGAATTAAACTGTAATCTTACAAGAGCCTTAATAATTAATTCTTTTTTTTTTGCTATTTATTTCCAGTATTGGGAGTGCCATCTGGTAGTGACATCTAACATTTTCAACTGAACCTTAGTTAAGTGTCTCACACTAATAGGAATATTCCTGTTCCCCTTTACACAGCTCTATCATCTACAAACATGGGCAGATTAATTTTGTAATCAAAACATTCTGGGAAACTATTAAGCATGACATTAAACTGTGTTATACTAATTATATTCCCTATGAAGAATTTCTATCTGAACTTACAGCATGAGACCCTGGAGAAAACTTATCAGAGCACGAATTGCTTAAATGTATGCTAAGAAGAATCATATGCCCATATAATAATTTTGTTTTTTGTCCCTACCTTAAATCAGTGCTGTCCTCTCCAGTGATTCATTATGGTGGTAAGATCTTGTTGACCTTGTGAAATGGATTTTTTAAAAGGTGTTAAGGCCTATGTAACTGTGTAACATAGCAAAGGGAAGTATTTAGCTCTATTGTGAACATGTGTCCAAAATTAATACTTGCTTCTTACTAGAATACTACTCTCATTGAAAAAAAAGAGATAATGGAACAGAATTAATTGTGATATACAAAGGATGTGTGTTTGCATGGAAATCATTTAGCAAGGGTCAGAAAAAATTTTCCGTAAAGGGCCAGATAGTAAACAGTTTAGTTTTGCGGGCCTGATGGTCTCTGTCGCAACTACTCTTGTCTACAGTGTACAAAAGAAGGCGCTCTGGACAGTACGTAAAAGAATGGACATAGCTGTATTCCAATAGCATTTTAGTTACAAAAGCAGATGGCCGATCAAAAATCACAACGAGATACCACTTCACACCCACTAACATGGCTAGATGCAAAAAGTCAGGTAAAAAAAAGATGTCAGTAAAGATATGGTGAAATTGGACCCTCATGCTCTACTGGTGGAATGGAAAATGGTGCAGCCACTTTGGTCAAGTCTGGCTGTTCCCGACAGAGTTGCCGTATGACCCTGCAATTCCTCCCTTCTGCACGCATCTGAGAGAAATCAATACTTGGCCCACAGAACATCAAGTACATGAATATTTATAGTGGTATTATGTATAATAGCCAAAAGAAACAACTCAAATGTCCATCAACAGATGAATGGCTAAACAAAAGGTGGTATATCCATACAATGGACCTTTAGCCCCTTAGGGATATTCGGCAGTCTTGTGAAATTTTTGGTGACATCTAGTGGCCGGGGTTGGAAATGCTGCTCCACATCCTACAAGGCACAGGAAGGACTCTTCCACCCCCACCTACTCCCATTACAAAGAATTATCCGGCTTCAGATGTCACTAGGGCCAAGACTAAGAAACCCCGGTTTACATGCATACATCATATGACTCTATCAGTGAGAGTTCTGTGCATATAATTTTCTCTTTCCCCATCTTACATTATGTTGTAGAACAACAGCAATTTAAACCAAGATGGACAAGCAGGTGGAGAATGTGGAGGGAGCCAGGCCTCAAATCCTGCAGGGGAAGCAACAGTAGTATACCTTGCTATGAAGGTTTGAAATCAAGGTGCCTAGTCAGCGCTAATGGCCAGCTAATTATTCTAACACCCTGTGATTAAGTATGAAGTGCTATAGAACTTTTGTAAAATGAGGTATGCTTCCACTTGTAGTTGAGGGGTAAAGCAATGGAAAAAGTGGTGAAGTTACATAAATTAGGCTTTGAATTAGGCTTGCAATTATGTTTCTTCTTCCAACCCACTGACTCCTTGGGAAGCATGCACGGCAAAGCACTGAATTTGTAATTTTTTTCGGTAGCGTTTTTGTAGAACTATGAATCTTCTTTGGTAGAACTCAAATTTGTAGAAAAAAATTATAGAAAGAGGGAAATGCAGTGTTTTTTGTTGTTGTTGGTTCCTGGTTCTCTATCTTTGTGTGACTCTAAGGACAGAAGGAAAATGCATGGGATAAGAGAGAATAAAAGAGAGTGGAAGACAAGTAGAGGGAAGGGAATAGATTTTATTACTCCAAACTAAAAAATATTAAGGTCATTCTAAAAGGAAATTAATTATTTCGCTTTTCCTTACGTGCACTTAATAGTTCATTGTGATGTCAATGCCAAAAAATTAAGATTTTTTGGAGGAATGGAAAGAGTTAAAGAGCTATTTCCAAAGTTCCTGTATTTCTGTTAGTTTGTATATTTTGTTAAAAACTGAATATGAAACATTTCTGATAAACAGAAAATTATAGAAAATAGTAAAATAGGCACAAATACACCCACAGCGGAGATTAAATACTTGTTCGTATTTTGCTAGATTTACTTCAGATCTCTCCCTTTTAATAAACAAAGCATTACAGATACTGGAGCTATAAAGTTGCAGCTTTGATTTCTTACCTCTTCCTTTACTCTCTGGAAGTAGGTGAAGTTTTGGGGTATATTTTCCTCATTTTTTAAAAGATTTTATTTATTTATTTGTCAGAGAGAGAGCAAGAGCACAAATAAGGGCAGCAGCAGGCAGAGGGAGAAGCAGGGAGCCCAATGCAGGGCTCGATCCCGGGACCCTGGGATCATAACCTGAGCCAAAGGCAGACACTTAACAGACTGAGTCACCCGTGTCCCTTCCTTGTGTTTTTATACACACACACACACACACACACACACACACACACACACCATATATATATGTATGTATATACAGATATCTATATCTATAGATATAGATATAGTTGCTTGATTTTTCTTTTTATTCTTAAGATATATCCATGTATAGACCTAGTTATTTATTTTAAATGCAATATTGGATTCTACCATATAAGAAGCTTTTGTGTGTTTTATTCTTTGTGACTGCAGGCTGGTGAAATAATATACTCTTTTTTGCTATTGTGAAGTATTCAAGAAGTATCTTTGTATGGTATCTTTGGGTATCTCCAGGGAGACATGTAGCTCCGGAAGTGCTGGGTCACAGGTGCATGTACCCTCCCCTCTCCTTGGTCCTACCAAGTTTGGTGTCCAAAGTGGCTGCACCCATTGTATACACTCATCGTTTTGTAGGAATCCCTACATCTTGGGCAAAAGTTGGCGATGTGAGACTGTAATATTTGCCAATCTGAAAAGGACAAAATGGCATCTCATAAAATTGTCATTACAAAAAACAAATTGGGAATGATCCATCCCTTCCCTCAACATTTCACATTTTCTCTCTTATATAGTCATTGAGAATGAACCCTCACAAAATTTACATTTGTAGTTATCTGGATGTTGAGACTGAACAGAAATGATAAAGGACGGAAACATATTTTTGGATTCCAAACTTCCCCCGGCCTGCTTTTTGTTTCATTAAGTTTTTTTTTTTAATTTTTTTATTAACATATAATGTATTATTTGCCCCAGGGTACATGTCTGTGAATCATCAGGCTTACATATTTCACAGCACTTACCATAGCACATACCCTCCCCAATGTCCATAACTCAGCCACCCTATCCCTAACTCCCCCACCCCCCGCCCCAGCCACCCTCAGTTTGTTTCGTGAGTTTAGGAGTCTCTTATGGTTTGTCTCCTTCCTGATCCCATCTTGTTTCATTTCCCTCCCCAACCCCCCAGAACCCCCCCCCCTCTAAAATTCTTCATATCAGAGCGATCATGTGATAATTGTCTTTCTCTGACTGACTTATTTCACTTAGTATAATACCCTCTAGTTCCATCCACGTTGTTGCAAAGGCAAGATTTCGTTTCTCTTGATGGCTGCATTGTAGTCCATTGTATGTATATACCACTTCTTTATCTATTCATCTGTTGATGGACACAGGTTCTTAAAAATAGTTTGGCTATTGTGGACATTGTTGCCATAAACACTTGAGTGCACGTGCCCCTTCGGATCACTACATTTGTATCTTTAGGGTAAATACCTAGTAGTGCGATTGCTGGGTCTTAGGGTAGCTCTATTTTCAATTTTTTGAGGAACCTCCATACTGTTTTCCAGAGTGGCGGTACCAGCTTGCATTCCCACCAACAGTGTAGGAGTGTAGGAGGGTTCTCCTTTCTCCGCATCCTCGCCAACATCTGTCACTTCCTGAATTGCTAATTTTAGCCATTCTGACTGGTGTGAGGTCCTATCTCACTGTGGTTTTGATTTGTATTTCTCTGATGCCAAGTGATGTTGAGCACTTTTTCAGGTGTCTGTTGGCCATTTGGATGTCCTCTTTGCAGAAACGTCTGTTCATACCTTCTACCCATTTCTTGATCAGATTATTTGTTCTTTGGGTATTGAGCTTGAGTGGCTCTTTATACATTTTGGATACTAGCCCTTGGTCTGATATGTCATTTGCAAATAACTTCTCCCATTCTGTCAGTTGCCTTTTGGTTTTGTTGACTATTTCCTTTGCTGTGCAAAAGCTTTATGATCTTGGGGCGCCTGGGTGGCTCAGTGGGTTAGGGCCTCTGCCTTGGGCTCAGGTCGTGGTCTCGGGGTGCTGGGATCGAGCCCCGCATCGGGCTCTCTGCTCAGCAGGGAGCCTGCTTCCCCCTCTCTCTTTGCCTGTCTCTCTGCCTGCTTGTGATCTCTCTCTCTCTGTCAAATAGACAAATAAAAAATCTTTAAAAAAAAAAAAAGAAAGCTTTTGATCTTGATGAAGTCCCAATAGTTCATTTTTGCCCTTGCTTCCCCTGCCTTTGGTGATATATCTAAGAAGAAGTTGCTGCGACTGAGGTCAAAGAGGTTGCTGCGTGTGTTCTCCTCAAGGATTTTGATGGATTCCTGTTTCACATTGAGGTCTTGCATCCATTTTGAGTCTATTTTTGTGTGTGGTATAAGGAAATGGTCCAGTTTCATTCTTCTGCATGCAGCTTTCCAATTTTCCCAACACCATTTGTTGAAGAGACTGTCTTTTTTCCATTGAATATTCTTTTCTGCTTTGTCAAAGATTAGTTGACCATAGAGTTGGGGGTCCATTTCTGGGCTGTCTATTCTGTTCCATTGATCTATGTGCCCGTTTCTGTGCCAATACCATACTGTCTTGATGAATACAGCTTTGTAATAGAGTTTGAAGTCTGGAATTGTGATGCCACCAACTTTGGTTTTCTTTTTCAACAGTCCTCTGGCTATTCACAGTCTTTTCTGGTTCTATATAAATTTTAGGATTATTTGTTCCATTTCTTAGAAATAAATTGTTGGTATTTTGATAGAGATTGCATTAAATGCGTAGATTGCTTTAGGTAGCATAGACATTTTCACAATATTTGTTCTTCTGATCCATGAGCAGGAACATTTTTTTTTAAAGATTTTATTTATTTATTTGACAGAGAGGCAAGAGATCACAAGTAGGCAGAGAGGCAGGCAGAGAGAAAGACGGGGAAGCAAGCTCCCTGCTGAGCAGAGAGCCCGATGCAGGGGTCAATCCCAGGACCCTGAGATCATGATCTGAGCCGAAGGCAGAGGCTTTAACCCACTAAGCCATCCAGGTGCCCCTGGAACTTTTTTTTTTTTTTTAAAGATTTTATTTATTTATTTGACAGAAAGGAGAGAGATCATGAGTAGGCAGAGGGGCAGGCAGAGAGAGAGGGGGAAGCAGGCTCCCTGCTGAGCAGAGAGCCAGATGTGGGGCTCAATCCCAGGACACTGAGATCATGACCTGAGATCAGGACCTGAGCTAAAGGCAGAGGCTTCAACCCACTGAGCCAACCAGGCGCCCCTTTACAAATTTCTTTCTTTCTTTCCCTGTCTTTCTTTCTTTCTTTCTTTCTTTCTTTCTTTCTTTCTTTCTTTCTTTCTTTCTTTCTTTCTTTCTTAAGATTTTATTTATTTATTTGACAGACAGAGAGAGATCACAAGTAGGCAGAGAGGGTAGGCAGAGAAAACGGGGAAGCAGGTTCCTACTGAGCAGAGAGCCTGATGCGAGGCTCGATCCCAGAACCCTGAGATCATGACCTGAGCAGAAGGCAAAGGCTTAACCCATTGAGCCACCCAGGTATCCCTGCATGGACCAGTTTTCCATTTCTTTGTGTCTTCCTCAATTTCTTTCATGAACACTTCCAAGACTGCTAGAACTCATGGAGGAATTCAGTAAAGTATCAGGATATAAAATCAACGCACAGAAATCAGTTGCATTTCTATACACCAACAGCAACACAGGAGAAAGAGAAATTTAAAGAGTAGATCCCATTTACAATCGCACCCCAAACCATAAGATACCTAGGAATAAACATAACCAAAGAGTCAAAGAATCTGTACTCAGAAAACTATAATGTCTCATTATGTTTTGTCCTAGCCCTGTGCACCCAGCACATTTGGAGTATTTCCCAAACTGTTGACTCAGTGAAGTATATCATATTCCTGTGGGGGTGTCAGAATGAGAAGCAGTGCATGCTGTTGTGAAGTTTAAATAATAAATTAAAAATGTACTTTTAAAAATGTAAAACATAGGCAAAAGTATTATTTTCACAGAAGCATTGCAGTTGCAAAGGATTTCTCTCTCCTTCCTTCCTTCCTTCCTCCCTCCCTCCCTCCCTCCCTTTCTTCCTTTTTAAAAGATTTTATTTATTTGAGAGAGAGCATGAGCAGGGAGGAGGCAGAGCTAGAGGGACAAGCAGACTCCCTGCTGAACGGAGCCCTATGTGGCGCTCAATCCCAGGATCCTGAGATCATGACCTGAGCTGAAGTCAGAACCCTAACTGTTGGAGCCACCCAGGTGCCCCACGAATTTCTATAAGAAAAATTTTAGCGTGATCTATATAAAGCTTGAAAATTAGTTATAATAACTTCTGTTGATACCTTCTATTTATTTATACTTAGTACATGCCAGGGACATGAGAAAGAAAAAAGCAGCCCTTCACATAAGGTAACTAGTTTGACACTTACAGCAAGGGCTCAATGTTTTTAAAAGCTAGCCTGACACTCACAGCGAAGCCATGTTGTTCTCCTCATGGACATAAACAATCTCTCCGAGCACCAATATCAGATAAGGTCACTCTGACTGTGTTGCAGTGAGACAGAACAAGACCACTTCTAATTTTATCTACACACAAACAACAGCAAGATCAAGTGCAAATCACAAAATATTAACCCTTCCTTCCTGATACTATGAATGACTGCTGCTTTGTTATCAGTTACAACTCTAGCTTCATTCATTACCTGTCATTCTTCTAGATAAAATTTATTAAGATACCCAGTCATTAAACTGTCCCCAATCCTGACAGCACTGAAATCCAGAGTAACCCTCCCCACTCAGTTTCTAAGGAGCCTTCCAAATCACCTAACCAAAGTCCAAATCCTTTGAGTCCTTTCTAACACTTTCTTACTGAGAAATCCCACAGTTCTCCATAGTGGATGGTCTCATCCCCAGTGAGTAATAAACTCCACCTGTTCAACTACAGGTCTTCCTCCTGGTGGTCTTTGATGGGAAGGGCTTTCACAGACATTCCTAAGAGTTTTATATATGCTATCTCATTTAAGCCTGACAATACCCCTGTTTGTTAGGTATTTTATTATTATTATTATTATTATTATTATTATTATTATTATTATTATTCCCTTTCGCAGAAGGAAAGGCAGAGAGAGAAAGTTTAACATCATCTCCAACATCTCATAGCTAGTAAATGACAGGAATAAAATTTGCACTTGGGTCTAATGGTTATTAAGACCTAAGGAATTGTTCAGTTCTCTGGCCCTTGATGGTCCTAATTCTCCTGGACTTTATCCTGAAGACTACTTGCTCTTTAAAGATAGAGACTGGTACAGAAAGTCTGGCACAGACTTTAAAGAAACATTTAAAAACAAGAACAAAAACAAAACAACAACCCAATGACTGTAACCTGAAGACATACTTGGAACTAAGGTCTCTTTTCTGAATCTCTGTTAATCTCCCCAGAGTTGCTGGAGTTGTTTATTGTACCCAAATCGGTACTACATGTTTACCAGAATCTTGGCCCATGTAGTTAGAGGACAGATAACTTAAAGAAATAGTTTAAAGGAAAAGATGACTTTAAAGGGGGTTAAAAGCCACGCTGATGTGTGGGAAAACTGCTTTAGCCTTGAGGCTTGACTTTGGATTTACACAAGGAACTCTTGCAATGGTTGCAGCTCAAGGCCCTTCATTGTAAGCTCTTGAAGTTTTTTCAGCTTTTTGGTCTTGAGTGCTCTTGGCCTTGCTTCTCCCCCCCCCCCCCCCAAATACCTTATATCTGATGTCCTGCCACTCTTTCCTATCTAGTGAAAATCCATGGACTCTTCCTTTTGCCTTTCCAGATTTGCTCCTTTAGATTCAATACTCCCCTTCTTTGTTCTCAATGAACCTTTAAAATAAATGCTATACATTTCTATTATTTTGTTATTTGTGCAAAGGGTTGTGAACCACAGACTGTCCTTAAGGACATGGCCGAGCCCCTTCTGATTTTTGGTGGACCCTTCTGCCACCCCGGAGCGGGCTCTCAGCTCTTAGGTACTCAGCAGGCGTCCAATATGTCCAAAAAGCAACCTTTTGGAGCGCGTGGTTGCTGTTGTTCTCATCTTCCTAGCACCCTTTCAAGTAAGTACAGATCCTAGAACTACTTTTCCCAGTGGCCATCGCACCAGGGCCTCCATGGGGCAAGGCAGGGTTAGCAGATGATTTCATATTCCAGCGCTGCTCAAATGGTGGTTCAGGGGGTCTCGCCTGCCTTCCAGGTTGGCAGGAACCGGTTCTCCAAATTCCAAATAAACCCACACTACTGACTTCTGGTAGGTTCTCACGCTCTTCTGATCTGATCCCTGCGGTGCCCTTAAGGTGAGCTGCCTGGACCGCCAAAGGGGTTGAATAACGAAACGAACGGGCCGCACAGCCAATCACGTTTCGTTCTGCCCGGAAAAGGCGGGTCGCGGGAGTGTCATTGACAAAGCCGCGCGGGATTGGCGAGTCCGGAGTCGTCCGCGGTGGCGGGAGTTTTCGGATGTGTTGGCGGTGACCCCGGCAGCAGCGGTTGGGCTGAGCTGGGCCGGCTGGGCGGGCGGCGGAACCGGGAAGGCCAGTCCGCTGCGGATTTCCTAGCTCCCGTTTGCGGGCCTCATTGCGGTCGTCTTCTTTCGGTCCCCCAGAGCTGCGGGGAAGGATGGATCGGCATCGGCCACGGGTGCACCACCCGAAGCAGGGCTTCGCCGCGGGGGCCCCTTACCCCGCCTCCGCTTCGCTCCGCAGCCGCGGGGAAAGCAAGATGCCGCGCAGGAAGGGTCCCCAGCACCCTCCGCCCGGCGCCGCGGAGGAGCCAGGAGAGAAACGCCCCAAGTTTGTAAGTTTCTCCTGGCCCTGTGGTGGGGCAGCTCCTGCCTTGCGGAAGGGCTGCGACTCAGGTCCCGGGATCCTTCAATTTCATTAATCTTTGACTTGGCTGACAGCCATGGGTGGATCCACGGGGCCCCGGGGGTGAGGTTGGGTGGGGGATAAATTTTGTTCTAGGTTTCTAGGGCTGCCAATCTCCTAATAGATTTACGACGACAGGGTCCAATTCTGTTTGGATCCTCTGACAAACACACTTATCACTGTTTTGCCCCACGTTTGTTCTGGCTGACATGAAAGCCATTCAAATGTGTCTGTATTGACGTCACCTAGGTGGACACTGCATTTTTTAAGTTGAACTTCTCCCCACCCCTCTAGCTTCTTGAGAGTATGAGACATAGCAAAATGAACTTTTAGGTGATAAGATTTCTTTTTCGGCTTATTATTTTAATCCACGAAGAACTTTTTAAGGTAGATGTAATTTTCCAAGTAGAAACAACTCGTTTTGAAAACTTGGCGGGCTATGTAGTCACTGCTAAGGAATGTTTTGCTTAGATTGGAAAGAAGTCTAAGTATTTGAAACTCGCTCTTCTGGTATTCTGGTTGCTTCTCTTAATCACTTTGGCACCGAAGGGAGATGTCATGATCAGCGGCTTGTGAATCTTTTTGTTGGTGTCAACTAGTGAAAGAATGCCTGTTGATGCAATGCAATGATAATTATTTTACATATGTATGTGCAAATAAATCACTGAAGGTTGATAGCTCTGGCGTGAATCTAACAACTGAAAATTTAATATTGGACCCGTCCATTTTACTTAGGAGTACGGAAAACTTAAGTTATCGGTAAAATTATACAGTACTGCATGTGCCTTCTGTGAACAAATAGAGAAACTCATTAGGAATTTAAGTCAAGTTACACATATTAAGGGAGTAGGGATTTGTGGAGGAGGAGTGAGTTGCTAAGTATATATACAGTTTAAAATGATGGTTGAATAAAACTGGAAGCAGAGCTATGATATGTACCAGAATACTGAAAATGAGGGACAACAAGGATTGATTTTGCTAAAGTAAGTATCAAGATGAGCATAGGCAAGGTGAAGTTTTGAAGGAGGATCAACTATGTTGTTATTGTTATTTTAACAGAGTTGAAGAATAAATAGGATTAAGTTAAACTGGCAATGCAGAATTCTAGCCAGTAGGAAAAGAATCCTGGGGCAATGACTTTTCTTCCTTTTGGAATCTACTCTTTGTGTTAGTAATGTCATCCCATTTTGTTTCTTACTCCTGTGCTCCAGAATGCATGGGATGTGATTTTCTGTGACTCTTCCATCAAGGAGGTCATGGAAACAGAACCTAAGCTAGTATTTAGGTTTAGTTTCATTTTAGGATGTATCAGGTGATTGGGATTCTAGTCTGTTTTTCATTTCCTAAGTATGTTAAAAGGGTTATTGTAAAGATGAAATGAACTCTAAAAGCAACACTTTGAAGCTTTAAAGTTAATAAACATATCTAAAACAGTGTTTGCTTTTATTTTTTTATTTATTTTAAGATTTCTTTGTTTATTTGAGAGAAAGTGTCCAGGTGGGTGGGGAGGGGCAGAAGGAGGGGGCCCCCAGGTAGACTCTGTGCTGATTGCAGAGCTTACCACCGGGCTTCATATCACCACCCTGAGATCAGGACCTGAGAGGAAACCAAGACTGGGTCCCTTAATTGACCATGCCGCCCTGGAGTCCCTTGCAGTGTTTGTTTTTGGATAGCAGTCTGATTTGAATCATGGCTTCATAATTAATTTAGAGGTAATTTGGACTATTGATAATCCCTGAAACTAATTTAGATTCTTGCTAACATGGTAGTTTCTTTAGCTATATTTTCCATTTCACTAATTCTTTTATCAGCAATGTTTAATCTGCTATTTAACTTGTTTGGAATATTTAAGTTTAGCAATTACAGTTGACTCTTGAACAACGTGGGTTTGAACTGTGCAGGTCTCATGCATGGATTTCTTACAGTTCAGTACTGTAAAGTTTTTCTTATGATTTTCTTAATAACATTTTCTTTTCTCTAGCTTTTTGTAGATCTGTGTAAATAGTAGAAGTTAGTCTGTTGTAACTAGAAATTAATCTGTTACAACATGCAAAATATGTTAATTGGTTATGTTATTGGTAAAGCTTCCAGTCAATAGTAAGCTGTTGGTAGTAAGTTTTTGAGGAGTCAAAAGTTATACACAAATTTTGACTGCATGGGAACCCATCGGTTCCCCAAACCCTTGTGTTTTCAATAGTCAACTGTATTTTTTATTTCTGTAGGTTCCATTTGTTTCTTTTTCAGATCCGCGTGGTCATTCCTCAGAGTTCTTTGTTTCTTATTATTTTTTAGGCATTTTCTATGTGACTCTTTTTCTTTATTTGATAGTCCTGGTGTGTGCAATTTTTGGACTGTTTACGTTGCCTTGCGCTCGTGGTGGCTCACTCTCTCTCTTCCTTTGCTTGTAGATCTTTATAAGCTCATTGCTTTTTCCTAACCTATCTTCTAAGAGGCCTTAGTGGGGATGCTTTTCTCTGGAGTGCTTTTCTGGGAGTGCCACTGATTTGGGACCATCTGTTATTGAAATAAGACTCATAGAGAGCCCTGATCCATGCTTAGCCCTAACTCTGTTCCTGGCCTAAGGCTTGGTATGTCAATCGTAAGGCTGCCTTCTGAGTAGCTCTTCCCAGTCAGCCTAGTTGCGCACTGCTCTCAGTCTCACCCTAGTAACTCTTACTTTGAGGTTGGAGACGGTCCCTCCCTCATGAGATCTCAGCAATGCCGCTACACCTGATTGTTCTGTAGTTCAGTTTGCTCTACTGCCAGATGTCAAGTTGGTTCTTGGCTTTCTCTTGATTTCGTGTGGAGCCACGTTAGCCTGAATCTCTTTGGGCCATCTAGTCATTAGGTCACCTACTTGCCAGGGGCAGCTGCTTTTGACTGGAACAAGTAAGGTAGGTTGGTGATGTCACGGGAACAGGAATATTTAGGTGTTTGGTGTTTTACACGCTCCATAAAGCTGCAAGCTGGCAGTTGAACTGAATGGGAAATTGGTCCTTTGCCCCAGTCTCAGATTTGGAAGCCATGAGCTCTGGTGCCTACTGAAATCCTGGTTTACTCTGAGCCTTGATAAAGCAGACACATCCTTGTTTTCTACTGTATGTTTGGTCACGAGTCTCAAGGTACTTTTGAATTGTGTATATAAGCTTGTAGTACAGAATTTCTCCTCATAGATCTGTGTAAATAGTAGAAAATAGTCTGTTGTAAATGTATGCTAGTTTAGCTGCTCAGGAAATCACTGACTTTTGGGCTGTTTGTGAACTAACCAACTTGACTTCAGTAGAAAATACGGTAAGCAGT
This sequence comes from Nasua narica, assembly GCA_028533885.1. Classification (NCBI taxonomy): domain Eukaryota; kingdom Metazoa; phylum Chordata; class Mammalia; order Carnivora; family Procyonidae; genus Nasua; species Nasua narica. Next base: position 40,034,672 of record CM052810.1, read on the forward strand.
GAGTACTGAGATGCTGGGGATAGATACTGGGGGACAGGATGCAACCATTGGAGGCTGGGGGTGGGGGGACGAGGCAGGTGCTAGGAGGACGAAGGCTTTTAGGAGGTAGATAGAATTCAGGAGGATCATTAAGCTTTGTCCTCCCCTAGGTCACACTCTCAGTACCGGAGCCCAAGTCCGAATTCCCTTCTAAAACAGAATGAAATAGTTGCCCTCTTCATCGTGAAATGCCTTTCACTGATGCTGGGCTCTTCGTTCCAACCTTTACTGCTCTTAGAAGTACCCAGTACGGGCAGTGGTGGCCTCCACATCGAGACTGAGAGCAGGATGTATGGCTTCTGGAGAAGTTCCTATCTTTAGTTGTGGGCTAGTTTTTTGATAGGAGGCCTGTGCATTTGGTGCTTCTGTTGGCAGAGCATCTCTTCTTGATAATTAGGAATATCCTTTAAAACTTCACAGACTTAGTGTAAGTCTTGCATCTGATCTTATGGTTTCCATCGAACGGATTGTTAATTATTGTTTAATTATGTCATTACAGCACTTTAAATTTTGGTTGTGATTTTCCACCCTGTCCAGTAATAACTTCAGTAATATCTGTCTACCATTTTGGACGTCAATAATAATAATAATAATTAACACTAATGATTGAACCCAGTTCTGTTCTAGGTGCAATACACACACACACGCTCACTCACTTACTCTTTTACCCCTTACAACAACCCTTTGAGGTGTGTGGTATTTCTAGCCTTGTTTGCTAGATGGGAAAAGCAAGGTACAGAAGTTGAATTGCCTTCGTTTTCACACAGCTGCCTGTTGGTGGGGATGGGGTTTGAACCCAGACGAGCTATCTCTCACATTTTTAGTCGCTCTCCCATGCAGTTGGGAGTTTTAATCTTTACTACTTTTCTCATTCAGGAGCCATTACAAATCCTAACCCCTTGAATGAACATAGAATTAATGATTTCCTGATCATAGGCAGTTTGTAATAGGCAGGAAGAGGTATGAAGTTGGAGAACTTGTCTGTTGTACTGGGAACTTGAGGGGGAGTTGAAATCAGAGTAGACTTGCAGGGATTTGGAGGCAGGTGTGGCAGGCTGAATAATGAGCCCCCCGTCCCCCAAGATATTCATGTCTTAATCCCTGAAACCCGTGAGTGTTACTTTCTATTGTTAAAAAGAACTTCCAGTTAAGGCTTCTAAAATGGGGAAATTATCCTGTATTACCAGGCCGGGCTCTAAATGCGCACTAGGCGTCCTTGTAAGAGGGAGGCAGAGGGAGATTTGACTGCAGAAAAGGAGAAGGTGATGGAACTCTAAGGCAGAGATTGGTGATGTTGCCCCAAGCCAAAGAATGTTGGCAGCCATCAGAAACTGGAAGAAGGAAGGAACTGGTCTCTAGAGCTTCCAGGGGGAGACTGCTACCGCCAACACCTTGATTTGAGTCCAGTGAAACTCATTTCTGACTTCGGGCCTCCAGCATTGAGAGAAGACATTTTTGTTCTAAGCCATCTGGTTTGGTAATTTGTGTCGGCAGCCCTAGGAAACGAGCAGAGCAGGTATGCTTCTGAGGGTGACCACACTGAAAGGTGTGGTTTAACAGTTTATATATATGTGTATTTTAGGAGAACCATCAGATTTATCTAAGTCTCTTCATTGTGGTACCATTTTATTTTGGATGGTTTGCGACTGCGGGGGGCGGGTGGTGGATAGCAGATAACAGCTTGGTCCTCTGGAATAGCAACTGGAACTTGAATTCATCTTGTTTTGCTGCATCATTTTCATAGTTGCTAGAAAGCGGAGCAAAGGTGGAGGTGATTTCTGGGTGCTAATTTTGAGTGTATTTCTTCATCGAGTCCTCAGCTACAGTGATGCTTTCAGTGGTCCTAGAGTTAAATTGTCAAGACTTGGAGGCAGTGTTCTTATTGGAAGGCTTTAGGCACTTAAGTGTCATTCATGTCAAAATCCACCTAGCCCATCTGATGCTGAAACCTTCATAAGGTACAATCATTTATTTTATTCAGGCCAGTCTTCTAAGTAAATTGCCTGAATTGCCCAGTCTCTACCCCCCCCCCCCCCCCGTTTATCCTTCCTAACAAGAGAAAAGAAGTTTTTTGTTACTGTTGTTGGTTTGTTAATATATGACTTATCAAAAGAAATAAAATCTATCAAGTGGCTTTTGGGAGTATGTTTAGCTGCTGAAAATAGATGATATATGACATTTACCTCTGGATCACTCTGAGTCTTTTGTGTGTGTGTGTGGTGGGGGGTAAAAAGGGGTGGGAGTAGGGATAATTGTCTCAGATTTAGAACAAGACTTAATTGCTTTTTTTCAAAGACTCATGTCTTTAATTATGAAGCAAGCAAACTGACATACATTTATTACACGATGAAACCTTGCATCTCATCTAGTCTGTCTTGTAGCAATTGCTTCTGAACAGATGTTACCTGAAACACCTTTGTGCAGTTGGTAGAATGCTAAAATTTGTCATGCTTTTATTATTGTTGTCATGAATTAACTCTACTTTATGGCATAAGTTTATTGCTGTGTCCTAGAATCTTTATATATTTATTGCCTTATAAATTGGATTTAAAATTGACTTTTTATATAGAATGTAAATTAACATGTGTATAACTTGTTTATGCTTGCAGAATAATCCAAGAAAAAACTGCTACGTATTATACTAATGTAATTGTCTTTAACTCAGCACATAGTATCCTCCAAACCAGGAATGCAATGAATACTACAGAATATGCTTACCATCACACTCTGCTTGTTTCTCCCAGAAACCAATTTGACTTTTAGATCTGTAAAATATAGATTAAGCATAACCTTTTACTTTGTGGGATATTAAGGATCAAAGCACGAGCTTTCTTTGAACAGGATCTACAAAGGTAACTTTACTCTCCAGAGCAGCAGGGTGGCATTGAAGTACCTTACCGTTGGGAGTAATTTTTCTCAAATAGCAAATCAAATAATCATTATTAACTTAGGGGAGGATTTAAGAGTTTCAATAAGTTAAGTTTTGGTGCTGGAATGTTTCAGTTACTAGCTAATTAATGAGAACGGTTTGGAAATTCTTGCCATAGATTGTATTCTTCAAAAAGACCTGCTGCCATCCTTTCTTACAGTTTTTTGTAGAAGAGGCATTGGGAATAATAGCATTTATGAACAGGGACGTGGGCCACTGTTATGACTCGAATCCTGTAGCTATGCTATGCATTTGCTGAGGCAAGTTCCTTCTCTCTGGGCCTCTGTTTCCTCATGTGTAAAATGGGATTGTTGGGAAGAGTAGAAGTTACTTTGTGATGGGCCTGAATGGCACCTGGCTCACTGTAGTCACGATGTCAGTCTTTGCCATTTATAGGATTGTTGCGGCTGTCATTATCAGTACTAACTGTAGTGGTACACTGTTTTCTAGGCTTTAGGGCCTTGGGGCTAGTACCTTGGGTATTTGAAGTACTTTCCTATACTGGAAACTTTTCACAGCATCAGGCTTTTTCCTCATGGTGTGTGTGGCGGGGGCAGAGTCCTGCCATTCTCAGTTCTTCTCCTGGGTGCAGGGTAATATTTGGGCTGAAGGAGGTTTCTGCAGGGTCAGAGCAAGGTTCTCGAGCTTTCTAGGTGTTATGTTTTTATATGTAAAATGGGACTCATGAAACTATGACAGATAGTTATATCTGTCTATGCGTACTTGTGTACAGATGAAACTTAGAAAAGAAATTTAGAAAAGAAACCCACGAAGGCAACAACCTCAACCTTAGGAAAACTAATCTTCACGATGCTCCAATGTGGACTTGAATGATAATAAAAATAATGTTACTTATATATGTATAGATATAAACTAAAAATATAACTCCTTATGGTTATGGATCTTTTACAACTATGAAACTCAAACAGATTTTCACATAAAACCCCAAACAAAACTATAAAACCAATAAAATTCAAATGAACGATATTAATTTAATGTGATTGATGATGATGTTTTGCTGAAATTAAGTCATCGTTGTTGGATTTAATAGTGGGAAGATATGTGTATGGTTTGTGTTTTCCTTTTTGTCAGCTTGACTCTTGGATGGAAATGGAATCTCAGAGGCTGAGGAAGCAGAGGACAGTGATAAAGCCAAGACTCAGCCCCACACTATTGGTAGAGACCTGTCATCAACCATTACTGTCTTTTTCACAAGATCTTAACTTGAGACTTTGGGTGAAGTAGTGAACTCTTATATAAACCTGGTTATGATAAAAAAAAAATCTAACCATATGTAGGTATTTTCTACTCAATTGAATGAAATTGTTGAAAAGGAGCAGAAATAATCGGAGCTGAGACCACCAGCACCTATATTCATTTTTCTCTCGACATTTACCTTGCCATAGCTCTGAGTATGTGGTTCCTTGAATAGGGTCGTTTTGGAATTATGGATGACCTTTTGGAATGGAATTTTTCCTAAGTAGAGGAGATTGTGAAAACCTATGTAGTGTGATTGATGTTGTTTAGTCTTCTTCTAGTACCCTGTTGTGGTGTGTATACACACACACACACATGCACGCACACAAGTGTGGCCACCAGGAGCCACGCTTACAATGGAAGGACCATGGTTTAGAGTGGTCATTCAGATTGTCCAGATGATGCTTATTTTCCTTCAAATGTTTAAAATGATCTTGGAAAAATATAATATTTAAAAAGTCTTATGGACCTGAAGAGTCCGAGAAGGGATCAGCAGACTCAGTTTGAGGAATCCAAGAGATGACTTAAGAAGTTAGTCGAGTACTGGAACCTGGCAAAGGTTTTGTTAGTTCTTCACCTAGTGATGAGCTCGAAGTCATTAGTGTTTCTCGGTTGTGAAGAATGTATACAGTGTGCTTCAAAACAGTTTACTTCTTAATAGTTTATTGCGGGAAGACATTTCCCTTAATACATATATGCATATATATATACGCACATATAGTCATACAAAAGAAATATAGAACAAACACCATGTACTAATAGTAAGTGTCAGAAATGCAACTTTATAAATCCTATTGAAAGGTCTGTTTTCTCCTTTCCTATCAATATTTCCTTGTAATCTTTGCTCTTCATTTCCTTGAGGTAGGGGCTGTTTTTTTTTTTTTTCTTTTTGAGGTAGGGGCTGTTTATAGGGCTTTTTATTTATTTCGTGAGGGATCTTCATAGGTTAAAGATGGCTAAATACTTGTTCAGTTCTCCAAGGACCTTATTGTTACTTCTAGGTTATTCTGGAAGTTAAAAAAGAAGAGTACATGCTTTTTTTGGAGTTATGACGCAGAATTTCTTGAAACTCTTAGGGAGATACATGGATTAGTCTAATTGTAAGATCCATAATAGTGCATTTATTTGGCTTATTTTATTATAACGTATCTTCCCAGGATGTGGGGAGTTTATCCTGTAATTGCTGCGTTTTCCTGAGGTGTGGGTTGTTTATTTGGGTATCAGAAAATGAAACTTTGTAACATTCATTTTTTAACTAGGATTTACAAATTGGTGACATTAATTATGGACTGTATTATACTATTAAATTGTTGTGTTGATCAAATTCTTGGGTAGAATGCAATTCATAAGGACAATTACGATTCATTTCTAATGAAAAATCTGACAGTCTGAGAAATGAACATGAGAACCAGGATGCACATAATCTGCAATCAAAAATTCAATGTGACAGTTTCATTTCTTTATAGAAGGTGATGGTCTTCAATTAAAACCATGCTCAAACCCTTATTCAGCCTTTCTTCTGTGTTATTTTGCTATTACTGATATGTTATCTTGAGCCTGTTTTCACTTACGTTATGCACATGTCTGTGAGCCTTTGGAAGTCACTTTCTCTCTCTGCAAAGCTGGGCATAGGCTTGAGCTTATTACAGTAGGTCTGCGAATGCTTGGCTAATTGAAAATCTATGCAAAATTACTCCTGTAACCTTACACCACCTGGTTCATTAATCTATTCATGATTAATTTAAATTTAAATGTTATTGATATACCCTAAATGTCTATTTCTTTTTATAAAAGATTTCAGTGGTGGTGGGAAGGACACGTAAAGGCTACCAGAAACATATCTGGGTCACTGGAGAACTGAACCTGCCCGTTCAGTCTCCTCCAGGGGCTGGCAATCTGGCTTTCAAGCCCCGCTGTGGTAAAGAGGGTTTAGGATGGATTCAGTGGATTCAGATATGGCTATGTATCCTTAGGCAAATCAGTGAACTTCTGTGCCTCAGTTTTCCTATCCGTAAAATGGGATAGATAACCACAGGCTGGTCATTTTGAAGGAGATGTGACGGGAGCTCAGTTATTGGCAGCATTTTGACCATTCTTTTCAGCTTCCCACCTCCCTTTCTCCCTGCGTTCCTGCTAGACACCTTTGTTGTGTCCAGAAGTCTGACCTTAATTCAAGCGGGGAGCACCCAGGAGGTTTGGTTCCTGGACGGACACCCCTCCTTTCTGTTTCATCTAGCCCTCCGGCCACTTGACCTCTTTTCTTTCCCTGTCGGTTTCCTGCCGACTTTTGCTCCGCAAAAATACCCACACTCCACAGAAGTAACCCCGGCACTTTTGACCTGGGATGCCTTGGCATTCCTCACTTCCTAGCGCCCGCCATAAGGTAGACTGTGAATAAGTAGTAGAATCTCTGGTTTCCTTGTCCATTTGCCTCCGATCGCCAAGCATGGAGCAGTCTGATGGGCCCTCTGGGTCTTGAACTGGGCTGCGGCCTCGGGGTGGAAGCCCTCCCAGCTTTGTGAACTGATTCCCTTACATTCTGGATCTATGGGCCTGCTGATTAGCTGGGTCGTCAAAGCTGCTAGATAATCATCCTCATCACAATAGCTACATTTTTATTCAGCTCTCCCAGTAGGCTGGATGCTATTTTAATCACTTACTCCTAATTCACTGCTTTCAAGTAGGCACTCTCACCACCCTGGTGTTGGACTGGATGGGACTGAGGCGAGGGGAACGGTTTGGGGCCTTTCCTGAGCTGCCGCAGCTGGCGATGTGGGCGACGGATACCTGCACAGCCAGGGCTAACTCTAGAGCCCTGGCTTTGAGTGAGCTCCCTGGTTACCTTCTTTTCCATTTCTCTTAACACTTATGCTAAACCGTTATCATCACTCTCTTTACCTTTGCTATGGGCCTCATTCCTTTTGTTGTAAGTAGTTTTTTAAATTGAAAAAGTAATGTATGCATCTCTTAAAAAGGCCAGCAGTGGAAGAGTACAGACGAGATTGCTGAGACTTCCTTACGTCCCAGACCACCGAATCAGCTTGTTCCCGAACAGCGGCTGCGGTGATTTCTATTAATTTCTTTTGTATCCTTTAATGATATTCTGTGCGTATGTGTAAAATACCCACTTGTACCCACACGGGAACATTCCACCGCTTTCGTTGAAAAGATCTTAGAGATGGTTACCCCTGACTCTTAGCACTCCCCTTGATACCTTCTTCAGAGAGAAAATAAAGGCCGTTTTGCTTGAACTTGCTCAATTTCCTGCTGTCTGCACCTGTAATCTCCTCTATCTGCAACTCTTCCTCCTTTCTCCCTCCAATATCCACAGAAGAAATATCTGTTTTCCCATTCAAGGTTAATCCCTTCACCCCTGTTCTTGACTCAGTCCCATTCCATTAGGTGCGTTTCACTCTGTATAGGTTACAATCTCTGAGAATATGCCAGTGCTTCCCATTATAGAAGAAAAAGCAAAAGCAAAACCAAACAGCCTCCCTCTCTGACTTTCTCTTGACCCTTCTCCCCTTCTGAATACTATGCTGTGCTTCTTATATAGTCAGTTAGTTCTTTTTATTTATTCAGTAAAGATTTGAATGCTCTTTATACCAAGTAGAGCACAGGTAGATATAATTTGGTCCTTGTCTTCAAGAGGCTCCCATTCAGTCTGGTATGAAGAGAGGTGTGAACCAACAAGTGGAAAGTGTTACCAAGGAGTCCACTTTGTGTTATCTTGAAGGACTCAGGCTCTGAAATTAACCTGAATTTAAATCCAGGTTCTGTATTTGATAGCTCTGTGACCTTGGAAAATTACTGTGTTTGTTAGTATCTTCATCTACAAGATGGGAACCTATATGGTACATTGGATATGATGATTCAGTGTGTTAGAATGAGGGTTGATTCATAAGTTTAAATAGCTCTTAGCCTGTTGCCGCTAGTATGATGGCATTGACAAAGGGTAGAGTGTTATCGATCAGGAGGGATTCAGCTAACTCCCATTGGTTCCTCAACCTTCCTTTGCTTCTGTTCATTCCACTGAAATGGCTTTGGCAGATCCACAATTGCCAACCAGGTGGCTGATTTTCAAACTTCATCTGACTTGACTTACTTTGCAGGATCAGCACTGACCTCTCGCTTCTTGAAAGCTTTGCCATGATGTGTACTTCTCTTCTGATCTTTGCTCATCTCTCTTTGCATCCTTTTAAATTAGTGTTCCCAAGTACTCTCTCAGATAATTTTCTTCCAGTTTATACCTCCTTTCGGCTTCAGCTTGTCTATTTCCTTAGCTTTTACTACTACCTTGATCAGTGTTTTTCGGGAGGACTTTCTGTCCTCCCGAAAAACAGAGATGAGATACTCTGTTCTGCTGTCCCTCAGCGTCTTCTCCTGTAAGTCAGCCTGCCTGACTGGGATGTGATAATTTACTCCTGTTGGAGAATATGCACATCTTATTCTGGCCAAGATGATCCACTTTGATAGCCTCTGATGCCACCATTTGTGATAGGTTTATGAGCCAAACAGCATCAGCAATGACAGAACCAGGTGTGGGATCACACCTGTTAGAAGGGCTGTCATCAAGAAGACAAGAGATAACAAATGATGGTGAGGATGTAAAGGGAACCCTTTGCACTGTGGGTGGCACTGTAAATTGATTCAGCCACTGTGAAGAACACTGTGGAGGTTCCTCAAAAAATTGTAAATAAAACTACCATATAATTCAGCAGTCCCACAGGATATATATCCAAAGGAAATTAAATCAAGATCTCAAAGAGATATGGCACTCCTATGTCTGTTGCAGCATTATTCACAATAGCCTAGATATGGAAACAATCTAAATGTCTGTCAACAGATGAACAAAGAAAAGATGCACTATATATACACACACAGTAGAATATTTTTCAGTCATGAGAAAAGGAAATCCTGCCCTTTGCAACAACACAGATGGATCTGGAGGACATTATGCTTAGTGAGATAAGCCAGGCAGAGAAAGGCAGATATTGTATGATATCACTTATAATGTGGAATCTAAAAAAGCCAGATTTGTACAGACAGAAGAATAGTGGCTACCAGGGGCCAGGGAAGTGGGAGGGATAGGGGAACTGGGGAGATGTTAAAGGCTACAACCTTCCAACTAAAACTTAAGTTCAAGATCTTTAGTGCACACCATAGTGATTAAACAATACTGTATAATCTATTCCAAAATTGCCAAGAGACCAGATCTTAAATGTTCTCACTACAAAAATAAGTGATAATTATGTGATATGATAGAGGTATCAGCTAACGTGATGATGGTAATCACTGCAATATATAAGTGTATGAAATCAACTCTTTGGGTACCATAAGCTTACACAATGTTAACTGTCATGATATCTCAAAAAGAAAAGAAATAGAGAAGGATTATCTTCACACCCTTGTAAGATCTGCAGTCCTGAATAATTTGCAGTAGCTTATTAGGATCATTGGGCGCCTTCTTGTGGCTATGGCCGTCAGCTGAGGACTTATCCATAATCCTTGTTGACCTGTTTTATTGGTGTCCTTGAATGGTGCAATTATCAACATGCAACCATGGACTTTTAGAAGTACTTTGCAAATATACTTGGGTTACTGTTGTTAGAGAGAGCTGAATTTTGGCATCACTGTAAGATTGCCAAGGGCAGTTTAGGCTGGAGTTGCTTGAGCTTGCAGCTTGACTACGGAAATTGGTGTGTTCAAAACCTAACATGTGGCATAGAATGCGATGTGTTGGAATTTCGCTGTGTCGTGATATGTCACGGTGCAGATTTGGTGCAGTATTGACTGCTCTGTATCTGATCCCGTACAAGGATTTATCTTTCCGGATTCCTCTGGATGACAAGTGCAAAGAAAAGCATTAAGATGAGGAACCTTTGTATTTCAGTATGGGTAGCCCTCGCAGGACAGTTACTTTTGTTATTTTTTGTTATTTTGTTATTGTATTTTGTATATTGTTATTTTGTTATTTTTTGAATCACCAGAAAGAGAAATTAAGTGACCCAGGCTCTTTTTTTCTCTAGAGCCTTTTGGGTTGTCAACTTCTTCAGGGCAGCTGACATGTGTTATAGGTATTTTTGGGCCAGGCCAAGTATGTGGTAGGCTTAGCTTAGATGCTAACTATACCCAACTTGGTTAATATTTCTAGAAGAAATGTAAAGTGAACTACATTTTATGCTAATACTAGGACTAGATGTAAGAGTTGGGATTGTGCTCTTTTTCTGTCTTTCAGATGTTAACCTTGTAATATGCAATTATCCTTTGGACTCATTTGCAGTGACAAACCAATGTAGACCTATTAACAAAAAGTAATCAAATTATGCAAGAAAAGTTTTCTGTGATTTAGTTATTATGAAGTTCAAACTTCATTAATAATTAAAAATACTTAATTTTCTTTGATTGCTATTGCCCTGTAATTTTTTATTTGGATGTGTGTGTGTGTGCATGCTTTTTCTTGAATGTGGATATTTTTGTGGCTTATATTTTAGTCTGAATTGGGACAGCATGGTTTTCTAAGGTTTGTGGTATATACTACAGATATATAGTATGTAATAAGTAGATATAAGTAGATATATAATAGATGAAGATTCACTCCGTCTCTATTATACACTTAAGAGAGCAATTTTAAGACATAAATGGGGAAACTCCCTAGCAAAACATATTCTTGGGACACCTGGGTGGCTCAGTGGGTTAAGCATTTGCCACCAGCTCAGGTCATGGCCCTGGGGTCCTGGGATTGAGCCTGTCCTCAGTGGGGAGTCTGCTTCCTCTTCCCCCTGCTCATGCTCTCTCTCCCAATTTAATAAAATCTTAAAAATAAAACCAAACTCATATTCTTGTTAGTTTATAGAAATTACAATCCCCGCCCCCCCCCCTCCCCCAGCTTCTTATACTCACTCACCTGAGTTTTTAAGATATAACTTTGTGGTCAGTGTTATAACAATAATCATCCAGTTGGAATTATGCTCATTTTTCTTGCTAAGATTTCATTTTCAAATTTCTTTGCCTCAGAAACTGCTTCATTTCTGCCGTGAATCCTCCCTAGATTTGATAACAGCAGCTGTCTCATCGTAGCAGTGGGGACTGAGGGAAGGGAAGGGCAATGAGTCTGGGTTTTGGAGTCACAGGGACCAAGGGTCCATTTCCAGCCTGGCCCCTTTTCACTCTGGCAAATCACTTCTCCGACATTTCATTTTCTCATGTCTAAGATGGGGATAATGGCAAATCAATAGGGTTGCTGGGTGTGTTGGTAATCATAAAGAGTGCTCAGGAAGTTGTGCTGATAATGATGAGGTGGGCTGTAGCATCTGGGTACTGGGGGTCTTAGGTTTTGTCTCAGCCAGAGGTTTTTTCACTTAAAGAAATAGACCCCCATGCAGTACCTAGTGTGAAACTGGAAAGGGCACTTAGTTGAAAGACACAGGGGTATATTCTTGGATCAATCACAGCAGATGTAGCTGATCCTCCCAGGGGTTTGGAACCAAGAACTGAGAGCTGGCAGCTTCTGTCATTCTCTCTTTTTGGGGTCAGACAGCCTTGTTTTGCTTCTCACTATGCATTTGTTCCATTGTTGTGTCTCCACAGAGCACAGCTTCTGTTTCTTTGATCTTTGCATGGCCAAGCTCAGAGCCTCACGTTTCCAGACGTACGTGCTCTTGACCCGGGCGAGAATAGATTCTCATTCTTCTCTCCGAATCCCAAATCCAGATTTTTGGTAGAGTGAGGTTTTGATTGGCTCTGGTTGGGTGTGGGGGTTGAGCTGTGCTCACACCTGTGGTCAGGCGTGGCTCACAGAGAACGGAGCCTGCTGGGGCCACCCCAGTGACATAGGGAAAGGATTCCGTGCACAAGGCAGAGAAGCCAACAAGTATCTACTGTATCGACACATGTGGGTCTTTGGAGATGCCTTGATGATAGTCTTGGCACTGAAAGACTGAGTTCAGGAGAGTTTGTCCAAGTTAATGTTTTTTTTTTAATTAACATATAATACATTATTTGCTTCAGGGGTCCAGGTCTGTGACTCATTAGTCTTATACAATTCACAGCACTCACCATAGCAACATACCCTCTCCAACATCCATCACCCAGCCACCCCATCCCTCCCACCCCCTCCCCTCTAGCAACCCTGTTTGTTTTCTGAGATTAAGAAGCTCTTATGGTCTGTCTCCCTCTCTGGTTTCATCTTGTTTCATTTTTCCCTCCCTTCCCCCATGATCCTCTGTCTTGTTTCTCTGATTCCTCATATCAGAGAGATCATATGATAATTATCCTTCTCTGATTGACTTATTTTGCTTAGCATAATACCCTTAGTTCCATTTACGTTGTTGCAAATGGGAAGATTTCATTTTTTTGATGGCTGCATAGTATTCCATTGTATATATATACTACTTCTTCTTTATCTATTTAACCTTGGTTGCCCATTAGAGTCACAGGTGATTGTGACAGGCTCTACCTTTGGGTATTCTGATTCAATTGGTTTGGAATGTTAAGAAAACAAAAACTCTTCAGCTGATTCTCATGTGTGGTCAGGTTGAAAGACCACTAACCTAAAATGTTCCCTGTACTAACCAGGTCTAGGTGTTCAAAGATGAGGGAAACAAAGTCCCTGGCCTATTAAGAACAAAACAAAAAGAAAACCAAAGACATAAACACAAACTTCAAACGATGGTCAGTGACCCAAGGGAATTATAGACAAAGAGATCTGGATGAGGAGAGGTGGGGTCATCATTTCTTGCTGATAATGAAGGCTGCCCCCCCCCACAGGTTTATACGTGCTGTACCTACTCAGTAGGTCTGCTTACCTCCCATCTCATTCACCCAGGTGGCTGTCTGTCCTGAGGCCCAGGCTCTGGGCATGGCCTTGGGAAACTGCCTCTGCTTGAGTTCTCAGCCCCAAAGAAAAATGGCAACATGTGTGAGGTTTCAGCACCTGTCCCGAGAATGGTCCACTATAACTGACGCCCAGCAAATAGAGCTGCTGGCAAAATGACTGGGTCAAAAACCCTGCTCTCAGGAGCCCACGCCCACTTTGGGGAGGGAACCTGCACACATTATATCTGTAACAAATGGATTTAAGTGGATTAGAGGATGATTTCAGTGCCCATTGAGGGGAGACTGTTGGATATGGCCTTGAGAATGATGGTGACCTGAACCAAGGTGATGCTGGTGGGGACATTACCAGGAAGGAAGGGGACTTGATGTGGCTTTTCAACTAAGGCTCCAGACAAGCCTGTGAGGACAGACGCTTCCTATTCTCCTGGTACCGGGAGAAATTGGTGCTCAGAGAGTTTCAGTGCCCAGGGTCACACAGCTGATCCGTATCTGGGCTGGATTCCAATTTAGGTGAGTTCGCTTCTAGGACCCAGGCTGTTAGCCTCCTGCTGGGGAACGCAGGGCGGTATATAAGAGTCACAGAAGAGGCGGGCTTGTGGGAAAGTGAGAGAACCTTCCTGAAGGAGGCTGTGTTTGAAAGGTGAGTAGGTGAACGAACTGAGGAACACAAACAGCCAGAGCACGGGATGGAGAAGGAAGGGATTGAGACAGGCTCTCAGTCAGAGCCCAGACAAGAAATAGAAACATTGGTGGTCAATTTAACAGGGGAATTGCTTACGAAAGTGTTGGAGGGGAAAGGGCAAAGAGGGGATGCTGCCTGAGAGGGACCCTGCAGCGGGACTCCGATATCTGTGGGCACTTGGCTCTTTCTTGACCCTCTGTGGGAGGACTCCCTAGGGCTGAGGCTCAGACTCCTGTGGGGGTCTGAGGGAATATGTTGTAATTAAACTGCTGTAATTAAAAATGTTTTCTAACTTTTCTTGCTCCAAACATGCTTGGCTCTTCCTTTGACCACCACGCTCCGCCCCCCCATCCCCTAACTATATTAAAGTTTTGTTAATGCAATAGAACTAGCTGAGTTGGTCCAAAAACTGCCTTTGTGGGCTTTACAGTGTTTGAGAGTATTTCTAATACTTTTTAGTAAATAACGCCTGGCGACGAGGGGCAACAAGCCGCTTATGGAGCCCTGAAGGAAATGTTTGAGAACAGCCACTAGTTGGTTTTGTTCCCTCTGGTGCGTCCTCTATCGAGTGCGGATTCAGCTGTTGTTTACTGGTTAAGTTGATTATTCATAGCGTCTTTTTGTACTTTCTGCATTTGTGACCGTTCTGTTAGAGGAATAAAAAAGCCCCTGGCCTTAAAATGGTCTGGCGTCCACCTGCTGTGGCTCCCTCCTTCTCTTCTGTCTTGTTTGCTGTAGCTGCGCCTTTTCCCGGTTCCTTGAACGCCCCAGGCCCGCTCCTTTCCGGGGCCTGTCTTTCCTCTGAGCTGCTTTCCTCCATGTCCACACAGCTACTCCCCTAGTCCGCTTTCAGCTCTGCTCCAGTGCCATACTCTCAGGCCTCTGTGGGCCCAGCTCCCCGCATTTAAAATTGTAAATGCTCCCCCTGGCTTCTGGCCTCCCCTCGCCTGGCTTGGCTTTTCATTTTAGCATAACAAGCATCACCTTCTAACATCCTCTGTAACTTATTTATGGTGTTTACCTTCCCTTCCCCAAGAGAAGGAAAGTTCCTTTAGGACAGGAGTCCCTGTTTTATTTACAAGTGTAGTCCTTGTCAAGAATATAGTAATACTTAATAAACATTTGCTGAGTGCCTGCCTTTGGATTCTGTTATGCCAACGGAAGAGGAAGTTTTCTGTTACAAGTTTTCCCCGAATCATGGCTGAAGATTAATGTGACTTCAGTCTTCCATCATGGTTACAATGTTTGCTTCTTAATAGCATGTATTTAGCAGATGTAGTTAGCAAGGAGAGATTGCTTTTCCTTCTGGTCACCATTGAAGACCCCTGATGTGTGCTGCTCTCACTATCTGTTATTGTGGTTATTGTCTTGCTGCTCTCTTGGCTTTAAGCTCCTCAGGGCAGGGACTGAGTCCTCTTCATTTTTGAGGTAGTGTCTTGCCCCATGTTGGCAGCCTAGTAGTGTAGTAGGAAGATTAGGAGTAGGAGATTAGGTTTTTGCTTAAAATCCTAAATCTGATTTTATTTTGGTACCATGTCCTCCTTTGCGTGAAAAAGTTACCAGGTGAGTGGTATTTACCTTAAAATTCTCAACATAGCATGAGATCATTTACATTTACAATAAAGAAAAATGATAGATTTCTTTTATCTCTGCCATTAATAAGTGTCATAAAATAGAAAAATAAAGCTAAGTCAATATGTTATTGCCACAGAAATTGAATTTGTGTCAAAAGGATTTGTGCTTGTGATGTAGTGATTCATATATTTTTCTTGGAATTAAGTCTCTAGCAGGTGACACCATCAATAATTCATAAAACCAAGGAGCTTTCTGAAATTGGTTAATTTATATATGTGAATTACAAAACCAGTGAGTAATGTGCTTAATGTATTCTGACATAGTCGAAAATATGCATTAAAAAAGCCTAGCCAATTAAAGTCTATGTTTACAATATTAGATTTTTTTTTCATTATTACTTGAAAAGGAACTTATCTATATTTTCTGCTTGGTATGGAAGTATTATCCATAGTAATGTAAAAAAGCTTTTCTCATTATAAAATAAGCCTATTCTAGACAACTGGGAAAATATAGGAAAATATGGGAAAGATTGCTCCAAATCCCACAATCCGGATATATAAAATTAAAAATAGTTCCTTTCTTTTTTTCCCACATAAGAGTGTTTATTAATGAAGTTGGAATTATATTGCATATGTGATTTTTAAATGCAACTTTTTTTTTTCATGTAACAATTGTAAGCATTTTCCTATGTCATTGTAGTCCATATGGCAGGACTATAGTTATATAATCCTGTATTCTGGGAAGTTTTAGGTTGATGACAATTGTAGGTATTTAAGATAAACTCTATAGTAACAAATATTTGTGTACACACCTGTTTTCTTTCTAATTCTTGAAGTAGAATTATTAGGTTAAAGAATGTGAACATAGGATTTATTTCACCAAATCCTTCTCTAAAAAGGTTCAACAAAACCTAAATTCCTTATGGTGATGCTAGAATATATAAAAACAAAACAAAACCAAACCCAAAATCAAAACAATCCTTGAACAGATAAGGAATGATGCATGGTGCTGTGTTAGCTCTGGGAATATTCAGGCCACACTGGTATCCTGGACAAGACCTCTAGGAGACTGAATTATGCTCAGAAGCAACTCAGTAGTTTAGATAAGCTTCAATGTGATTCTGGAAGCTCTAGAACCATTTCTGGCAGTGAGTATTTTAAATACTTTTCAGCTTTCTTCGGATGACTATAAAGGTCTTGGATTCTGGTGACATAGAACCAAATCTACTTGTAGAGCAGCTCATAGATTTGAATTGCCTTTCCTTGGACCCCTTGCACAGGGATTTTTGATCTGGTAGTAGAGGTGAAAAGAACTGGAATGACTGAGAACATCTTAAAATAAGTATTAAAATAAGTATTCAAGCTGTTACCTGAATTAACCATTCTGTTTTATTTTACCTCACCATTGAAGTTTATTGAAGGGAAAAGAAAATTGGAGTTAGAATTAAAAGACTTGTTAGGTACCCAGCTCCTGTGATGTCATCTAGGAGAGAAGTCCAAGTAACAATTTGATAATTGGTTTTTCTAGAGAGGTGGTAGTTTTCTAGAAGTTCTGTTGCTGCCTTTTGAACCTTGTGAAAACCTTGAGTTTTCTTAGAAATTATTTTTTTCACTTCTATAAATGCTTGAATGATGTCTCTTCCTGAAAGCCAATGTTTCTTGAGGACTCTCCTCTCCCAAAGGAGGAATTATGGAGAAGGGAGGTTGGATTCTCTGGTGGATAAGAATAGAGAAGCCTGGGATAATGGCCAGGTGATTATCTTTCTGAGGTAGGCAGGGTTTGGTTTTGAATAAATGAACAGATTAAAAGAAGCTAGAGATTTTACTCATTCTCATCTGTCCCTAACATCTCTCACTTGTCTCTATTGGAGACTAAAAATATGACCACATGAAAAGCCAGTCAATTTAAAAGCTTTTCTTTACGTTATCAAAGGGCCAGCTCTACTCTGATTCTCGGTGCTATGAAAGCTTCCTTATTTTTGGATGTTTCTGAGCTGTTAAATATGGAGCCCTTGAATATTTTCACATGTCGGTGTGTTGTGTCATTGCCTGGGAGATGAACCTTAGGCTGTGTAGGTGTGGTTAGTGTCTTGATTAGTCCTACTCCTTGACATTCCTGTCGTCTTCACAATTGGCATTGACGTTAAACAGGTGTGTGGACCAGAAATGTTAGGATAAAGCACAAGTCAGTATTTGGTGGAAAGGGATAATCAGGAGTTGGAAACAAGTGTGAGCAGTGCATTAACATAGCCTTACCTACATCTTAGAATTGAAAGAAGTTTGATCCGTTTTTCCTTTTGGGTATAACTTTGTTGCGTGAGTAACATATTAGGGACTTACTTAGACAGGCAAATAGGGTCCTGTCCTGGTTTGATCTAATGAGCAAGCCTTGATCCTTCAGTACTAAATAAATGCTTATGAGGTAGAATTATTGTACCTTTAAGGATAGACGAAGCATTTGAATAAATGATGGAATAACTCACCCTACCCCCCAGAGAGCGTTGAATTCTCTTAAAATGGTACTAATTGGTGCCTGTCACTACATGGCAATAAGACCTATTCCAGTTGGACCAGCTCAGTGTTTCTCACTTTGAAAAAACGACATGTACTTCCTACGTGTGCCCTTGTTTAGCTTGTTCCGTGTCACCGATTTTCAAGAGAGCCCCCTGATGAGAGATTCCAATGTGTGCGGGCTGAGGGGATATTTTGTGGCTGGTGGATGGGGAGTGGGTTTCTCACGGGGTCCTGGGCTGGTGGGCACATGGCCTTCAGGGCCTCTGGAGCCTGTAGGCACCCAAGCCCTACTTTAGACCTACTGAATCAGAATCTTGAGAAGCTGAGACCTTGTCATCTTCTTTCACAGAGAAAATCTTGGTGTGTTCTAGTGCACGCAAACAAGGTGAAAACCAAGTGGCTGAGATGGTCTTGATGAAATTGGGTCTGAGTCAGGTGCCTTCAGAAGCTTTAATCTTACAGGTTTTCCTTGTTAGTGGCTCCTCATAATGACTTAGAGGATGTAAATTGATGAAGTTGAATTGCAAGAGCTAAAAAGTATTTTTTAAAGAGTACCGTGTTTTGGCTTTGACAGTGATCAGAGTCTGCTAGCTTGATACTTGGTGGTGGTTGCCGTGTAACTAATGACATGAATGGGCAGATGCTTTGCTTCCTGCTGGTTCCAAAGTGCTGTTGGATGAAAAAAAAATATAAAATTTGCTGAAAGTCTTGGGCTACAGCTTGGAATCTTCTTCTTCTTTAAAATGTATGTGGACCTTGGGTTTGTACGTTGCTTTGTATTCTATAGTTTATCTGGTCTTGTTTATTTCCTTGTAAGCTAGGTTGGTTGGGGAAGGACTCTTTGATATTTACAGCATTTCACACAGTGCTCTGCAAGCTCTAGATCTATTTTTTGACAGCATGTACAGTATTCAGTAAAGGTTTTGATGCCTTGCTTAAATGTGAATATAGAGACCTATGTTCTGTATTTCTACCTTCTTTTTTTCTTCAAAAGAATATAGGATCCAAAAAAAAAAAAAAAAACCAAAAACAAAACTATAAAGACCTTTTCCTCTTTCAGTTCCAGAGTGATCCTCTTGACCATTCATCCTAGGAACTGTCATTAGCAGAAAACATTGTTCCTCATCTATATGACATGCTCCTTACTTTTTAGGCAGAAAGTAGAATTAGTAAATTGAGCAACGTAGGAACACAGGAAGAAAGGTGAGGTTTTTTTGTTTTTTTTTTTTGGCTTGGAAAGGAGCCCTAATGCACTTTAATACCACACCTTAACAATTTACCAATGGTTCTGTGTACAGAACTGTTTTTGAAATTACTGCCAGTTTGATTTATCCCATTGCCGTAAAGCATAAATAACACCTATACAATCATAGACCAGGTAATACAACTAAAGGTCACAAAAATCACATTTAGGTATGAATGTTTTAATAGGTTTAAAATTGTATGCTTTCAATTTCTGTGTGTGTGTGTGTGTGTGTGTGTACACAAATAAAACTCCAAAAAGTTGCTATTAGGTTATTTTTAAAGTAGTCCCATCTGCTTCCATTGAACGTTTCCATTTCCTTCTTGGTGCGGGTATCAGCAAATGCTTGCTACTCGTGAGCTGGATTGATGGGCACAGTTCCTATTTTCCCCAAGCAGAAGCCTGAGTAAGGAGCATTGCTGGTAGCTATAAAACAAACAACTACATTTTTTAAGTGTCTTGGCTAACCAGACATATAAACAGTACCTTTGAGTAGCAGTAAAAAGGCAGTAATTTTTTATAATAAAGTTCTTTTCTTTTTTTAATTAAGGATGTCACCCTTATAGTTGTATATCTACTATAAGAAGGCCAGAACCCCACAGAATTATGAGGGTTTTATGTCCATCATTTCCTCTCCCCTGCCCCTTCAACTTTTTAGGATTCTGTGATCTAAACGTCGACATAATGTCCACCTCATAGAAAACTTGAATTAATAGTAACTTTGCAAACATCTTACCAAAGAGTACCACTTGATAAAACTGCGTTTTAAAAAATAAGCAGGGTCTGTTTTTTCTTGGGTCATGTTTGAAGTAGACTGGGATTGAACATTTCAGTTTTTAGGGAAAATTACTCATGCTTAGATCTACTTAAATTTTTACATGCTGAAGAGTCTTTTGTAGTCTCTTTCAGATTGCATGCATATAAACAAATAGCTGTGTAACTTCTATTTTTTTGAGGTTGTCTATTTTCTTGAGGTGAAACTTACTCTGGCTTCCCTGTTTTGAAGTAGGAACCAAAGATTTTAGATTGGTTTTCCAGCTCTTACTCACTACCTGCGGTTCTGTCTTGGGTCCTTGAACTTGCCATCACTTTCTGCCCTACTGGCTTCTCTGGATCATGGTGTGGATAGTGGGGAGAATCGATAGGCAAGTGCCTTCCAGAGAAGGAATAAGGAACTTGACCTTAGCTTCTTGCTTTTCTCTCAAACTGTTAAACTTCCTGCACTTGGATCCCTTTGAGTTTTCTTACCCCTGCTTTATAATTCTGTCATAATTTATCACATGTTCTTTTTTTGTAGAAGATTGTAATATAGCTAGCTGGTAACTGGGTGTGCATATGTGCCTACGTAGTTTTTAAAAAACTAAAGCATTGAACAAATGGAGTCCTTTTAAAAGCAAGATTCTCCTTTTTTTTTTTTTTAAGTATTTGAGGAAGAGAGTGCTAGCACATTAGCAGGGGAGAAGCAGACTCCCTGCTGAGCTCAGTGGGGCTTGATCCCAGGACCCCGGGGTCATGACCAGAGCTGAACGCTGATGCTTAACCAACCAAGCCACCCAGGCACCCCTAAAGTTACATTCTCAGTGAGAAGGTTTCAGAATCTAAAGAAATTATGACCAAAAAAATGGATCTTAGGCGTCTTGTTTCTATGTGTGACTGTTCTGAGTTATGAGTTCAACTCTAACTTGAAAAGGCTGGGCAGCTTTAGGCCTTTGAAGTTTTAACGAAAGTGTTGTTTCTGGGCATTTACATTTTCTGTATTTTGCATCCTGTAACCTCTACCCCCGACTTTTCCTGTCTGGTACTGTACTTTCTGTATCTTTTATGCAGTCTTTAGATCATGAATTTTCCTTGGGCTCTCTGCTCTAGTTTCTTTAAAATTGTTTCTTTCCATTCCCTCGAAGTTGCTTTTATGGTGTTTTCCTCAGGCAACTCAAACTGGTATTTGGGACTGTTTCACTGAGGAAGGTGTTTTCTTTATACCATGACGTACTTCTCTAAACAGGATTCCAGCTGGGTCCTTTTTCTGTGGCCCGACTTCTTAAGCATCAGGCCACCTAGAAAGCCGTTGTGTTGGTAGTTGGCTATATTCCTCTCGACTTGTGAGAGGAATGGGGAACAACCCCTTTTGGGTGTGGTGCCATTGTGATTAGGGTGGTATCTCTGGCCGAAGAATAGAGATGTGTTAACCACGTGCAGTGGCTTGGGAATCTCTGTTGGCAGGACATTGGCACATATGGCAGGCAGCTAGAGGGAGGGGTACCCCACACAGTCTTTCCACTGCTCCTTTTTCTGGGAACTTGAGAGCCATGTAGGCTGGCGTTTAATTCTAGTAATGGCCTCTGGGAGGAGACTGTGGCCCTAAGTACCTCGGAAAGCTTAGCAGTTGTGCCCAGGAGTACACCCACTCTTGAGGACTTCTGTGCTTGTTATCTTCAAGGGCTAAAGGTAATATTGAAGACGATTTCTAGCCCAGAATTAAATACTAACTGTTAATTCAATACTATCCTTTCTTTCCAATTTAACAGTGTTTAAGTTAGAACCTTGTGGCATGGCTAGTAAGTGTGGTTGGTTAGTTATTCAGCTTTGGTTATACACAAAGCTCATTTTGGACCCCTCTAGTTACCGTATTCCTTGCCCTAGAGGAAGGAACATCTTGGTCAAAGAGCAAGAGAGTCCAGGGTCGTGATTTTCTCTGTACAGTTTTTTTAATCTGAATCGTCCCTGAGCTAGATTGATGAGCATAAAGGTGTGTTCCGGTATACAAACATAATGAATGACAATTTCATCCCGTCCATGTTGAATTTAGTGCCACTCAGGCTGTTAGATGATGAATGCTAACACGTGTTCTTTTATACTTCTAAAATTGGATCTATTTAGGAATGCACTTGACCCTTTCTCTGCCCTTTTAAATGGTCTAATGCTACTGAATAAGAAGAGGAAGCATTGGAAATTGAATCCAGCTCCTTGAATACAAAATCTTGCCTGACTCCGGAATTTATAAAGCTTAGATTTCTGGTTGTCTTTTTTTCCCCCCCTAAATACTTTTTCTTTTGAACACCACTTTGTAGGAAGCTAATTTATTCACTTTCTAAAGTGGCCTTATGTTTGTCTAGCAGGGAAATCAGCAAAAGGGTTCTCAAAGAAGCTAGCAATGAAATTGAAAAGTGTCTACTGTCACCACTGGTGATAAATCAAACTGATGTTAAAGATGCAAATAGTCATTCCAGTACTCTCTTCGTTACTAGAATTGTTTAAGTTAATTAAGCCAGCAAAGTACTTCATTATCTACTATGCTGCATGCTAATGGTAGATTTAAAGTTTCACTGTCTTCAGATTTTTTTTTTTCATGTTTTAAATCTCCCTATCCATTGTGTTCTAAGTCCATGTACTTAATGGTAACTAATACTGTTAATTGGGAATATATGTTTATTGTAGCACAGGCTTCTAGTTTGTCAGGTTTGCAAGTCCAAGAAATCTTGAGAAATGTTTGAAACTACACATTCAGGGTACCTTTTGTCCATCTTCTTGAGAAGGTGATTAAAGCAATATATAATTCGTTTTTATTAGACTGTCAGGAATTTAATTACGTTCAACTTAGCATTGTAGAATTTTTAAATGTATTCTATTAACTGAAATAAAAAGAAGCTGTTATAAATTACTGATATGATTGGTTTCTTTCATTTGCAGCATTTAAATATTAAGACACTGACGGATGATATGGTAAGGTTATGTTCAACATTGCTTCTGTTGTGAATATTAACTAACCATGTAATGTGGATGGCGTGCTATGCTAACACCTTTGAAACTGCTTAAAAACCTGCATGTTTCGAAATGTGCTGTCTTTTATAGTGCCAAGGCACTATAAAAGGCAAGAACGGGCCAAGAGGCAGAACGGGTGAAAAAAAAAGTTTATGACATTTTTTTGCTTTTAAATAGTAAAAGAAACTAGTTGATATGTTAATTAAAAAATTTGTTTAATTACAAATTGTTAGTCAACTTTAAGTCATTCAAATCAGCTCTCATTCTTTGGGGGATGAATGATGAATTGCACACTTCAGAAAGAGGTAAAAAAATATAGTTAAAGACAATCAGCTTTTTTTGGAAATATGTAGTTGCTAATTAAAGTAAACCAGACTAAAATCTCATGCATGTATTTTAAAAAAAAATTGCTCAAAAACGAGAGAACCAAGTATGCTTTCTTATTTGTTCTATTGATAATAGGCTTGGTTATCAGTAATGAACACTTTATAGAACTGTTACAGATTTCTTATATATTCAAGTACATGTTTTTGAGAAACAGATTTTTGAATGTAACTCTTGGCTAATGATAAAGGGTAATAAGAACAGCAACAAGGTCTACCCAAGTAATAATTTAAAAAAATGTCAGCATGACAGGACAAAGTACAGTGCCCTGTTGACCTGGTTTTGAATTCGGATTCACCTTTAATATGAAACAGGGTGCCTAGAAGATAGCCCTCAAAAAAAAAAATGTTTAGCACCCTTGTTATCCAAAGTACCATCTTGGGTACTTGGATAAAGTGAACATGTGAAGTTGAATGAGATGTAGATCTTGACATGCAGGACTGAAGAAATTCAGAATATTCTGTTTTATTTCTCTGGGTAAGATCTAAGAAAAGTTTGATGTAAGCTTTTCTGGATGTTTTTCATATAATAGCCTTTACAGAGTTGTAGAGAGATGGAGCACTTATACAGAGGACATGTAATTTCTTACCCTGCAAGGTAGATGTTGTCCTCATCGTAGCCCTCAGCTGCAGCGAGAGTCAGCAGTCTGCCCACGTATGCACAGCTGGCCAGTGGTGCAGCTGTGGCCTCAATCTTGTTCCACAAAGCTCCGAACCCATACACTTACTGTGCTAACTTAGCCTTCAAATGGCTGCTTATGACTGACAAACCTTCTGCAACTTTGAGTATCCATGAGAATATACAATGATAGATTTGTAAGAGCCTTATTAAAATACAGTTCATCTAGCATATAGTTCACCCATGTAAAGTGTACAGTTGAATGGGTTTTAGTGTATTCAGAGTTGTACAGGCATCACTACAATCAATTTTAGAACATTTCCCCCACCCAAAGAGAAATCTCCTACTTGGTAGCAGTCATTCCCCACTCATCCCCAACTCTGCCAGCCCGAGGCGATGGCCAGGCTACATAATCTATAGATTGCTACTTCTGGGTATTTCCCATGAATGGAGTCATACATGAAGGCATTCAGTAAAAAAAGACTGCATAATGTATGCAAGGTTTATCCATGTTGTAGCTTGTATCACTACTTTGTTCCTTGTTGCTGAATGCGATTCTAGGACACATGAGGTCTGTTCATATTTTTATGGTCAATATACATTTTTTCCTCTTTTCATTGAGCTGCTGCTCTTACCTTCATTATAACTGACCTTGCACATTGCCAACCCACAGCCTCTACCCTAAGTTCTGGAAACAGTCCTGTTTCTTTTCTAGAGTGTCTTTAGCAGGTCATTCTGAAAGCCTTCTTGCTCTGATCTTACATTAATAAATTGGCTCCTCCTCAGTGAGGACTATAGTCTTCTCTTTCCCTTTGCCTCCATTCCTGCTCTTCCCTCATCCGTGTAATTGGGGTTGGGAAGATCAGAACTTTTGGGAAGTTACCATAGTGTCTTGTGTGGTATTTTTTCAAAGCACTATTATCACTATGATCTTCTCACCAGTTTAAGCATCTTCAAGGAAGAGACAATATGTTAATTACTTCCAGGTATGTTGCCTGGTACATGGTAAGCTTTTTCATTAGCTTTTCATTGAAGGAATAAAAGAATGAATCCCTGTTTTTGATTACTTGCCTAGTATTGTGGTTTCCTTGGACCTGGGAATGGCTTGGTCCTGGTTAGGCTTTCCAGAGGTGGACCCTTATCCTTGCACAGGGTAAAGAAGCTTTAAAAACAAAACAAAACAAAAACAAAAAACAACATTGATAAGAGCTTGCTCTCAGACTTTTGACCACCTGCCTGGGTCCCTGATGGTTGCCTTGCCCCTGCTTTGATCTTCGATGTGCTCATGACTGTTTCTTCTAGATTCCTCCTTGGCCTTTTCCCCCTTGACCAGCCGACTGGTCTCCCTAGCTCTCACTGCTCACTTCCGCTCTCGTACTTGAGCCTGGCTCTTGAGTAGGCCAGGCCTCAACTCCAGGGAAGGATCAAGCAGGTGTATGGATGCTTTGCTGTGGAACTTAGAGGAGAAGCCTGGCTCTGCTGAATAAGACGCTCTGAAAAGCAAACCTTACTCATTGATTGATGCACTATGGAAAGAGCATTGGATGAGGAATCCGGAAACTCAGGTAGAAAGACTGAACTTCACTTCTTAGTTTTTTGACCTTGGCAAATCAATTAATTTGATTGTTCACTTGTAAAGCAGGAGTAATTATACCTTCTCTATTTTCCTCATAGAGTTCTGAGTTTCAGTTAAGCTGGAGTGTGTTGAACTGCTGCATTCATTTCTGTCCCTTTTTCACCCCTTTAAAATTATTTCCCAATGTATAGACAGTGGGATGATGTGATACATTTGTGGTTGAGCCTTATACACTGTGTCACAGACCAGTGCAGAACTTGGAGGGAAGGAGTTAAGGATAGCTGGATATCTTGGAGCCTCTGTAAAGTGTTTCTGGGTAGTTAGAGCTCAGGGAAGCATTTGCTGTGGACGCTTTGGTGTATGCTGCCAATGTGTTTCCTAAATAAAGTGGCTATTCCACATATATGTTGCATGTGTACTTTTAATTTGGAGCTTATTCTCTTTTAAAAAGATTTTATATGATAGGGAGCACAAGTGGGAGAGAGGCAGACAGAGGGAGAAGCAGAAGCAGACTCCTCACTGAGCGAGGGTCCTGATGTGGGGCTTGATTCCAGGACTCCAAGATCATAACCTGAGCTGAAGGCAGATGCTTAACCGACTGAGCCACCTAGGTGCCCTGATTTAGCACTTTTAAATGTGAGAATAGCGTGTTTTGGGCAGAACTTGAGAGAAGGTGAAGAATGGTGTCAGCTGTAGTCCCATGTTTGAAGGAGTATTTTTAGAAACGTTTAAGTTGAAACATTCTGGGAAGCATTAATGTTAAACACCCATCTCCAAGTTGCTTTGTTGAAGGCCTACAAAAATACTTCACGTTTCAAGGCTATTTCTTGTTACAGTCAGAATTTCATAGGACACTGCCTGGTTGCAGGAAGGAAGTGTTGCTATGGTATTGAGATCCCTGGGCAGAGTTTCTATACTTGAAACTGTGTTCGTTCTACAAATATCTGAGCATTCATGATGTATAAAAAGCAATGCAAGGTGAAAAAGTCATTTTACAATCATCCATTGTCTATACTTGAGTTAAAAAGAGCCCTTTCCATGTAGTGAGACAAGGGCAGTGAAGGGAGCCCGGTTTGAAAAGGTAAACAGAAATTGCACGTGGATGATGCGATGCTGAATTCTCCATCAGTGTGTCCACGGAGTGTTTTTGTGGTCTAGAAGCTGTTTTCAACTCGATTACTGTTCCTCACAGCCATTTGTCTAAGGTGTGGGGCTCCTGCTGATTCTTTTATCCCTCCTGGAGCCAGTAATACTATTGTAATCTCTAGTGTGGCCTGCAGCAGTGATTTTCAAACTTTCCAAGCTGCGACCTACAGTAAGAAGTACTCTTCATTTTGTAGCCCTGCATATGTACACATATATGTTCTCCCACAGTTGAAACAGTTTTATGAATGATTATTTAATGTTTTTGAGCATAGTGAACTCTGATCTTTCCCACTCTTTTCAATTTTTTTTTTTACTCCTCTCCCTTCCATTAAAAAAAAAAAGTTACGGGTGCAGATTTAATCGACTGCATTGATTTCTTGTCCCACATGTGGCTTACAATTATAGCTTGAGGGGAGAAATACTGCCAACATGCTTGGTGAACTATGCATTCACTGTACTAGTGGTATAGGTAGGAACATGCTTTTTTTTTTTTTTTTTTTTTTTGAGGAAGGATTTACTTACAACATAACATGCCAATTTTATGGGTGTAATCTAATGAATTTTGACAAATGTATGCAGTCATGTATACACGATGGTTATGATATAAAAGATTTCCATCACTCTCAAAAGATTCCCTCTGTGTCCTTCGCAGTCAATCACCCCCTCTCCACCTGCCCATCTTGGCTCTTGGGAATCATGAATCCACTTACTGTACTACACAATTCAGTTTCTATGATTTCATATAAATGGAATGTCTGTCTTTTTAGTTAGCGTAAGGTTTTTGAGACCCCCTTTTGTCCTTTGGTGTATCAGAAATTTGTTCTTTTTATTACTGAGTAGTATTCCATTGTTTGGTCATACTACAGTTTCTTTATACAATGGTTGGGGTTTCCAGTTTTTGGGGGTTGAGTAAGGCTATGAACATTTGAGTATAGTTCTTGTGGATCTGTTCGCATTTTAGAAGGTGGTAACTATGACTAACTTTATAAGAAATTGACAAATTTTTTCCCCTAATGACTAATGATATTGAGCATCTTTTACTGTGCTTATTGGCCGTTCCTATCTTGTAATGTCTGTCATAAGATACAGGGCCATTCAGATTATTCTTGAGTGGGCTTGGGGCTTTCAGGGAATTTTTTCATATCTGTATTTTGAATGTGGTTTTCATGATATTTCCTTATCTTTTTAAATATAAGATCTTTATTGATTTTTCCCTTTCTAATCCTGATAAGTAACTTGTCTTCCATTTTTTTTTTCCCACTACTGATTAGTCTGGGTAAAGATTTGTCAATTTTATTGATCTTTTCAGAAAACCAGCGGTAGCTTTCATTAATTTCTGGATGATAACTTTGCTTTTATGTTTCCTTTTACCTTAATCTTTTTATGGTTTCTTAAGGTAGAAACTTACATACTTGATTTGAGGCTTCCGCTTCCCAATATAAAAAAATCACACTATAAATTTTCCTCTGGGAGCTACTTTAGCTGTATCATTTTCTGAATATTCAAGATACCTTCTAATTTTCTGTTGATTCCTTTTTTAAACCATTGGTTATTTAGGTCTATGTTTACTTTTTAAATATTTGGGTTTTCCTGATCTGTTACTGACTTAAAACTTCTCTTGTGGCCAAGACTTCAATCATTTTCAGTTTTGAGTCTTGCTCTCTGTCTCAGAATGTGATCTGTCTTTGTGAATGTTACATGTGCATTCTGCTTGTTTTAGAATTGGTCTGTAAGTCCTATTGGTTGACAGTGTTACTTGTATATTCTGGATTTTTCTGTTCACTTGTTCTAACAATTACTGAGAGAAAAGTGAGAAGTTTCCAACTATAATTTTGGATTTTTATTTCTCTTTTCAGTTTTATAAGTTTTGCTCCATATATTTTAAAGCTCTGAAATTAAGTGCATTGGGATTGCAGTAAATCTTTCATCATTATGAAATGACTACTTTTATACCCAGTAGTAGTCATTAAATTGTAGTCTTTGGAAATTTACTGGATTCATTGGTTATACTTGATATAGTTATTCCCTTCCTCTTTGAACAAATACTTCTTGGCTTGAGGGACACAAACTTTATTTTTTTTTTTCTTTGTATCCCTCTGACCTTTTTCTATTTTGTGTAGTTTTCTTTTGCCTGTCTTAAACTATTGTTTATCAGGTTTCTTTCCTGCAGCCACTGCTTTCTTCTCTATATAGTATTGGACTGGGGTGATCCTCTTAGTCCATGTCTTTGTCTATGACCTTTAAGTTGAGACCTATTACTACATTGGCCTACTGGATACCTTCATATGGATGTCCCATCTGTACTTGCAACTCTACGTGTCCCAAATGAAACCTTTGACTTTTTTCCTCTTAAGCTTGTTTCTGTTCCTATATTCTCATAGAAGGTAGCTTTTTGATGATTTCTTGAATCTATTTCCTTTTCTTGGTTCCTTCTATCAGAGCACAAGGCTCTCTATCTCTTGTCTGGATTTTCAAGCAACTTTCTGTTGCTCCCTAAAAAGCCAGCTTCCTGCACACCAGGCTGACCCATCTAAATTATATATCTGACCATATTTTACCTCATTTGAAACTGCTTAGGGGCACCTGTTATCTATAAGTCAAGCCTGAGCTATTTAATATGACCTATAAGGCCTTTCTGGTAGGACCCTGCCTCTCTAACTTGATAGGCATTTCTTAGACAACATAAAGACCCAGTAATAGTTAGCTTTTTGCTAAGCAGTGTTCCGAATATTAGCTTTATAAATACTTAATGCCCTCTTAGAAGCTTGTGAAAATTACTGTTCCTGTTTTGAAAGATGGAGAAACTGAGGCAAGAGAGCTTCATTAACTTGTTCAGTGTCGTGGGTGTGGTGAGAAAAAACTACAGCAGACTGATTCCAGAGAACATGGTCTTTACCAAGAGAGTTATATTACTGTTTAAATACTATTCCTTTCTCCACTGAGAGTGCCACTATAAAATCTCAAAGTGTATTTTCTTGTTTTCTGTTTTTCCCCCTTGAAACCATTTATATGAGACTTCTGGCCTTTAAATTGATAAGGAAAAATTGTATTCTAGTCATCTTAATTTTGAGAATTATAATTGTAAAAACATTCTAAGTAGTTTTCTACAATTAGAAAGCAGTTAGTTTTAGTATTTCCAGTAAACGAAACTGAAAAGCCTTTATCCTGAAGGAATATGGAATAGTGATATGTGTGAATGAGACCTGTCAACAGGTAAAGGATATAAATCTTTTTTTTTTTTTTTTTTTTCTTGATTGCGAAGGACAGGGAAAAACTCTGTATGGAGACCACTTCATAGATCTAGCAATGGCAGCCTGCTCCCAGGTATATGTAGGGGCTTTTCTGGTTCCCCTCAAATTTCCCCACCAGGAATGTGGTCTTTGAGCCATTGAAGGTAACACCTGGGTGTGGTTCTAATGAGTGTTTGGAGAAGCTTTCACTGTTCTATGCTGGCCTTGTGACTAACAAGATGTAACAGCCACCAGATGACTCCAGCATGTTCCTGAGTGTGTTATGTGAGACTGGTCCACTCAAAGATGAGTTGCCCAGATGAATATGCTTGATAGGACTGTGTGGTCTACCTGCAGGCTATTCTTGGAACTACCTAGAGGTCCCTTGTGGGACCTTGTCCTCTAAATTGGACATTGTACTTATGAAAGAAAATAACTGTTTTATCTGATTATGTGCCTCACTTGTAAGTTAGTTAACAGAACATAAATCATCAACTTTAAAAAAAAAAAAAGAGCTTAAAAGAATTCCTTACATTTTCTTTATTGGCCTAATAGGACATAAAACTTCCTGTACCATAAGTTCATTTTGCAATTTTATGAAGTTCTATTTTCCTTGGTAGGTTTAAAAACCATGAATAATAATGCAAAGATATGGTATTTTCCAGTTTTTCTTTGAAATGATATATTCAAAAGAAACTTTTCTGTGTAAAGTAGATAAATCAGCATGGCCTGGGACAACTGAATGTATGTGGTTAAAATACATCAAATAAGTTCTATAAGCTTAAGTTATTCACTAAGTCAGGTGAGCCTTTCCAAGCCCATTAATATGAGTTAATTAGAGCTTCCTGTACTTAGGTTTTCAGTAGTAACACTTAAGTACTGTCTTAGAATCTTTAAATATTTATGGGATAGTGTAGAGAGCTCCTACTCAAATCAGTAGAAACTTGGGAATAAGATCAAGAGCTCTCAGAGTTGAATATACTAAGATGTAGTGGGTGTGCAGACTTGTTTATTCATCCTTTTATCCCTTCATTCATTAAGCATTTGAGTGGTTAGTACTGTTAAAGGAATACAAAGATAAATATGACTGTCTCTGCCTCTGGGAACAGTGGGGTAGCAGATGTGTATACAGTTCAGTTGTATAGGTACGTAGCAATACTGTTCCAGGCCCATCTCACTGTATATAGTGTTCATTGGAAGTGGTAAGGTCAACTTTGATGTTGGGAGAAGACTTGGTAGAGAAGGTGATTTTCAGCTACTTCTGAAGCACATGTTGGAATCTAAGTGGCAGGAATTGTAGTAATTTTTTACTCTGATTTTACTTCCTGGATACTAACTGAATGGATTTCTAATGGAATTGTTGGGTTGGCAAATAGAAAGCAATTGTTGATGTTTTTGGGGGACTTTAGTTAATGGGTATTACTCATCTATGTCTTCTAAAAAGTGTAATATTTTTCCACAGAGCTAATTTAATAAAAGGAAATAAAAATTAGCTGTATAGTACTGATATTTGCATACAAGAAATTAGAATTGTACTTAAAAGATGTGAGTAGGTTTAACTTTGGCATTGTTTTGAATATTCTTAAGTGGCTGTCTTTTCCTTTCGATATTTTTCTTCCACCTGGTGTTGCATTACAGAACTCAAGGTTTTGTTCAGTCTAGGGGACTAATACTCAAAGGATCAGTGTTGGGAAGAGTCTGGGTTATTCTTAATATATAAAAGTCATGACACTTGGAGTTCTTCCTAATATTGTTGGGAAGGAATTGGTAAAGCAAGAAGAAATGTCTTGTATCCCAGACATGAAAGATAGAAAGCTATTTATTATTCACTTAACAAAAATGAATAGAACACCCACTATATGCTTTGGATCATGTGGAGTTCCAGGAGTAGGTCCAGTAGTGAGTAAGATAATAATTTCTGTTCTTACACCCTAGTTGAGTAAACATATGATAGAGGTAGTTTCAGAATAATGTTCTTACTACGTAATGATAGGAACCAAACTTGTGGGCTTCTTGCCCAGTCTTGAGTAAGAAAGCCTCCCACCTAAGATGTAGCTAACTGAGAGCTGAAGATGGAGTTGAAATGAGCCAGATTAAGGGGATAGGATAGGAGTTGTGGGTGTGGATATGTTTTAGGCACATGGAACAATATGCACTTTCAAGCGACTCTAGCTTTTTACATCTGGATGCTACAGTTGAGGAGGGGTAGAGTGGTGAAGAGATTGCCTGGAGTGAAAGTGCAGTTCAGATCAAGCTGGACCTTCTTGAGCCATGGTAAGATTGGAATGTTCTACTCTGAGTAATGGGGATGCAAATGTTAAAAGGTAACATAGGAGTGAGGGGCAGGATTGGATTTACATTTCAGTAAGAGCAAAATGATGTCATTATAGAGAGTAGCTCAGAGAGTGTTTAGGGGTAGAGGGACAGAGCAGAACTAGAGGTGAGTGAGGAGGCTGTGGCTGTTGTCCTGGTGTCCAGACGCAGGACAGTGGCAGTAGGGACAGAAGATGATTTAAGAAGAATCGGTCTGTATGGTTTCATGGTTTGTTTCCTTATTGGTTTTCATTGACACTATAATTCAGATGACTCTTCTGTTGACCTAAGTCAAAATCAGAAGTCATAGTCCATCCATATCAGCACCTAGATGCTTCTCTCTCCATCCAGGTCCACTACTCTTTTTCTCTGATATCCTCTCCCAACTCCTCTGCTCTTCTCAAGCCCTCCTATTAGCCCGTTGGCAGTCAAAGCCTGTCTTGGAATGTTTGTTTTCCTTCTTGCTCTAATTGAAACCTAGATGTTCTTTGAACGCTTTATATTCCTGTTGGCTTCTTCCTTCAAAAGCTTCCAGCTCTTTTTGAGCATTTCTGGTGCAGTTCTCCTGGTTGGTCTCAACTTGAGGTCTTGTAATTTCTGCCACCAATGCATGAAAGGGATTAGAACTTGAGTTGTTTACCTTTCCACCCCCTATTTCCGTTATTCTATTACCAACCAGGTGTTCTTAAACTTCAGTCCGTGGACCACCAGGGGTCTGTAGTAAAATTCATGGTGTCTTTGAACTTGAACAGAAAAAGATGAGATTTTTTTTTCATTACTCTTTAAGTAAAACTTACTTTTTTTTAAAAAAAATTACGACTGGAGGCGCCTGGGTGGCTCAGTGGGTTAGGGCCTCTGCCTTCGGCCTAGGTCGTGATCTCAGGGTCCTGGGATCGAGCACCGCATCGGGCTCTCTGCTCGGCGGGGAGCCTGCTTCCCCTTCTCTCTTTGCCTGCCTCTCTGCCTACTTGTGATCTCTCTCTCTGTGTCAAATAAATAAAATCTTTAAAAAAATTATGACTGTAGGTAAAAACAAAAAATTCCAAATGCACCCATAGAGTAGGATTTGACCTGTAAACGTATTATACCACAGAAAACAGATATGTTCAAAGCACATTAGTGATTGAAGATACTTCAAAAGGTGGTTTGTGTTCAACACTATGTTGAAATTAGATTTCCTATTATCTCATATTCTATGATGAGTTCATGAAGACCTATTACTATAAAATTTTAGAATATTTTCATAACACTGTTATTATACCTATTTTAGTCATTTAAAATATCCTATGAGGAACTATGTATTCGTCTTATCTTGTTTTATAATTATCCTAAAGCTAAGTGGGTTAAAACAATAATAAATACATAACATGGTAGTTTCTTGGGTCTACAATTTGGAAGCAGCTTAGCGGGATAGTGCTGGCGTGAGGTCTTCCCTGAGATAAGCACGACCTTGGCTCAGGCTACAGTCATGCTAAGTCTTGATGGGGCTGGAGAATCCATTTATAGGGTGTTCACTGTTTTTATTTGTTTGTTTATTAGGAGAGAGAGAGATCACAAATAAGCAGAGGGGCAGGCAGAGAGAGAGAGAGAGAGAGAGAGAGAGAGAGAGAGAGGGAGGCACACTCCTTGCTGAGCAGAGAGCCCGATGCAGTTCTCGATCCAAGGGCCCTGAAATCACGACCTGAGCTGAAGGCAGAGGTGTTAACCCACTGAGCCACCCAGGCGCCCCAGGGTGTTCACTTCTGAATGGGAAGTTGGTGCTGGTAGTTGTTGGGGGCCTCCATTCTGTCCTGTGTGGACTTCTTCGCTGACAGCTCTGTAACATTTGGCTGTAGAAGGCATACTGCATATTGTAATTTATTTTCAAGGATTTTTAATAACCTAGTAAGCATGCTTCTCATTGAATAAGATACCCAATGAAATTTAAATGTGAATAAACTACTGTAGGGTAGGTACATTTCTGGGCGGTGATGTTAAACTTTCTTGTCAAAGCCTCTGGCTAAGGAATGTCCTATAATTTCACTAAAACCTAAATTTAAGGCCAGGAAAGGCCATTTCTAACACTGAGGGCTATTGAGGTTAGAGTGCTATAGTGGGTGGCTTGGTGGGACTTGTTACTGAGAGCGAGGGTTGTGGCCTCAGACTGGGATGGTTAGCTCTTCACACCCGCAATGATGAATGGCCAATTTCCCACTGAGAGTGTTCTATCTTAGTAATACTGACTCAAAATAGCAAACGTTTCGTTTCTTGCACTTTTTCTGGGGGCAGGAATATGATAGTTGCTTCGGTATGTGGTTTTGGCTTGGAGTCCCATGAGATTGTAATGAAGATGTTAGCTAGAGCTATATAAAAGTATTACTCTCTGAGGAGCTATTAGTCCTCTGTTGCTATATAAGTCATCTGAAGGCTCATCTGGGCTTCCAAGATGGCACGCTCGCATGGCAAGAGACTCCTCTGCCTCTTTAGTTTCTTCAGCTCAGTTCTTTGCCATGTGGACCTCCCCCCAGGTCTTGAATGTCTTCCTGGTGTGGCAGTTGGCATAGCCCAGACTGAGTGACCCAAAAGAGAGCAAGACAAAAACTGTAAGGTCTTTTATCATCTAGTCCTGGAAACCACACTCCATAATTTCCATAGTATCCTATGGTTTATACAAGTCAGGATTATTTGGGACCGTCTTAGAGACTGGCTACCACAGTGATGACGAGTTGATGGTTTGTCTAGCATGGCCCTTATATTTTAAGGGGAAAGAGACAGTCAACTTTTTCAAAATAAATTACATGTTTTCATAAGTCTTGTGAAAGGACATGAATATGGAATAAACTGTATGGCGATAATGGGGAAAATGGGATCCGTTTGATAGTGTGGTCACCGAAGGCATGTCAGGCCTTTTAACCCAAAGCTGAAAGGTGAGAAGCAGCTTCATTTCCTATTAACAACTCACGGTGATAGGTATTACCATGAAAGATTTAAATAGCTTCCTTAGGGTCACAGCAAGCAGGTGGCTGGGCAGGATTCAGAATTCAGACTCAGGAGCCCGTTTTTTAATCAGCAAGTTGCTTGTTTAGTAATAAAATTAATTAAAAAGCCGAGCTATTTTAGCTGTTAGGTTTTTCCCCCCCTCCTTTTTTTTTTTTTTTTTTGATTTATTTATTTTAGAGAGAAAGCACAAGCCAGGGGGAGGGACAGAGGGAAGGTTGGGGTGGGGGAAGAGAGAGAGAGGGAGGGAGCCAGACTTCCCGGTGAGCACAGAGCCTGGATGTGGGTGTCCATCTTACCAGCCTCCCCAGATCATGACCTGAGTTGGACGCTCAATTGACTGAGCCACCCAGGTGTCCTGTCTTCTTATATATTGTACAAGATTGCGTGAAAATTGGTAGATAATTTTAAGTAATTTTCCTAGATTTCAGGTATGGATTCACATGGAATTGACTTAAAATTACAATGAACTTTTATTTGCTTAATTCTCTTGGACTGCATGAAAATAGGTACTCGCTTAGAGGTTCTAAGGAAGTAGATTTAGGATACTTTTTCAGTCTTTTCAAATTTAAGATGGCTAATAATTATATTATTTTTTGTTTTAACTTAAAAAAAAATCACTGCTGTTAGTATTTAAAACACTGTAATAGAACTTTGTCACTATTACAGAGTTACACTATAGCTTAAAATCCAGATAGTTTTTTAGAGCCTGTTTTTGGTTTAATTAATTTTATTTAAACTGTAATTACTGATTATCAGTGTGATATAATACTCAGTAGGGTGCTCATTTAACTTCCCGTGAAGATAAGTGATATTAATTTATAAAACGCCGTACACCCCAGACACAGCTGAAGCCATATTAATTAAGTGTGGTATACCACCTCCAAACAGCATTAAAATAGAATTCTCTCAGTCTTCTGTGTGTTTAACCAATTCTTCAACAAAGGCAAGTCATTGGTGAAGTTCACCTCCTTGGCTTGTGTTTCTAGCTTAACCTTAAGAGAATTCCTGTAAAATGAAAAGTAGCTATGCAAATGCACATTACGGAACCTTCCAGTCAAATTGCCAAATACAAAATGACCAAATTCTAGTCAGTGTAACAGGGATGCCTGTTGTGTATTTATAGGCAAAAGCATTTAAAACTTTTGCTCTTGGGTTCCATTGTACCTTGCTTCAAGCAAAATGTATGAGTAATTCCATAAAAGATAAATTAGGAGTGTTTCTCACCACCCCCCATTTCTGTGTGGAGTTACCAAATCCTCCCTTGAAACAAAAGCAAACCCCTTCTCAAACCCCTTCCTCCTCCACCAACTTTAGAACACTTAAAGTGATTTGATAGTAAAGTTCATTTTGTACCTAGCTTTGTAGGTAGTGCCCAGGTGGTGAGAATCTACCTGTAGGGCTCAGTAAGTGCATCACGTACCTGGGGATGCTTTTACCCTGAGCCTGAGGTATTCAACAAATTCAATTTACTGTTCCAGCATAGGAGGATCATATGTATTTTTCTCCTACTCCTATGGCTCTTGGTGCTAGTTTTTCCTACCTTGCCTTTAGCTATCCTAGTGGTAATGTGTGAAATTGTTTTCCATTTGAATAAAATCCAGCCTTCCCCCACAGTTTAGGTTCTAAGCATATGGAGGAGGTGTGCTTATTCTATTTTATTGTTGTTGTACAAATTATGATGCTGTTTATTGATACAAATGCAGTTCTACTTCTAAAAACATAATGGAATTTTTCATTTATGTGGTTGTAGGAGTTAAATACTATGAAATTGTTATGTATAAAAGTGTTTTGGAGCTCATCCTTTATTATTTAGTCAGTTAGTTTCCTTATTTTAAAAATTAAATGCGGGACGTCTGGGTGACTCAGTCAGTCGAGTGTCTGCCTTCAGCTCAGGTGGTGATCCCATGTACCTGGGATTGAGTCCTGCATAGGGCTCCTTGTCAATGAGGAGCCTGCTTCTCCCCCTGCCTGCCGCTCCTCCTGCTTGTGTTCTGTTTCTCCCTGACAAATAAAATCTTAAAAGATTAAACGAATGCATTCAGCCTGATGGTGCCTTTCAAGCTCTTAACACAAATGTATAAAGTACAGACAGGGCTCAATGACTTTGAGAGAATCTTAGTTTTGGTTCCTGGTGAAATTAGAATTTTTTTGGTAACTATCACTGATGGAACCATTGGGGTATATATTTACAAATTAGCTTGTGAATTGCTTATGCTTACTATTCCCATTCATTGATGTGTTTACATTTGTGATATTGATGTTGCATTAATGATGTTTTGCTTAATTTCACTTCATTATAAGTTTAACATATTCAGTTACTTTGTGGTGTGTGGAGTCAGCATAGGTTTAACACTCAGGAATTGAGCTCTGTAGAGAAGTTACAGCAATGAAGTAGTGATTCAGAAGATGGGGAAGAATCAATCCCAAGTTTTAAATTTTTGGACTTACTTTTTAAAACAACTATCAAGAGTTAGGGTATTGAGGTATATAGGCTCACTCACTTTGGGACCTCTAATCACATGGAGACAGTTGTGTTTCTGGGTTATTTCCAAAGTAAAGGAGGACTTATGTGGATAGTTGGTTGCCCTTTTCTCTGCTGCTTTAACTCCCTGTCCATACCTCTTGCCATGGTTTTTATATCCATACATAATTGTTTCTTTATATGCTTGTCTCTGCCACTTGATTGTTATTCAACTTGAGTTGAATATGGCTTTTTTTTTTTTAATTATAAATGTCTGATGGAGTAACATCTCTGTTCTTCGTTTTATTTATTTATTTATTTTCCCAGCCTGAAAAACTTCTTTTGACCTGTTTTGGAGTACAGGTCTGATGGAGACCAATTCTCTCAAGTTTTAGCTGTCTAAAAGTGTTACATTTTGGTTCTATTTTTGAAAGGTATTTTTACTCGATATAGAATCCCACGATGACTGTCATTTTTTTTCCTAGTACTTTTAAAGATGCCCTTCTATTGTCTTTTGCTGTAGTTTCTGGTGAGAAATGAGTTATTTATGTCATTTTTATCTTGTATAAAATGTGTCTTCATATGTCCGGCTGCGCTTTTATGGTTCGCCCTTTACTTGGGATTTTTAGCAGCTTGACTGGGAGGTACCTAGGTGTGGGCTTGTTTGGGTATTCTTCCTCTGTGGCTGTGCTTCTGGTAGCCATGAATTGATTTCTAGAAAACTAATGATTTCAGTCATTATCTCCTGAACTAGGTCTCCAGTACCATTTTCTGGTCCTCAATTATGTTTGTATTACAGTGCTTCATATTGTATCACAGCCCTGGGGGTCTCGGTTCTTTCTTTTTTCTTTCCCTTCTTACGTGGTGTTTGAGTTTACATACTTTTTGTGGGTCTGGGTTTAGGTTCACCAGTTCTTTTCCCAGCAGTGTTCTGGTTACTCTGAAGCTCATCTAATGAATTTTTTGCTTGTTGATATGTCTTAGATTTCTAATGTGTTTTAAAGAAGAATTTCCATGACTTTATTACTGAAATTGCCCATCTCCTACATTGTGTGCACTCTTCATTATATCCTTCAGCATCTTTTTAAAAAGATTTAATTTATTTGACAGAGAGAGACAGACAGACAGCAAGAGTTGGAACACAAGCAGCGGGAGTGGGAGAGGAAGAAGCAGTCTTCCCACCAAGCAGGAAGCCTGATATTGGTCTCGATCCCAGGACCCTGGGATCATGACCTGAGCCCAAGGCAGACACTTAATGACTGAGCCACCCTGGTACCCCCTTCAGTATTTTTAGAAATATCCTTTGAGATGGTCTGACCCTTAAGTCCAGCATCCAGGCCATCTGCTTCTCTTTGATTTTGGGTGACACTTTCTTTTTTTTTTTTTTTTAAAGATTTTGTTTATTTATTTGTCAGAGAGCACAAGCAGGCAGAGGCAGAGGGAGAAGCAGGCTCCCTGCCGAGCAAGGATCCTGATGTGGGACTCGATCCCAGGACCCTGGGATCATGACCTGAGCCAAAGGCAGCAGCTTAACCAACTGAGCCACCCAGGCGTCCTTGGGTGACACTTTCTTGATCCTTGGTGAATTTAGCAGTACTGGATTATATGATAGAGATTTTATTTGAATACTGTGGACATGAAATAATCCTTGTAGCTTTCCTTAGGCTGCTAGAACAGGGGAATGAGTCCATGGGATGTCTGGTTGAGCCGGGCTTGGCAAAGGTGCTGCTCTAGTTTGATCAGTGTCTTCTGGGCCTTCACGGTTGTTTAGCACCAATGAGATTCTGGTATTCTGCTTTCAGCTTGACAACACAACTATTCGTTTTTTAAGACTGGGATAACTCTTTCTGCTTTAAAGTTCTGATTCCCTTTTCAGGGTTAATGTAAAGTTCTTTGTGTTTTCAGTTTCTTCGGGAGATCTCGATGACTTGACGTCTGCCTCCGGCCTTCAGGTGGCAGCTGTCATTTATTCTCTGAACATCCAGAATGTGTTTTGGGAGCTTCTCTCCCATCTTCTGCCTGGTACAGAGTGTTTGGGAGGGCAGTCTCTTTGCCTGGGGAGAGGCCTCCTGGGACACTTTATGCCTGGGGACATCTTGCCCTCCCTCCAGCTTTTGGCAGACTAACCCATGCAGTTGGTGAAGGCCTGAGGGAAAGCCTCGGTATGTGGGTCTAGGCTTGCTTTGTGGCTGGGGCTCTGTGGAATTCTGTCTCTCATGCTAGAACTCTTGCTGTCAATAGTTCGTTAAAAATTTGGCTTTTTTTTTTTTTTTTTTTAGATCCTTGTTTAACTTCTTAATCTGTAACTGTTCGTCAGGAATGAAAGCAGCTTGTCACTTCCCAGTAGTCCTTCCAGGTTTCCTTATGTCCTCAGCTACCTGATGGATTGAAAACAACAATAACTGTAACTTGGGAGGTTTTCTGGCTCGTTTTTGTTAACGAGGTTGAGAATGGTGGTGGTATTTTGTTACTACTTTCTAAATCCTACTGGAAGCTGTCGTATTCTTAGGACATTCATGATGAAGTCCTGTTAGACGGACCGTGTGTGAATGTAGTACGTGGCACTTTTTCTAGGCTTTATGTTCACAGTAAATTTAAAGATCTGTTTGAAAGAGGAACATCTTTGCATCTTAAATCCCATTTCCTTCGTGAACTAATACTGTGACTTCTTGTCCTTTTAAATTCAGTATTTCGTATCGCGTTTCTCTTCAGGGCTATACTAGCGCCATCCAATAGAATTTTCTGTTAGGTGGACACCTGGGTCATGATCTCAGGGTCCTGGGATCTAGCCCCACATTGGACTCTCTGCTCAGCGGGGAGCCTGCTTCCCCCTCTCTCTCTGCCTGCCTCTCTGCCTACTTGTGACCTCTCTCTCTGTCGAATAAATAAATATCTTTAAAAAAAAAAATTTTCTGTTGGAAATGGTCTATATATGCTTTGACCAGTATGAGAGCCACCAACTACATGTGGCTCTTGAGTACTTGACGTGTGGCTGGTGCAACTAAGAAACTGAACTTTTAATTTACATTTAAACAACCATACATGGCTAGTGGCTACCATGAACAGCACAAGTCGATAGATTATATACATCATGGCAAAAACAGTGTAAGATAGTTACACTGAACAATTCACAGAACCATTGTGGTTTTTGAGCACACTTCTCTTAACTACTTTAAGACATTTTTTGTCTTTCTAATACCACTTGAAACTGAGTCTGGGTTTTATGTGAGGAATAGAATTTGTGAAATCAACCATTTTCAATGAATAAACAATTAGCTTTGTAAACTAATATCTATATACTTTCAAACATCAGTAAACTATTTGATTTAATAGAAGACATCCCATTGCAGCAAAAACCCCAGCTTTATCTCCCAAGGCTTTAGCCATCCTACTCTGTAGCTGCTGGTGAAATTCAAACACAAACCAGCTTGAATGAAGAGAAATGTGGTATTTATCAGACCAGCAAGCTCTGGAGATATAACTGGACTTCAACTCTTAGTGCATACTAAAATGTGATCTAGGAATTCTACGGAAGGGGCACTACACAAGGGGGCTGGGAGCTCGTCACTAAATATTGGACACTAAAAATAGGACACTAAATACTGGTTTGATTGCCAACCCCTTAAATTAGCCCAGTTACCTTTATAAAACTGCTTAGTTTGCTAATCTATAAAGCAAAGGTCACCTGCCATTAGAATCTTAATTCTATAATTTAAGATTAGAAGGAATCTTTGGAGGTTACCCGATTTCTTTTCTGTCTTTAGACAAAATGGTTATAGAAAACCTTTGTTTTTTTTTAAAAAAAAAAATCTTAAAGATTCTAGTGCTGAAGCCTTCTGATGAAATCATAGTGATAATGGGATCGACCCTGTGGGGTTTTTTTATTTCGGCAACTAGATAAATGTTGTTGGAGGAAATAACGTATGTGCTACTTTACCTTTGTAGCTGGACAAATTTGCTAGCATAAGAATTCCAGGGAGCAAGAAAGAGAGACCTCCGCTTTCCAACCTGAAGACTGCATTTGCAAGCAATGATTGCTCTTCCGAGGTGATGGAGAACTTTCCAAAGCCACTGTCACAGAATGAAGTCTTAGAACTTTTCGAAAAGATGATGGTAAGATTTTTTTTTTTTTAACCATAAAATGGTTGATGTAAAGTCCTTAAGGCTTCTAGTCATGTTAATGGAACAATGAACATTTAAGGCTCATGTTCCATAGGGTGATTTCTGATGTCTTGGAAGATAGCACTTTAGGCATATAGAGCTTTAGGATGACACAAGTAAGAATGAGAGGAAAATTGGCACACTAGTTGTTTTGTGTGTGTGTGTGTGTGTATAATATACAGAATACATAAAAACCCTCTCAAGTATCATGATGGTACATTTTGAATCTTAAAGATGATCTAAGTGGTCTATCATCTTAAAGATGATTCAAAATGGTACATTGTGAATCTTAAAGATGATCTTTGTTTGCCTTTTAGAATGATGGTCACAGTGCTGTGCGTGTTACATGTGTTGATTTCATCTTTTCATCTTTTTTTCTTGTTTGATTCCTTTCTTAGTTCTCAGGATAAACAGGTTCTTAGAGTCCCGGAGCATTTATATCTGAGGAGACTAGAACTTAGGCATTTTGGGGTGTGTCTTTTCTGGTACAGACAGTGTTGTTAGAAGCCTCCTTCAGTTGGTTCCAAAAAACGGTGATCTGGACTCTGCTCCCGGGCAACCTGATTTGCCCAACAACCCGCTATGTTAAGTATGTTAAAATC
The DNA here is from genome assembly GCA_028533885.1 of Nasua narica. Lineage (NCBI taxonomy): Eukaryota > Metazoa > Chordata > Mammalia > Carnivora > Procyonidae > Nasua > Nasua narica. Next base: position 40,076,977 of record CM052810.1, read on the forward strand.
GTTGATTACCAAATGAATGCTAATTGCATCTAAGTAGTTTCACATACATTTCTTACCCTCAAGTTGCTTATCTCTGAGGAATCAGAACAAACATTTTGAAAAATTAAAGGAGTAAGAAATGCCAAAGGGTTTAATTATTGGTTAAGTTCCTTATGAGCTCAGAGTACGAAGAAATTAATTTTTGAGATACTTTGTTAGCTTCAGGGGAAGCCAAAATTGAAAGGTTATTACAGTAGTTGAGGGAAATTTCATAGAGCGGTTGGACTTCCAGGCAGGTGTGGCCTTAAAGGGTTGGCATAAGCAGAGAGAAAGGGCATTCTCTTAAGATAGGAAAATGACAGTGAACCAAGACAGAGCTAGGTGCAAATGGCTCATGGGGGAACGTGTGAGAGGTTTGAAAAATTAGACTGGAATGATACTTTGGGGCTGATTATGAGAGGATTTTGTCTTTTCTGTCTTTAGACAAAATGGTCTAAAGACAAAATGGTCATTTTGTAGAGTTGTATAATATTTCAACCCAGGATTTATTTTCTCTATTCATCTATTGTTTTTGACAGCCTTAGTGGTTTTTAGGGAAATTACTTAGAGTGTAAAATGTATTTGAAATTTGAGAAAGTTAATAGCTGGTCGTCTCATTATTCAACTGGAATCAACAAAATATTTACTCTTATACTGCCTTATTTTCTGTTCATCAGATATTTGTGTTCAGTGTTATACATGGAGCTTTAGAAGGCCCCAGAAAGAGAGAATGCCTAGTCGTGTCTTCATAGGATTAATTAGTGTTGGTGATTCTTAACTTTTCATCACTGAGCATACATTAGTATTGTTTTGCATGAACCCTAGACTTGGGACACTCTTACCTATTATGTCAGCTTTTGATGAAGGGCTAATTTTGTTTAACCACACATGTATAACTCCTTATTAACTCTTTCATCTCTGAGTTGATATAATTTCAGCCTTGAACAAAAAACTTTTTTCCCCCAATTTTAGTATATGTGCCACCAAAGTGAGCACTTTTGTTTTTGTTTTATATTTTGCTGGCCTTTACCTCTGTTAATGAGGCTTGTATAATGGTAGTTCTTTTCAATACCATGTTGGAGGACTCAAGATAATAAAGTGCCCTTAGCTTCCTCCTCCTTCTGTGTACCATATGTGGAACCACTGACCTAAATTACCTAGGGGATTCTAGGTACTTTTTTTTCATTGCCTGGTGACTATTGTGTTAAGTTTTTCTTTTTCATAATTGCCGGTGCCATCTGAATATGAGTGAGTAGGCCATTGATGTTAGGTGTTTACGAGGCCCCATCTTAGCACCACAAGCTGTTAAGAGTACAACTACTGGGAGTACTGAATATAGTTCCTGGTATTCTGTACTGACCATGATTACTTGAGGTATTTTTCAGTTACTCTGAAAAGGGTAAGTTACCCAGAGAAGGGTAAGACTATCAGTGTTTGTAGTTACCTATAGGGCAGAAGGATATTGACATCCTTGAAGTGTTTACACAATACATATTTAATAACTGGGCCCGATTGCTTGTTAAATCTTAAACAGGTATCCCTGTTGGCAGAAAATCGTTTGCAATCAAACTCATTTTACTCAGCAGCAGTAAAATGAAATTGTTGATGGGTCAGGGCTGCCCGGTTTGCTAAGTGAGTTTGTGAGAACTAAGGTCTTGTTTTTTTTTTAAAAAAAAAACAAAAACAAAAACGAGGATTAAGTTATTACCTTTCTGATTGCTTGAATGTATGACAATAAATTATAGGGGAAAATCCACTGATGATTCTCTTTTTTTTTTTTTTTTTCCACTGATGATTCTGGAGCTGAGGAGGGTCTTTTCCCTTCCTTAAATGTAGATGAGTGATACTTGTTAGGTTTTACAGGGTACTGCATTTTTGACAAATTTAAAGCTGGTCTGTGTCTGTAGAGAATGTTAGATGAAGGGTTGAGTTTGGTTTATTTTTTAAAATTTTTTATTTGTACCTATCTAGTACTTTGTAAAATTTTTAACTTTAGTGACTGGGAGAGCAAGAGAGCAGGGGAGGGGCAGAGGATGGAGGGGGAGAGAGAATCTTGAGCAGACTCCCTGCCTGAGCCCCAGAGATCATGACCTCAGCGGAAATCAAGAGTCGGTCACTTAACCAACTGCACCACCCAGGTGCCACTGTCTGTCGAACTTTTGTCCTTTTGAAGAAGATGCATCGAATCTGCAATCTTAACGTCTTGGCATTTGCACCTACGGGGATTTCCTATCATTTAAAATTTACATCTAAATTCTTAGTTTTGACATTGTGCAATTTCTAAAACCTTATTTAACTTTATCAAAGGTATTGAAGTAATCTTTACATAAAGTAAAAACTGTTTTTACAGAACCTTCTTTTTTTAAGTCTTCAGTATGCTGACTTGATTACTTAATGAGAGTAGAGTATAATGCTTGAATATTTGTAATCCTTTCATGTTTATTTTGGAGATGGATTTACTTGGTCTCTGGGTAATATGTTGCAGTGGGTTTTTGGGATGAAGTTTGGTCGAGGTTTTTGTTTTTTTTTTTTTTTTTTTAAACCAATAATGAATGTTGGGACCTACGTAAGGGCTCGTTCTCCCATTTGTCTTTTGCTAAAAGTGGACTTGTTATCCAAAAGCCCCTATTGGTTTCTCTGCAGATCTAGCTTGGTGAAATAGCTATGTGAACATCTTCTATACACAACTTTGATTTCTGGAAGTCAAGTTTCAGTGTTTCCTATTGGACTCACTGTAGGTCTATGTTAACTGGTTTTTGAATGATCTGAGCATGTTAGATAAAAGCTGAAAGTGACTTGATCATTGTAGCTGTTGCCTCTTTATATCAGCCCCCTTGGCTTATTCTTTACTGCTCCTAGGTGAAGTCCCACGTGGGTCTCAGAGTTTTCTCTTGGCTTTGAGATTAAATCGGAAAAATAAAATAATTTTGATCCAAAAAAAGCTCTCCCTTTCCCCCTTACGGGCTGGCTCCACTTCAAGTCTCTAGTCGGGGCAGTGGTTGGGGAGTGAGCTTGGCCTCTTCTGTTTCTCCACCTTACTTTGCTGTGCTCTATTCTCCAGACTGCATTTGGCTCCTCGAGGACTAGATGGGAAGTGAGGACAGGAGGAATATGAATATGCTTTTGGTCTAGGGTGTTTATAATCTGGCCTTGCTGCCTTGGGGTGATGTTGGTTTTTATTGCTGTAACAAATTGCCACAGACCTGATGGCTTTAAATGCCAACATACTGTCTCCTAGTTCTGCAAGTCAAAGTCCAGGTTGACTCACCTTTGGTTTCGCAGCTTTCACAAGGCTAGAATCTGTCTGATGGCTGGGCTCTTAAGGGATGCTTTGGGAAGAACCTCTTCCAAGTTCATGGTGGCAGAATCCAGTTCCTCATTATTGTAGGACTGAGGTCCTGGTTGTCCTCTGGGGCCGCCTTAGCTCCCAAAGGCCTCTTTCCTATCCTTGGCGTGGGCCCCTACGTCCCCGTTCTATGAAGCTCTGTCATGCTTCAAATCTCCGTGCCGCCTTCTCCTGTGGTATCTCTTGTTTCCCTCTGTAGAAATTTCTCTGCTTTTAAGGGCTCATGTATTACATTAGGCTCTCCCAGGTGACCCAACATAATATTCAGAGTCCCCTTTTAACATGTAATATAACTTATTTATAGGACCAGAGATTAGGGCATGGACGTGGGGGACTGTTTTGCCTCTTACAGGTGTAGGAAATTACAAATGCCAGTTCTTTGCTCCTGTGGCAATTTTGTGACCCCTGGTGCACAGCCTCACTTGCAGTTCCTTTGTCATGGGTGATGTATCCTTTGGTTTTCTGTGAGCCTATTCCTCTGCTGGAGTTGCCTTCTGGATGCAGGACCTCTCAGGCCGAGGGCTGCTGATTCCCTGGGATGTACATCCTGTCCACGGGAAGTTAATGTATCTTTTGCCCCTTGCTCCTGTCCTTTATCTCATTCCCTTCAGAATCTGTCCTCTAGGGAGTATAAACTACTTGGTTCTTTCTTGCTATTCCAGATGTTTACCCTCCTAACTGTAAGTGCCTTTGTAATCATTAGATCTTGTATGTAATACTGCTGACTACTCCCTCTTGTCTGCATTTTTCTTTCCTTTAGTTACCATGACATCTCTTTCCTTCTGATTGTCCTCTTGTCTGGACAGTCTTTACCAGTTTCCTTTCCAGGTTTCGGGTTCTGATTTTCATTTCCTCAGAGTGTTACCTCTGGTCCTCTTACCTTTTCTTTGTCCACTTTGGTTCCTTTCACGTTTCTCATGGGGGGGATGGGAGCCCTTTCATGTTAGAATATTCCCACTCTTCTGATGCTTAGCTGTCTTCAGAAAAGTAGCTATAAGTAAGCTCCATAAAAGATGTTAAACCTTAACAAACCAGAAACTGATCTCATTCTTTTCTTTTGATACTTTTCCAACTTTATTAGATACAATTGACCTGTATAATGTTGTGTAAGCTTAAGGTATACAACGCGGTATGTGTATACACACACACAACACATACACATATCTATCAAATGTATAGATGCATATATATCTATTTTAATGTTTTATAATGACCCAGATAGTTATTTTATTGAAGTACAGTTGACCACAATGTTAGTTTCAGGTGTATTCCATGGTGACTGAAGCATGTAGATTTCTAAATGATTACCACAGTAAGGGAAGTTAACAAGTCTATCACTTCACTTGGTTAACATTCCTCACCCTTAATCCCACAGTCAGAACTTTTAAGATTTGGAGGAGCCTGAGTGGCTCAGTTTGTTGAGTGTCTGACTCTTGATTTCAGCTCAGGTCATGATGTCATGGTCCTGGGATCAAGCCTCATCTCCTCTGGGCTCTGTGCTCAGCAGGGAATCCGCTTAAGGATTTCTCTCCTTCTGCCCTTCCCCCACCCCTTCAAATAAATAAATTTAAAAAAACCTTAAGATTTTACTTTGAGCAATTTTCTTTTTTTTTTTTTTTTTTAAGATTTAATTTATTTGACAGGGAGAGAGAGAGAGAGAGAGATTACAAGTAGGCCGGGGGGGAGGGGCGGGGACAGGCTTCCTGCTGAGCAGAGAGCCCAATGCAGGGCTCCATCCCGGGACGCTGAGATAATGACCTGAGCTGAAGGCAGAGGCCTCAACCCACTGAGCCACCCAGGTGCCCCTACTTGGAGCAATTTTCAAGTATACAATACAGAATTAGATTGACCAAGTTGTACATTAGATCCTCAGATGTGTCTTAGAACTGTAAATTTGTACTCTTTGATGGCCTTTATCCACTTCTTCCATTTACCAGCTCCTGGCAACCACTAATCTCTTGTTTCTAGGAGTTTGTTACTTTTAGATTGCAAATATAAGTAATACTATGTAGTATTCTTGGACTTATTTCACCTAGCAAAATGCGCTCGGGGTTCATCCATGCTGTTGCAAATGGCAGGATTTCCTTTATTATGGGTGAATAACAGTCTATCATGTATATGTATACACTAGTTTCTTTATATGAACAGATACTTAGGGTTTTTTTTGCCATATCTTAGTTTCATAAATAATACTGTGAACGTGGGGGTACAGGTATCTCTTCCGGAGAGTGGTTTTCATTTTCTTTGGATGCATACCCAGAAGTGAGACCGCTGAGATGAGACAGTAGTTCTGGTTTTAATTTTTTTTTTTTTTTTTAGGAATTTCCATACTATTGTCCACAGTGCCTGTAACAATTTACATTCTCTCTACCAGTGCACAAGGGTTCCCTCTTCTCCTTTCTTGCTAAGGCTTGATAACCTTTTGATAACTGCTATTTTAACAGGTCTGAAGTAATACCCCTTGTGGTTTTTGATTTGGATTTCCTTGCTTATTAGTGATGTTGAGTGCCTTTTCATGAAGCTATTGGCCACTTCTTTATCCTCTTTGGAATAGATGTTTATTCTGTTCTCACTTTTTTTTTTTTTTAAAGATTTTATTTATTTATTCGAGAGACAGAGAAAGTGAGAGAGAGCATGAGAGGAGAGAAGGTGAGAGGAAGAAGCAGACTCCCCATGGAGCTGGATCCGGATGTGGGATTCGATCCCGGAACTCAAGGATCATGACCTGAGCTGAAGGCAGTTGCTCAACCAACTGAGCCACCCAAGCGCCCCTGTTCTCACTTTTTAATAAGATTTCTTTCTCTGTTTGAGTTGTAGGAGTTCCTTATATACTTTGTATATTAACCTTTTGTCAGATATGTGGTTTGTAAATATTTTCTTCCATTTTGTAGTTACCTTTTCATTTTTTGATGGCTTTTTGCTGTGAAAATTTGATGAAAGCCTAGTTGTTTTTTGTTTTTATTGCTTGTGCTTTTGTGTGTGTATGTGTGTGTGTGTGTACATGTGTGTCCTATCCAAAAAGCATTGCCTGGAACGATGTCCATGAACTTGCCTCCTGTATTTTCTTCTGGGAGTTCTATAGTTTTAGGTTTTAAATTTATGTCTTTAATCCATTTTGAGTTAATTTTTGAGTGATGTAAGGTAGGTGTCCAGTTGCATGTTTCTTTTTTGCCTGTGGTTATCCAGTTTTCCTAACACCATTGAAAAGACCATCTTTCCCATTGAGTATTTTTGGCTTTCTCGTCAAATATTAGTTGGCCATACATGTACGGTTTCTTTCTGGGCTCTTGATTCTTTTCTATTGATTTATGCATTGGTTTTTGTGCCAGTATAGTATTTTGATTACTGTAGCTTTGTAATACAGTTGGAAGTCAGTAAGCATGATGCCTCCAGCTTTATTTTTCAGGATTGCTTTGGTTATTCATTGTATTCTGTGGTTCCATAAAAACAGTGTAAGACTGTTTTTCTATCTATAAAAAACGTGGTTGGAATTGTGATAGGGATAGTGATAGGGATAAAGCCATTTATAGATGACTTTAGGTAGGATGGATATTTAAAAAATACTAATTACCTATGAGCATAAAATAATTTCTTGTTTGTGTCATATTTATCACTATTGCTTTACATGTATAGATCTTTTATCTCCCTAAATGTATTCCTGTTTTATTGACTTTCATCCGTTTGTAAATGAGATTGTTTAAATTCTTTTTCAGACAGTTCATTGTTAGTGTATAGAAATGCATCTGATTTTTGTGTGTTGATTTTTAAATCCTGCCACTTTACTGAATCCATTTGTTCTCAGAGATTTTTGGTGGAGCCTTCAGGGTTTCTATATATAGTATCCTCTATAGATAGTTGACAGCATTACTTCTTCCTTTGCAATCTGGGTGCCTTTTACTTCTTGCCTCTGCTCTGGCTATGACCTAAAGTACTAGCTTGCTTTGGTGAGAGTAGGCACCCTTGTCTTGTTCATGGTCTTGGAGGAAAAACTTTCAATCTATAACCAGTTGAGATCGGGTGACCTATGGGCTTGTCATACGGCCTTTATTATGTTGAGGTATGCTTCTATTCCCAGTTCCCTGAGTTTTTGTCACAAATGGGTGTTGAATTTTGTCAGATGAATCCCACTTGTTTGTGGTATATGATACTTTTAATGTACTGTTTAATTTGGCTTGCTAATATTTTGTTAAGAGTTTTTACATCTAAATTCATTGGTGACAATACCTTAGAGTATTCTTGTAGGGTCCCCATCTGGCTTTGGCATCAGGGTAATGATGGCTTGGGTAAGAGTTTGGGGGTGTTCTCTCTTCACTCTTTTGGAAGAGTGAGGAAAATGGGTGTTAATTCTTCTTTAAATGTTTGGTTACCCAGTGAAACCATCTGGTCTTGGCTTTGGGCAATTTTTGATTATTGATTAAAATTAAGTGGTCTATTGGTGTGTTCAGATTTTTTGTTCATGATTTGATCTTGGTAAGTTGTATGTTTTTAGCAATGTATCCATTTCTTTTAGGTTGTCCAATTTGATGTGTGTATATGTAGTTGTTCAAAATAGTCTCGGGGTGCCTGGGTGGCTCAGTTGTTAAGCGTCTGCCTGTGGCTTGGGTCATGATCCCAGGGTCCTGGGATCGAGCCCTGCATGGGGCTCCCTGCTCAGCAGGGAGTCTGCCTCTCCCTCTCTCACTCCCTCTGCTTGTGTTTCCTCTCTTGCTGTTTCTCTCTGTCAAATAAATAAATAAAATCTTAAAAAACAGAAAAAACAAAATAGTGTCTTATGACCCTCTGTGTATTGGTGGTAGCATTTGTGATGTGTCCTCTCTCATTGCTGATTGAGGGCTCTCTCTTTACATAAGAGTTGATAATTTTTTTTCTTTTCAAATCTACCTCTTAGTTTCATGACTTGTTTCCCCCCATTTTAAAAATATTTTCTGTTTTATTTCTGTTCTAATCTTTATTATTTAACTTTGGGCATAGTTTATTGTTTCCTTGAGATAAAAAGACAGCTTGTTAATTTGGAATTTTTTTTAAGGTTTTATGTATTTATTTATTTTAGAGAGAGGGGGTGAGGGAGAGTATGTGTGCGAGTGTGGGGAGGGACTGAGGGGAAGAGAGAATTTTCAAGCCAACTCCCGGATGAGCATAGAGCTGGATGCTCTGAGATCTGAGATCATGACTTGAGCTGAACCAAGAGTTGGCTGCTCAATGACTGAGCCACCCACGTGCCCTAATTTGGGATATTTCTTGTTTAATGTAGGCATTTATTGCCATAAGCTTGCCTCATTGTGCTGTTTTTACTGTATCTTACTGGTATTGATATATTGTGATTTTGTTTTCATTTGTCTTCAGGTATTTTTATTTTTCCCTTTTCATTTCTTCTTTATCCCATCGATTGTGCAAGATGGTATTGTAAAATTCCCACATATTTGTATTTTCCAGCTTTCCTCTTACTGTATTCTAGCGTCTCACCATCATGACCAGAAAAGATACCTGATAAAATTTTACCTTGTTGAATTTTGAGGCATGTTTTGTGGCCTAACATATGTTATATCCTGAAAATGTTCCATGTGTGCTTGAGAAGAATTAGTGTTTTGCTACTCATGGATGGTAGACTTGGTATATATCCATCCTATAGTGTTGTTCAAATTTGCTCTTTCCTGGCTAATTCTGTCTGGATCAGAGTGTGGGATATTATATTGTTCAACTATTGTACTGTGGTTAATTTCTCCTTAGTTCTGTAATATCTACTGGATATAATTAGGTTCTCAGATGTTGAGGCCATAAATAGAATTGTTTTTTTACTTCTTGATGAATTGATCTCTTTGTCATTACATTATCTTCTTTATCATTTGTGACCATTTTTAGCTGAATTATATTTTTTTCTGATAAAACTGATTTTTTTTAATTAAAGGTTTTATTTATTTGAGAAAGAGTGAGAGAGATTGTACAGGAGCATGAGTCTGGGGAGGGAGAGGGAGAACAGACTCTCTGATGAGCACGGAGCGCTATGTGGGAATTGATCCTTGTATCCTGGGATCTATGACCTGAGCCATGCAGGAACCTCAAAAGTGATTTCTTCTGGTTACCATTTGTTTGGAAAACATATAGAAAATATATTTTCTATTCCTTTATTCTTAGCCTACGTATGCCCTTATAGCTAAAGGGATGTTCTTGTAGGCAGCATATCTTTGGATCATCTTAAAATCCATTCAGCCATTTTGTGTTTCTTGGGAGAGTTTTATCCATTTGCATTTATTGAGAAGGACTTCCTATTGCCATGGTAATTGTTTCCTTTAGATCCTTTTGTTCTTTCATTGTGGTGGTCCTTTGTTACTGACTTTTTGTGGCAGCATGTTATGAATACCTTATAACATTGTAGTACTATACAAAAGATTTTCCCTTATCGTCACCATGAGCTCATAGTAAATACGTTAGAGGTAAAAGATCCTGCTTTATGCTGACAACTTCACTAGCACGTGAAAACTTCATACTATTTTCGCCTTTTGGGTTGTGAGTGTTAAAACTGACATTTCTTTCAGTGGTGTGTAGTAATAACAAATTGTAGTTACAGGTCATAGCTTTACTAACTTTTTAAAACTAGTGTAAATGACTTATAAAATCAGAATTTTGACTTTTTTTTATTGATGAGTTTTATATTTTCCTATATATTTTTGTAGTGATCAGGGTCCTTTTATTTCAGCTTGAGAATGTCTTTTAGCATTTCTTGTAAGGCAGGTTACTGGTGATTATCTCAGCTTTTGTTTTGGGTAAGTCCTATCTCTCCTTTATTTCTGAAGGACACCTTTGCTGGATATAGTATTCTTTCTTGACTTTTTTCTTTCAGCACTTTGAATGTTTCATTCATTTGGCTTGTAGAGTATCTGGTGGGTAATCTGCTAATAGTTGTAGGAGTTCCCCTTATTTGTGACAAGCCCCTTTTCCTCTTTATGCTTTCAGAATTCTGTGTGTGAATTTTGGCCATTTAATTATAATGAGTCTCAGTGTAGCCTTTTTTGGGTTCAACCTATTTGGAAGCCTTTGGACCTTTTGAATATGGATGTCCCTTTCTTACCCCAAGTTAAGGAGGTTTTTAGCCTTTATCAGGGTAGCCTTTACTTTTACAGTAAAGCCTGTAGACTTTACCCACAAAAGTATTTCTCCCTTAATTCTCTATCAGAAGCCCACACTGAGTCACTGAGATTGGGGAATCCTTCTTGATCCCCCTCGGACATTGGTCACATCTGTTCATTTCTGTCCTTACTAGGTCCCGATTTTGTTTCTTCTCTCTTTCTTCTCTGTTGAACCCTCTCCCCTGGGCAATTGCACTGGACTTCCATCCACCCTTCCATACCTCTGCCCAAGAATGCTTATCCACACCTTAAATCCTGTCCAAAACATTTCTTTGACACTTTCTGATGTTCTGTTAGACCTGGTACTCATTAAACCTGCTTCGCACAGCTGCTTGTGTGTAGTCCCTTGTAGAACTTAACCTTTGTTATTTCGATAGGTCTTCCCCACTACATTAAATTTATACAGCATCATCAAACTGGTTTATCTTAAACAATTGCCTGTTAAATGCATATTCCTACCTTTTAAGATTTCTAAGATACCACATTTCTTTTTACCTTCAATTCTATGTTTGGATGGAAATTAGCTTTAATTGCCAGTTTTCCCAGTTACACAAAAACATTAAAATAATGAACAGGAAGAGAGATTTCATGCGTTCATACCTTCCTGTTTGATTTTTCACTTCTCTGAAAGAATAAAAGCTCTGCAAGAAAGGTCACCTATCTAGATGTGATCATTAACAGACATTAAATGAGTGCCAATGATGATAAAATTCTGACAAAGTTTTTAAATTCTGGACTTCCTGTCATCACTTGTGAGTATGGAAGAAAAATGGTTCCTAAATTGCACAGAGTATATAAGTATGAATAGTGATGCCCTAATCTTGAGAAGATGTTTGTCAGCCTTTAATATGGGAGAGAGCACATTTATAAAAGGCCATCATTATCTCTTAAGCATGTGCTTTAGGTGTCTACTGGTATTAAGAGCTTAGATGACCTCTTTAATACATATATCAGCTTTTAGTATGGGGAAACATAGATGATAGTAAAGGCATTTATAGTTTGACTTTTTGAAACTATTTTAGTTGTATAATGTTGAATCTACTTGTTGAAAGATGCTTTTTTTAAATAGGCTATTGCAAGTATACAAAAAATAGAACATAACACCACCACAGATATCATTGAAGTGACTTGTATACTCATAATTTCATTCTTCCTTAATTTCCAAAGGTGATCAAAACCCAGAATTTGATGGTTTCATTCCTATGTTAAACTTTTTCTCTGTAGTAATGACCATTGTACAGAAAGTTGTTTCTTTTTTTTTTTTTTTTTTAGCCATTTGATGGTAGGTTGCTGACTCCATGTTCCATAATCTCCTAATTCCTTAGTATTAGTTCCTACAAATAAGGACATCTTCCTACATAACCACAATATAACCACCCAAATCAGAAAGTTAATAGTGATCAATTTCTGTCAACTAATCCTTAGACTCTGTTCAGGTTTTCTCTGTAGTACCAAAAATGTTCTTTGTAGGAAAAAAGTATAGTTTAGAAGCATGTGTTCTCAGCTGTCAAGTTGTTTTGTTTTTTTTTTTTAAATCTCCTTTGTTTTGGAATATTCCTCAGTTACTTCTTGTTTTTTATGAGGTTAATAAATTTGGTTTATTTATAGAATGGTTAATTGGTTAATTAACTTGGTTAATTTATAAAATGTCTCCGAGTTTACATGGGTACTATAAAACTTTTTTTTTTTAAGAGATTTTATTTATTTATTTGACAGAGAGAGAGGGAGGAAGGAAGGGAGGGAGATCACAAGTAGGCAGAGAGGCAGACAGAGAGAGGGGGGGAAGCAGGCTCCCCACTGAGCAGAGAGCCCGGTCGCTGGGCTCGATCCCAGGACCCTGAGATGATGACCCGAGCTGAAGGCAGAGGCTTTAACCCACTGAGCCACCCAGGTGCCCTGGTACTATAAAACTTTTTAATTATAAGTCTGTTAATTGTAAACAGGTTACTGCCTACTTTAATTCATTTTTTTAATGATCATAAGAAGTTTGACCATCTTGCACATTTACTAGCCCTTTGGTTTATTCCTTTAAAATTTCTTGTTCATATCTTTTGCCTGTTACTGGGGTTTTTGTCTCTTTTTTTTTCATATTGATTTGTAGAATTTGTCACTATTCGGACTAATGCTAATGTCTGTTTATAAGTCATAAAGCGTCTCTTGTCCCAGTCTGGGTCTTATCTTTTTACTTTCTTTAGGAGTAGATGGATTAAAGTACAGAACTATAAAATTCCATGGGGTCGGATTTATCCATCTCTTTATGGTATTGGCTTTTTGTATATTTAAGAAATCCTTCTTGATTCTGACATCATAAATATGTTCTGTATTTCAAGACTCTATATCTTTATTTCTATAAGATATGGATGCAGTTTTTTTTCCCTACATGGATTAACTGGTTTTTCTGTCAACACTGATTTAATAGTCATTTTTATCCTTTCATATATCATACCTCCACTGGTAAACATCAAGTTCCTGCATGTATGTGGGTTTGTTGTGGAGGTTTGATTTTGTCCATTAGTCTATTTGTCTAGCTCTCATTTATATCATTATCTTAATTAATACAGCTGTGTAATAAGCATTATTATCTAAGACCCTCTCTATTCAAAATCATCTTGACTATTCTTGAGCCTTGTTTTTATATTAATTTTAGAATCAATTAAGTTCCATTGTCAACCCTGTTGGGATCTTGACTGGAATTGTTGTGAATTTATTGATTTAGGAAAAATGGATACTTCTGTGATATTAAGTTTTCTCATTTTTTTAAAAAAATTTTTTATTAACATATAATGTATTATTTGCCCCAGGGTTCGTGTCTGTGAATCATCAGGCTTACACATTTCACTGCATTTGCCATAGCACATACCCTCCCCAATGTCCATAACTCTACCCGCCCCCCCCACCTCCCAGCAACCCTTAGTTTGTTTCGTGAGTTTAGGAGTCTCTTATGGTTTGTCTCCTTCCCCATCCCATCTTGTAAGTTTTCCCATCTTTGACTACTATCTATGTTATCTCTAGATTTTTTGGTTCCTAAAAGAGTAAATATCTGTTTTTCTCCCTAGGGGCATTGCACATCTATTAGGTTTATTCTTTATTTCTAATATGTAACAATCTTTAACTTTTTTTTAAACTAAGAATGTTGTCAATTTTTGTTTATGAATTTTGGTGTCTGGTAATGTTACAGAATTCTCATTTTTGTCAACTCCCTCATGTTTTTTTTTTTTTTCTTCTATCAATATCTGTGGAAGACTAATGTGTTTTCTTTTCTTTCTTTCTTTTTTTTCTTTTTTTAAGATTTTATTTATTTTACAGAGAGTGAGAGAGATCACAAGTAAGAATAGAAGCAGGCAGAGAGAGAGAGGCGGAAGCAGGCTCCCTGCTGAGCAGAGAACCTGATGCGGGCTCAATCCCGGGTCCCTAAGATCATGACCTGAGCCGAAGGCAGAGGCTTTAACCCACTGAGCCACCCAGGCGCCCCTCTTCTTTTCTTTTTCATTGTGCTGAGTAGAATTGTATAGTAAAAGGTAAAACTGTTTTCTTGAAAGTGGTGAATATTTTTAAAATCTGAGATTTCACTCCAAACATAATAATCTCTGAATTAGGGGAACTGAGAAGCTGCTCTGTGTACTCCAGCTTCTTAAAGTCCTCTTCTGGCTCCAAATACATGCTCTACCTTCTTAAAGTCCTCTTTTGCCTCTGAAATGAAGATGAAACACAATCCATTCCATAAAGCTCTTTCTAAAAACCCTAGACAAGAGTCAATATGTTCTATTTTTCTCTCCCTGAAATATTTAGTGAAAGTCTTTTCTCATTTTACATTTCAGTTACTTGAGTTATGGCTAGTTCGTCAATTGACTGGCCTTCCATTAGGATAGATTCTTGATCCTGCTAATTTTTTTTTTTTAAACTGCATATATCCTCCATTACTGATTAAATGAGTGACTCTGATATTTGTTTTACTTGTTGATTAATTAGAACTATAAGAGTATTTTAGTGGACTATGGATAGTCAACTTTACTCATCTTTGTCTTCTTAGTGCCTTCACAGTGCATATTGCTTGTATTGTCAAATGAGCTGATACGCTTTTTTTTTACCCCCTTGGTAAACACTATGTTTAAGCAATCAAATGATAAAAATTAGAACACATAGAGTTAAATATTGAAATTTCTTCTTGTAATCAATTCAGATGTATTTGAAGCATAAGGTCCAGAGGAAGAAAAAAGAGCTTAGGTGAACTTATAAAATCAAATATGACCATGTACATAGGTTTTGATACTTACCATAGGTGGTGGGAGGAGGGTTCATCTTGCTAACTTTTTACATTTTTAAAGACTTACTTGAGTGAGGGGACACAGGCCCAGGGGGAGGGTGGCGGCAGTGAGAGAGAGTTACATGTTTTGGGGGTGGCGGAGAGGGGCAGAAGGAGACAGAATCTCAAAACCAACTCTGGTGAGCAGGGATCCTATGTGGGGTTGGATCTCATGACCTGAACTGACGCCAAGAGTCAGTCGCTTAACTAACTGAGCCACCCAGGCGCCACATCATCTTGCTAACTTTTTCTGTGTTCCCACTTTTTGGGTACCTGTGAAGGACAGTTCCTCCTTTGTCTTTCCCTATCATTTTTTTTCTCCTTAATCCTTGGTTGTAAGGATTTATGCATGGCTATTTCTTTAGTTGGCTAAACGAATGCCTGTTGCATTGAATGTGTAGGTGATATCTAACCAGGAGTGGGAATGAAAAGAGAAAACTACAAAGACTCTTTTTTGTTAATTCTGTTTATTGGCTGCTATAGATTCCTACTAGCAGTTAGTTTATTTCAAGTATTAGCATTCTTTATAAATCTGCTTTTCTATATCATGAGTATTTTTTTTATTTCTTAAAAACTTAAAAAGTATAGGATTGGTCAGTTAAAATGAGAGTGGTTGTGTGGGAATGGTTTGTTTTGATCTATTAGTTGTCACCTTTTCTTTAGGTAGAACTGAAAAATTGAGGGAAAGGCGGTTTAAAAGCAATCCGAATAATAATCCAAATAGGAGGAGGAAGAGGAGGAGGAAAAGAGTATAGAAGTATAAGGCCATTGTCAAGTTGATTCATGAGTTGTTTTTGTCGGGGGAATAATGTCAATGTCTAGTTGTTTCTCTTTAGGTCCAGATAAATGAGAAAATAAATGATTTAGGAGCATTGGATTTTGCCTCATGGGAGTTCGTTGAGCCAATCAAATGGTTAGAGGAATTTTAAGAAGAATAGGTGTTATGATAAAGTTGAGGTGTGCTCTTTCACCAATTAGGAAGTGTGCAAGCCTGTTCTTGCCCAACAGTGAGGGCTTTTCCTCTGTCTCCTCTCATCTCTAGAAAAGTTGGCTGTCTGTTCAGTCCAGTGACTATTTATTTATCCTTCAGGTAATTGGTGAAGGGATCGCTATTTGTTTAGAAAGCTTGAAAAGCAAATAAAAAGTTCTATCACTAGCTGTGTTCTTATCTAAAAGATCACATAACAATTGGTGATTATAGGTGCTTATGTATATGCTTAACAGTTCCAGTAAGATATTTCGAAATAAATTAGTTGCGCGGTTCCTTGCATATTAATCTCATTTCTTGTCTGTTCGGCTAAAACTTAAATGGAAGAAGAGTGATGCTTGAGGTTTTTTTTTTTTCTTCCTTCTCTCCCTTTGTTGGCTTCAGGACAAAGTGAAATTTGGTTTCAAACTGAGCTACTTTACACTTTCTATAAGCTTTACTTAGGGTATTTGGTCAAACGTTTTATGTGAGTTCTTTGTCAGTCTCTGGATAAATGCTGTTTTTTGGCTGCTATCCTGTTAATGAGCTAGCTGTCTGGATTCCGATTAATTTTAATGGGGATTGAGTAAAGATAGAACAGTGAAAATCCTACCTCACTATTGGCAGAACCAAAAAATATATATAAAACTTCTCTATAATCAAACTGATAAATTAAAGTGGCTATAAAGGTATATATAAAAATATAGTAAAAAATGATCAAGACAAAGATGAGCTATTCTGTAGTGTTAACATATTTATGGATATGTTGAATATAAAGTAGTAATGTTAATTCTGAGTTCTTTTTTCTAAGGCTTTTCTAATTTTTCTAATTCTAAAGGTTTTCTAATTTTCTAACTTCTAATTTTATGTAAACCTGACTTAGTAAAACAAATTGCAGATAGACTAGATTCAGTTAATGGGCACTATTTGAGCGTATATAATGTGGAATGAGATCACACAACTTTTCACTTTATTTGGCAATAAACTGTTCATGGTGGTAAACACTACCTTAGTGTAGGGATAAACATTAGCAAGACCTTTTGACACGTGGTACGGAAGATGAATTCCAATGTGGTTGAGAACAGAAGACCACCTTTAGAGGAAATACAGGTAAAATTGTGGGTATAGGTTGGTGATCTCTGGAGTCTGAGGAGAAGTAATTAGGGGGTCTTGTGGACCTCTTAAAATGCTTAACCAATTTGTTGCTGTGGTGATAAAAATGTGAGCACAACAGAAACTGTTACCAACAATGATTTTCTTGGTTTTAACCCATGAAACAGAAGCCTTAATACACTATTTAAATGAGAGGATTACTTTTGATTTAAGACTTAATGTTTGGTTTGTTTGGTTTTGATATTGCTGTGCTTCCAGTTTTTACCTTCTGGTATTATGCTTTTTGATCCACATGAATGTTTGGGTCTAGGACTATCCTGTCTTTTCACATACTTTTTCTAACCAGCATGCCTCTGCGTGTCTATAGACTTTTTCCTCTCTGGGTGAATTACGTCAAACCTGACCATTTTCAGCTTGCTGCCTGTACATACTCGCTTAATTCTCCAAATAGTCAATCATTTTAAATGTAATCTGACTCTCCATGGTGTTAACTATCCCACTCAACTTGATGTATGTAAATTTAATGAGCATGCTGTCTTGTAAAATCCACATCCGTGAATGAAAATAGACTAATGTTTGTAACTTGGTTGAAAATATGTCCATTCTTTTTGCCATTCTTTGCCTGATTGCTCCTTAGTGCTCTAACTAGTTGCATGTATGTGCAGGAGTATTAAGATTGTATCTCTTTTCTTCCCTCAGCTTTCAGTATTTTATCAGTCTAGGGTGGGATCCAGGTGTGTTAAGATATAGTAGTAAACTTGTGACTTTCTTGTTGGTGGGAACTAATGACCCCATCCAGCACACAGGCAGAATCCTTTCCTGTAGCTTAAAAGCTGCTGGCTTGCCATATATTCCTTTGACCTTGTTTCTAGGTCAGGGCTGCTATTGACACCTAGGGTGTCCGCGTGCAATTTAGAAAAAGGTGTATCTCTCGTTTCTCTGGGTGGACACAGTGCATCATAGAAACAGACACAGTTTGAAGGAAGTCTGGAGGATCTCTACTCTGTTCACTCCTCCCCCAGATGCCACCCTTGTTCCAGGTCACTGAGATTGTATGCGGTTCTGCTAGTGTTCCCTGAAAATATCCTGGATTTCAGCTTGGCCATATTTACCTGTGTTGGTACTTCTGTCTGAAGAATCTATCTCTGGGGCTGGACCTTGTTTCTGTTACTGTTCTCAGCTAGGGATGTAAGTATTATCTCTAGCTCCAGCTTCATCCTTTGAAAAATTACCTTCATCTCATGATTTGTCCCAAAATAGGATTAGCAAATTCTGTTTGTGAACTTGTGTTATGTCTTATTTAACAAATACCTGAAAGGAAATCCACTGTGGTCTCTGCATTTTGAAAGTGGCAGTGAGTGTACAAAAAGTTCTCTTAAAGGTTACCTCTGAAGGAGAATGAAGGAAGTCATATGTAAAGGAGAGCTAGGGTTGAGGGAAGGCTCTTTTTCCTTTTAATTTTGATCCATTAAGGATTAACATTTATATATTGAGACCCAACCAACTGAGAACAATTTAGTGAGACAGGATTGAAAAAGGATAATTGATATGCAGTGCCCTTTCAGGAGGTGAGAGGAATGAAGATCCAGAGCATAAATGAGCGGAATTATCTTTGGATGGATGCAAGATTTGATAAAGGAAGATTAGTGTGCAAATAAACTGGTAATATAGGAAATGGGAAATGGAAAGTTTTCTTTTCACAGAAGAAATTGAAACTTGCTTACTGAAAATGATAGTTGGAAGTGATAGTTTCATAGTTCTCTGGGAAGGGCAAGTTTGAAATAAGGACCTTAGGAAATGTGAGAAGGAAAAACTAGTTGGCTTTTCCATAAATGTATGGAGTGATGGATCATGAAAATAACCTGCTTTGGGAGGAAATAGAAGGGATCAAGAAAAGAGATTTTATTGAAGTCAATAAAATCAAAACCATGGTGGTCTGGGAGCAGGACAAGTGAAGAGACAGAAGATGGAGGTCAGAGAATGGAGTTGTGGGGATTATGATTCTTGGGGTAGAACAGTTTTTAGATAATGAAAAGGTCTAGGTGTGGTCATGAAGACTGTGGTTGAGAAAAGGGGAAGTGAAGACTGTTGGTGGGGAGGCTAAAGACTGGATGGCAAGGCTTGGATTAGGAGATGAGTAAAAACAAGGTGCTGGCCCACATAAATTTTAAGTCCCATAGTATTAATCCCAAAGGAAACAAGATTTTAGATGATGGAGATAATACTATGGGAATAAGAATGGAGAAGAGAGACCAGAGTTCAAATTTCAGCCATAGGACTATAGTCAACTGAAAGAATTTCCTAAGCTTCCATTCTCTCTTCAATGAAAAGAGGCTATTACATACGTCCAGTGGGTTATGATTAGTAAAAGTGCTTATGTTCAGTGCTGTGCCTGGCCCACGAACTGATTTAAGATGACAGGAATATTAATCTTTGTGAAATGATGTAGAATTGTGGGAAGAATGAGGACAGTTTACAGGGCAGGTTTTTAATCAAAATGGGAAGAAATGTGAGCAACCTGAATTTGGTTTGGGAAAATTCCAAAGGGTGCCTGACCTTTTAGATTTGGAATGGAATTGTGATACCTGTGTCTTAACTCTACCTTTTAGTAACCTGGGATTCGTTTTGATAGTGGTTTCCCCTCTGTCAAGTCTGTATTTATAATAGCCAAATATACTGCAAATGTACACTATTTAGTAGATTTAAAAAAAAATTTCTAAGAATGAGGAATGTTCCATTTTTTCATTCTCAACTTATTTTAATGGCAGAAATTTTAGGATTATTTCGATTTTTGTCTTACAAAAATAAGATTTTGAAACAGTAATAGATTTACAAAAGGGTTGTGAAAAGAGCACTGACAATTCTTGGATACCCTTCGCCCAACTTCCTCAAATGTCAATATCTTCTATACCTTGAATGCAGTTATTAAAACTGAGACATTAATGTTACATTATTACATTAATAGTTAAATTATTGAGGTTATTGCCAGTTTTTCTCCTCATATTTTCTCTGTTCTAGGATCCAATCTAGGATCATGCCTTGAGTTCAGATTACCATGTATTCTTAGTCTCCTCCAGTGACATTTCCTTATCTTTCATGACCTTGAGACTTGAGAAAAATCCTTATTTTGTAGAGTGTTCCTCTATTTGGGTTTCTTTTCTGCAGCATTTTTTCTATTTCTAAAATCCATCCTTAGTTCCAGTCACACTCACATAGTAAAATAGCACAGTGGTTCAAGTAAGGTATAGTTTTTAATTAGAAAGTAATTAACTAAAGGAAAATTAGTTTTTGACGTTGCAACTCCCAGTTTCCCCAGGCAAAACCTTGTCTCAACATGTATATGAAGGTAGTCCTATAAATGAGTTACTTTATAATATATGTTAAGATATTTATAGAACATTAACAATACTCTTCTAAGTTTTGATTTGGTAACTGCTCAGGTATTTTTGAGACCTATTCAGTTAAATAGCCAACTAGTATCTAGAAGTGGGAAAACTTTGTCTCTTATCCACTAAATATTAGCCTCATTCAAATTACTCATCTGGTCTTTTGCAATTATGTGTTCTGCATATTTCCTGTTCAGTATTTGATTTACAATATGTAATGAATTACATATGTCTCAGTACATTGATACATTGAAGTAAACCACATTTCAGGATTCTCTTAAAATCTGTACCTGCACTATCATTTTGTCCCTATGCAGTGTAGTAGATGTCCCAACCTGTGTTTGAATGGAAAATGGGTTTATACTGTGGTTTGTATTGCTTGTTGAGGCCATATATATATGAGTTTCTGTACTATTTGGTTCTGCTTAACAATAAGCCTTATTATACAGTAAGTTATTTTCAAAAGGTATAGTGGGTGCTGTTGGTGCTCCTACAAGACGGCCTTTACCAGACTGGTGCCTTCAAACCCCAAGTGATTCGTGTTGGTTCCTAGTGGCTCACAGCTGCTCTCTCCAGAGATCTGGCCTCCGGGAACTACGATCCTGTAGCTAATTGATTGATTTGGAGGTGTACAACTGCCCTCTCCCTCTAGGTAGTACTGACAGCAGTGAGATTCAGGCTGAAGCAAGACCAGCTGAGGCAACATTTTCAAATGTGTCTTTCCCCTGCTCTGTCTTTTTTGCATTCACTATCATGAGGGTATCCCCTCCGTTAGTCCCCTGCACCAGAATCCCCGTCTCATACTCTACCTCTAGGGAACTTGCCTTAAGACAGTAGAGATGCTATGTGATCATTTTGAGCAGATGTAAACTGAGTAATATAAAAATTGATGACTTGCTTTCAAGGGACCTATTCAAATTACCTGGAAGCTGCGCTAGACTGGGAGTCGGGGCTCCAGGTCTCGAGTTTCGAGTAGCCAGCTCTGATTTCTGTGAAAAGTCTGATTTCTGTGAGCCTGGATTTTCCGTTCTGTAATTCATGGAGTGTAGATGATGTGATACACAAATTCTCACATTGAAGCTTTCCCCCTAAGGCAAGGAGTTATTAGATGAAGATGCGAGGCTCCTCCTGATCCTCAGCCCCCCATTCCGGTTTCTGGGATAGCCCTCAGAGATGCTCAGCTTAGCTCCTCTGGAATTAAACATAAAACCACTGAAGGGGCTCAGAGCAAGTTTCCCCAAAATGTGTCATTTTGGCATGTGTACCATGTGAGCTGAAGGCAATTAAGACCAGGTGGGCTGGAGAGAAACTTTTTTCCCCCTCTCTGATCACCTAGAAGAATCTAAATTGGGAGTCTTTCCCATAGAGGGATTATGACAGAGAAGTTTTCTCTGAGTGACCTGTGTAGGAGGACAAATACCTGATTACCAGACTTCTCCTTACTACCTGTGAATTGCCCTCTTCCCTTGAAACCCAGGGCTCCTGTCTCATTCCTTACCTCAGTATGGCATATAAGCCTTATTTTACCTTTCTGTCTTGAAATCTTTCAAGTATGTGGGGTTCTTGTATGTATGAAATAATTTGATTTTTCTCCCATTAATCTGCGTCATAACAACTTAATTCCTAGATTAACTAGAAAAACCTATAAAGGGTGGAAGGAAATTTTTTTTTTTCTTCCTGCTATAACACAGATGTGCATTTGTTTTGGAAAAAGCTTCTAATACATTTCCCAAGGACTTTGTAACCCCCGCCCCCCAAAATCCGTTGTCTGTGCCTGATAGGGCTCTCTTCTTTCGGCCTTTTTCTTTGTAGAGATAAAAACATCTATTTTACAAATTTTGCACTTTATACACAAAAATATAATTTTCCTTTTTAATGCTCCTGTATTTCCTTTTGTAAATGGCAGAATTTCTTTTTCCGGTGCCATTTCTTTGTGGCCAAATAGAGAGTTACATGTCTAATGAGAAGGGTCCGTGGTACTGCATAGCTGATTCCAAACTTCTTTAGTGTCTTTTCTTCTTGTTTGCTTTTTGCTTTTAAAATGGTACTGTCATGAAGAGAGTGCTGTATTTAGACAAGAGCGGTGGGATAAGGCAAAGGAAAGAAGTTGAGAGAACTCTGGGTTTCTTCCTTGACTGCAAATACACCACTTTCGTGTATGAGCTCCTGTCACATAGAATATACCTTTCCGAAAAGAAACCGTTACTTTGTAGTTTTTCTCATATTCTGTATTTACTACATATTTTAATTTGCTGGTTAAAGAGGCTGGGTCATGTTTGTCCATTGGACAGAAAATAAAAAACACAGTGAATAATTTAAAGATTTTTTTTTTTTAATTTATTTATTAGAGAGAGAGACTGAGAATGAGAGGGGAGAAGGTCAGAGGGAGAAGCAGACTTCCCGCAGAGCCGGGAGTCCGATATGGGACTCGATCCCGGGACTCCGGGATCATGACCCGAGCCGAAAGCAGTCGCCCAACCAACTGAGCCACCCAGGCGCCCACACAGTGAATAATTTAATACAGAGGTCTCAGTACTTTTACATCCCTCGCCTTTTTGGAACAACTACTCCCATTACTTCCCTGTAACTTCCCCATTACTTTCTTCCAGTGAAATTCTTTATAGGTAGTATAAGCTATCTATGCTCATAATTTTAAAAATTCATTTAATGCCTTACTGTACTGCATAATACAACCACATACATATCAATATAAGCAATTGGCCATGACTGGTCAGGAAGGTACAATAAAGTCATTCTTGAATCTTGGCCTCATGTGAGTATAATAGGTGTTGTGCAGGTCGATATAGCTTTGCTGTTCCAGTGATTCAAACACAACAACCAGTGTTTTCCTGGGATACCCAGATTATAAAAATTGAGCACAATTGATGGTAAGGTTTACTTAAAAACAAGCCAGTATAACTATAACTTGCAGAGTAGTTGGATTCTTAGAAAAATCAATGTCTATTAAAACCACATAATGCAAAGTATTTAATCAGTAACAATTTACATATTCTGTTCTACATTTAATTCTATTGAATTAGTCAAGGTTTAGGAAGTTTTTGTTTTTGTTTTTTGGATTTATGCATCAGTCTGTGAGACACAGGACCGTTTCTTATTGTGCAGGATTAGCCCAGGTGTTGAAGAATGCCTAGAACACCTTAATAAATGCTGGTAGCATCATCTCCATCATTGACAACCAAAATATCCTAAGGCATTTTTAAAATTCTAAGTGGTGTTAAGGCCTACTGAGAGTCCCCGCCTTAAAGAGTTGGAGGGGGGGGAGGGGGAACTAAACAAACCATTGTTTACATAATAAGATCTTTCTA
This sequence comes from Nasua narica, assembly GCA_028533885.1. Taxonomy (NCBI): domain Eukaryota; kingdom Metazoa; phylum Chordata; class Mammalia; order Carnivora; family Procyonidae; genus Nasua; species Nasua narica. The sequence continues at coordinate 40,100,560 of CM052810.1, forward strand.
ACCTGAATGGCCAGGAGTGACATTATTAATTACTGCCTTTTATTAGGGTCAAGGGGAACAACTTTTAAAATCTTTAGTATTTATATCAAGGTGACATGAAGGAAATTTTGACTTTTAAGTGCTTGAAGGGATTAGTAGCCAAAAACTGAGTCAGCTCAAGGCATAAACTACAGTGTCTGATGAGTTGTAGCACTTTTATAAAACTTAGAATAAATTTAACCTGCTGGGCTCCACAGCTGCTCCAAAGTTCTGATTTTTATCTGTTTCTGAGTGGATATGGGTTGGTATACATTCAGGTATGTTATATAGCATATCGCAAATGACCAAGAGCTAGTACCTGGAGGAAATCCATTTGAACTACCCTTCTTATTCAGTCATTTTTGTCTCCCCATAGGCTCCTTTTCCTTTGCCAGAGCAGCCTCTAAATAAAGCAGCTTGTAGCAATTCCCACATTTAACTGGATATTCTGACTTGTATTTTTAGTTAGAATGAGACCTATAGCAAGATCTAGGTTACTTAAACCTTTATTTTGATTGGTGCTGTTGAGAAAGGTTAGATTTTGGGGTGATACTTTTTTTTTTTTTTAATGAGTGCAACTCTTAAGTGACTTAGAACACAGAATAAGCTAAGTGGTTAATGGATATTTTTGATAGGGGTATACAAGAGACTTCTATAGAATGCTTTGCCTTCTGCCAGGATCTATACCAGGTACTTGATCATATGAGCTTGTAGCTACACAATCTGGAAAGTGGTTGGCTTATTTACCTTTTAATTTTTATGATATATGGATTAGCTCTTTCAGAAATAGTGCAAGATAGCTTCAGGTACAGCTGTTAAAAAAAAAAAAAACCTATAGTGTGTGTGTGTGTGTATGAGTGCGTATTTAAATTATGAATCTGGATGACCTTATGAAAGGTAGAAATCTAATCTAAGTGTCTAATTATCTGTAGTGATGAATGTAGTTTTACTAGCCTGCTGCGAATTTAAGAAGATTTTCTGGTAAGTATTTTACCTGTTAAAATGATCTAAAACATGTTTTTGTCTGTATCTCCTGCTTTATTTTCTCCAGGCAGAACTACGTGTAAATCATTCCAAAACAATTAATGCTGCTTTAGTCACAAATTATTGATTTTTTTTTTTTCCATTCCTAGGGTATGTAGAATTGCTACTCTACTTAGATTCTAAAATGAGGCTTTTTTAATTGTGTTTTCCAGGAAGATATGAATTTAAATGAAGATAAGAAGGCACCATTGCGGGAAAAGGACTTCAGCATCAAAAAAGAAATGGTGATGCAGTACATTAATACTGCTTCCAAGACAGTAAGTAAAACTGTCAAGTTGAAAAATACTGCTGAACCGTGTTCTAGTGTGGAAAACAATGCATTTGTCTAACGAAGTGCTTAAACTTTTGAGCAACTGGAATCACAGGGTTTTTGAATGTGTAAAGGCCACAAGTAGGATGTTTATTTAATTTAAAAATATTTCTCGTATCTTCTAAAACTGCTTTTGCTTTTTAGCCCCTGACATTGATGAGGAACGTGGACTCGGTTGGTTTCCTCCAAGATTTCTTTCCTTGTTAGTGGATTAAGATGGCTATTGATCTCTGATGTCACTTATAAATTGGGATAATATTTGTATTACAGAAAAGTAAGACCGATTTTACTCTATCTAAATCAGTTCACATAGTAGTGACTGAGAGGCATATCTTTAATGTGAGGTTCCCTACGGATACAATTATCTAGTAACAAATTATAAACGTAGATGTTGAAAGGAGCATTAAGCCTCCACGTGGCTGCCAGTTTTCCAAGGAAACATGGAATATGTGGATGGAAGTAATGAGTAAATGTCCAAGAAACCATGACTGGTGCACAGAATTAATTTATTTCATGGGACAACAAATGAGCTTGACCAGTCAGGTAGAAATTGAACTGATGGACTGGATGAAATCTACAAAACGGTAGCTAATGAAGAAGCAATCAGAAAGACAGTAGAAAATGATTTTGGCTGAATTTAAAATAGAATTGGTTGGAGAAGAATAACTTAATACACTGCAGTTTTCACTAGAGACTTTAACTAAAGGCCAGGTTTCGAGAATGTAAGTTACTTACACGTAAGCTCCATTTATCTACTAGACCAGTCAGTGAGGTGGAGGATTTTCTGTTGGAAGACAGACTGAAGTGATGTTTACTTTTTAAACATGCCTCATGTTCGGCAGTTTGATGTTGAGTTGTAGAAATCACAGAGTACTGTACTTTCTCTGGCTCCTTATGTAGATGGGCGCTATATCCTGCTATTGTGACAAAAACTGCTTTTTGCCCCTTAATAGTCCCTGGATATCACAAATGAACATTAGGGGCTTAAGGGAGCACTTGTTTTGTGGATCGACTTATCATCTCTTTGATATTGGGCATCTTATTTTACCTGATTCTTAACATCCTCTTCCATAAGATGGGACTTATATCTATATCATAGTCTGGCTGTTACAATTTAATTGTCCATGGGGATCTTGGCTGGCTCAGTCTGTTAAGCATCCTTCAGCTCTGGTCATGATCCCGGAGTCCTGGGGTCGAGCCCCATGGGCTCCCAGGTCAGTGGGGAGCCTCTTCTCCCTCTCCCCACCTGTCTCTACCGCCGCCCCACCCCGCTTCCCGGCTCGTGCTCTCTTTCTCTCAAGTAAATAAAATACTAAAAAAATTGTTTATTTCATGAGTGGAACTTAACAGGTTTTATACCTGGTAGCTGCCTCTTGTGGTAGCAATGGTGGTTGTTACCAATTGTTAGTTTCTTATTTTTTCTTTGCGATTTTTTTTTCTTGTTGTTGAAATCATTACATCATAATTACTGATGGACATTGACTTATATTTTTGAAAATAGAAATTGACGATTAGTGAGTCTACATCACATTTATTAAGTGTCTATATCAGGCAGTGTTACAGGCAATGGAGTTGGAGCAAAGACAGTCAATCATTGTGGCTCACAGAGCAACATAGGACACACGTAACAGAAACACACATATGTGATAAGTAAAATGCAATGTGGAAAAAACCTAGGAGACGTGGAGATGGTGTTATTGTTTTCCTTTTTTATCGAAGCATGGTTAGCATAGAGTGTTACATTAGTTTCAGAAGTACGAGAGGGTTGACTAATTCTCGGAATTACTCAGTGTTCATCTCTTGTTAAGGTACTCTTAATCCCCTTTATCTATTTTTTACCTGTCTCTCCACCGCACCCAATGATGTAACCATTGCAGGGAGTAATGGGGATGACTCCCCCGTTAGAGAATTTTAAATCCAACGAGCGTGAATTCAGTTAATAAAGTTACAGGAGATACTACATTAGTTAGATAGAACTGGTTTAGAAAAGGTTGGCATAATAGTGCATTTTAATTCTTCAGTTTCAGATAATAAACAGACTCTAATAGAACAAACTGCTTTGAACTTCATTAGAGTGGATCTATTTCAGTTTGCATACACTGATTTTAAGCTTTAATCCTCTAATCGTTTTGGACTGAGGTTGGAATTTACTTACTAGAATTAGATAATTAGATTATCAGGATTGAAATAGATTAGTTATCTAACTATGATTAAAGCATTCACTCATGTAATTAGTGCGCGGAGGATCGTGGCTTTTCCTAGGAGGATGCTGAATAATTGGGCAGTTGGTTAACATTGTAGAAAGTTCAAGCTGACCAGTCATCTATTTTTGCTCTGGAAGTAGAAACAGATTAACTCTTAGATACAGACTTTGTCATAGCAGTGTATTGAGGTTAATGAGTACAAAAAAAAGCGTCTCTGAGGAAAAACGATCAAAATTCATAGATAAGTCGTTCTAGAGAGCCTGGGGATGTTTGTGTCAGAAAAACTTTTGTTATAAATTTAGCCTTAGACTTTGCTTTGAGATTGTTTTGTGGAGAAGCATTAGTATTTTTAAAAATAGCCCTCATGCCTGCAGTTGATAATTTGAAAATGCTTTAGAAATATTAACGCTCAATCCAGCCCTAAAAAGTAGCTAAGCTGGATTTTTGGAATGGGGGAAAAATAACAAATCCTCAATCAAGCTAGGTTGTTTCTAAGACCTTAAGTTTGTTTAGGTAGCCCAATAGTAATGCTGAATTTTTTCCGTTAGAAAAGATTATTAACGTTTGTTTTTGTTTTTTTTTTTTTTAAGCGAAGAGCCTATTTTAGAGGCTGGAAATGCCAGAACACATTTTTTCCAAATTTCTGCGGCATGGGTATGTGTTCCAGTTTTGGCTGGTATTGCCTGCTGGGGGCTTCCGAGGAAGGTTTCCCTCCCTCATGAGGAGATCCAGAGGAGAAAACCACCTTTTTTCCTGTTACTTGACATGGTTGTGAGAGGGTGTGGGATCCTTGGCACATGACTTGTTAGAGCTGCTGCTCTGGCCTCACACAGCTTTGCCTCCAGATTCTTCTGTCACGTGAGGTGATGTATGTTCTCACTTGAACTACTCGAAGTGGGGATTTTGCTTTGCTGTTGGGGACGTCTGGCTGGACCGTCCTGATAGCCTTTTGCCTATGCAGGGTCTCCATCTCTAATTCAGCCTGGAAGTTACTCCCCTCATCAACTAGACTCTGCATATATGAGAGCGGGTACCACAAGGCCAAGTGGCCATTCCTTGGTAGATGACTTGCCTCAGATGTTCAGTAACAAGTTTATTAAAGAAAACGTTTCAGAAAGAACTAATACAGTCTTGACTTTTGTTTGATTACTAGGTGGATAGAAAGTATTCTGTAGTAAGGGGTAAGGACCTTGAAATGAGGCTCTAACATGATAGCCCAAATGGAAGAGCATGCATAGTTTCCAAAAAAAAATGTAAGAAGAAAATTCTGAAACCAAACACAGAGGAGCTTTTAAGCCTCAAATTGTGTAAAAATTTCCCCTATTTTCTAAAAGGAGGAGAACTGTAATTTAATAAAAATCTACCCTGTAAGTGTATGGAGTCATGCTTACCCTGGCTTTGAGTGTTCTTGTTCTTTTGTGTGGTCTAGTTATTTCCCCTCTTCAAATTCTGAAAGCACCCCTGCAGATAATGTTAAATGGTGGTTTTGTTGTCAGGACTCCTGTGCTTTGAGGAGACAAACCAGGCTTTGGAGAAATATCCTAATAGACATGCTGCCTTCACCAAGATTTTCTTTTCTTGGTGTTGGTGTATGCCACCCTGTGTCTGTGATGCCCGTGTTGATGTTGGTGTTTATATTCCTGCCATTTGTTTCAGGGTATTCAGGGTAAACTGGTAGATGATGTCAGGGTAATGTGAAAGTCAAAGGAAGCCATGGGTTACTTTAAAAACAACTGGAAAAAGGTGTTAAAAAGGATACCTTACAGGGAGGAAGATTTAGATCAATAAGATACTTCCCTTCCCCACCCCTCCATCACAAGGGAATTGTAAAAATAAAAAAATCATTCTACTTGTTCCATCTGTTGAGAAGAGAGTATCTTCTTGGTGCTGTTTCACTTGGCAGCTCTTTCAGGGTAATCTGTGGCAATACAAACTGGGGGCGTCCTGAGAAGTCAACATCCACAGCCCGGAGAGTGAAAGCAAATCTTGGGAAGGAGAAAGCTGCTCAGAGGGTGTGAGAGGGAGGGAAGGGGTGGAATGTAACTCCTTCGCCTACAAGAAGTAAGTAGGGGGCTTGAGTGTTTGCTTATCAGTGCTTTTGGACTTGACTTTTTCTGCCCCCCAACTTATATAAATAAATACATAGATTTATATTTATATTATTTATTTGACACAGGGGCAGAGAGTGAGCACAAGCAGGGGAGCTGCAGGCAGAGCGAGAGGGAGAAGCAATATACCAAGCAGGAAGCCCCATGTGGGGCTCCATCCCAGGACCCTGGGATCATGACCTGAGTGGAAGGCAGATGCTTAACTGACTGAGCCACCCAGGTGCCCCTCCCCAACTTACTTTTAAACACAAGATGATGAGACAGCGCTGACCGTTTACCTCTATGCAGATGACAACTGGACTGCTACCTGTCAGCATGTGGTCTTGTCTTTTGCATTGTACCATTAGGTGTGGATAAAAGGCTCAAAAAATTTCTCTTCCAAATACATACTTCTGTTTCCTTCTGAACAGATTAGCTTGGAATAAAAAAAGTCCTGTAAGCTCCCTGCTCCCGGACCTTTCTCCCTCCATCTATTTGTATGTCATAGGAAGCTGTATCACACCTGCAAGTAAAGAGCTGATTTTTAGAGGGGGGGGTGGGGGCTAATGACCAGTAGGGCCTAATTTCACATTTCTCAGCTTCATTAGAACATCTAACTTTTATTTCCTGTTTATATTTAGATTTTTCCTTTTCTGGTTCACCGTTTGTCTCTCCCCGCCACCCCCCCTTCCCCAAAGAAGCAGAATTAATCTTTCTGCTCCTGGAAGTCTGCTAGCTTCCTTGGACTTTGTTTTCAGCTTTTCTCTTTCCTAGTCATTCGCAACCACAGACAACCGACTCCAAGGCTCCTCTGAGGCGTGTATTGGAGAAGTTTGCTTAGTGTTGGGCTCTACTCCTGAGCTCTTAAGCATTTCTGTAGTTCTGGCCTAGACTTATTTAGTAAGAAATAAATGCCAAATATTAGAACATAACTTTAAAAGGCACATAGAAAGACTATCAAGTTTCTTTAAACGATGTGATAAAATGCACCTACATGGAGTTCGTAAATGTAGGATCGTAGGTTCTCGTATGTATGTGTAAACGTGTATATGTAGTATATTTTGAAAGGTATTACCAGGTACCTCTTGTCCTAGCCCAGTAGGGCAGGATTTCAAGTATGGACGATGTGGTTTTGTCCAGTGTCATTCGTCTAGGCATGTCCTGATCAGGAAAGAATTGTTTGGGAAAATACTAATGATGTTCAGATTGGTATATTTTTCACAGGGTAGAAAACCTGGAGTTCATTTCTTTTAGCCCTGATTTGTTAATACTGTTTTATTAGTCGGGGCATTTTCATACCTTTCAGAGTCTTTTTGGGGGGGGGTGTTTCATTTTCATCTGTTAATTTTGGAAAACATTGTCGGATGCAAATAAATTATTTTTTTCTCTCACTTTTCATAATTGTTATTACTTAAAAGGTTTATATTTTAACCACTGGGGACTTAGATGAGCCAGACAGTTTATACAGTTTTGCTCGTTAAAGTTAACATGGATTATTTTTTGGCTTCCATTTCAGGTTAGGGATTTGATGCAAGTGCACTTGTAACATAAAAGCTTAGTCAAAATTTGTGGCTGGTACTTGGTATTAGATGCTTACCTATTTATCCACAGTGCCATCGCTTACGACATATTTTCTGTTTGTCTCCAGGTCTTGCTTGCTGACTAGGAGGAAATATCAGAGCCCTAGGGCAATGAACCAATTTCTTGTTAGGAGTATTTCTTAATAATCTAACTGGTACTTTAATTTCCATTTCTGCCTACCTGGGACAGGTTTTATTTATGTACAATTAAAATGATCTTCCAACAGCTCAAATCCATCCAGCTTCATTAGGAGTTGTTTCTGGGCAGCACCAGGGGCAGATAATGTGCTCCTGCTATTACTGCCCTGTGTTCTTGCTTAGGCAGGAGATGATAATGAAGAACCCAGTCATCTTTTCTTCATCTTTTCTCTTACAAGAAATTATATTAGGTTCAAATTAGAATTGTGTATTTTTGGTCTTTTAAAAATCTTAGGGGTGCCTGGGTGGTTTGGTTGATTCAGTGTCTGCTTTTGGCTCAGGTCATGATGTCAGGGTCCTGTGATCGAGTCCCATCTAGGGCTTCCTGCTCAGTGGCGAGTCTGCTTTTCCCTCTGCCCTGCCCCTCCCCCCCAGCCCTGCTAGCATGCATACAGTCTCACTCTCTCTCAAATAAAATCTTACCAAAAAAAAAAAACCCAAACCAAAACAAACCACCTTAAAGATACCTTTTCTTTTTTCTTTTTTTATTTTAATTTTTCAGTGTTACAAGATTGATTGTTCATGCACCACACCCAGTGCTCCATGCAGTACTGCATGGGGAGTACTAGCATGTAAAGTAAAGATACCTTTTCTTAAAGCAATTTTTAAAAAGATTCACCAGATACAGAAATAATGTTATTTACTGGTAAAACCTAGAATTTTAGAACATGATGTGGTCCCCGATGCTTATACCTGTTGTGGCATTGGAGATCATCTGAGGTAGTTTTTAATCTTTTTCACTGAATTGTTTCTTGGTCAGAGATAATTTGCTCTGCTCTTGCTTTTTAGATTTTGCAAATGTAATTAAACTTATCATGACAGATAATGGCAAAAATAGAAAAAACTAGGAAAGTGCCAGAAAAAAGAGGCATGTAATTTGAAGGAGATGAAAGTGATGAGCAAATAGCTCTCATGGAATGAACCTTTTGAAAGAAGCAAGAGTTCTGAACGAATATGTTAAAATGAAAAAAAATGCTGTGTATCTATGGTTGCCTTTCAGTGAAAGAAGGGGAGAGGTAATTCATGAAATGAGCGGGGAATGAGAGTGGACAGGAACAATGGCTTTCAACCTTGATACCCATTAGAATCTTCTGGAGAACTTAAAAACAAAAAAACTCAAACACAACAACAAAAAACAAAACAAAACAAAACTATGAGTCTGAGCCCTACCATTTAACAAGTCAAAATTCCTGCAGGTAGGACCCAGGCACCAGTACTTTGTGAAGCTCTCTTGGTGAGTCTAGTGTATAATCACGGATGAAAACTCTCCTGGGCTGTACAAGATGAGCCTCATCATTAGATGCCTTGTAGTGTAACATTAATTCAACGAAAGACTAGGAGTTGATAGAATTTAAAGGCAAAGCATAGAGCGTATTTACAAGTAAGTAATTTACTGCCATGGTTCTTATAAAGGATGACTCCATTGTATTCATTTAGTAGACCTTTTTATAGTTTATTTACAGTAGGTCTGGAATATATCTTAGCACATCTACATTTTGAGAATGAGTAAAGGGCCAGGGAGTGACATGCCCATGTTCTGCACTTAGAGCTGGAAACCACACTTTTTTTTTTTTTTAAAAAGCCTTTTTATTATAAATTAAAACAGTTCTAGAAAACACCAAAAACAAATATGTAGCTTAGTGAATTATCATAAGGGAGACACTACCCAGGTCAATAAATGGAAACTTGTCATCCACCCTAGAAAGCCTTTCATTTACCCTGTCCATCTCAAATCTCCCCCTACCCCCCACTGTTTTTTGAACTATTTATCACTACCTTGCCTTATAGAAGTCACTTCCTTGAGTTTCTTTATAGTTCTATTACCCAAAAGTACACCACCAGAGACCATAATTTATTAATTTATTCATGATTCTGTTTAAAAATTTGGAATGTCTTTAAAGTTGTTTTCTCCCCATCCCTTCTAATCTTTAGGAGCTCCATCTATTTTTTTATTTTTGTCCAGGACAGGCTGGATTTTGCTGATTGCATTATCCTGTTTCTTACGTTTCATGTCCTGGGACATGAAATGGCAAAATGGCAGCTAGATCCGGAAGCTTGATCAGACTCGGATTTGATCCCTTTGGCAAGACCATAGGAAGTATTAAGTTTTGTTGTCAGGAGCTTCCTCATGTCTGGTTCATAATTAAAATTCTATGATTTCACTTCCATTTATTGGAATACTTTTTCAGTCTTAGGTTTATTTTAATTCCAGTATAGTTAATATGTAGTGTTACATTAATTTCAGGTATAAAATACAGTGGTTCAGCACTTGTGCCCATCACAAGTGTACTCCTTCATCCCCATCACCTATTTCACCCATCTCCTCACACATCTCTCCTTTGGTAACCATCAGTTTGTTCTTTATAATTAAGAGTCTCTTTCTTGGTTTGCCTCTTTTTTTTCTTTGCTCATTTGTTTTTTTAAATTCTACATATGAGTGAAATTATGGTATTTGTTTTTTTCTGACTTGTTTCACTTAGTATTATACTCTCTAGCTCTGTCCATGTTATTGCAAATGGCAAGTTGTAGTTCTTTTCTATGCCTGATAAATACTGCGTGCGCTCTCTCTCTATATAGATCTTTTTTTTTTTTTACACACACCCACCCACCCACTCACCCACCCCAGCTCTTCTTTATCCATTCATCTATCGATGGACACTTGGGCTGCTTCCATAATTTGGTGTTGTAAATAATGCTGCTGTAAATGTAGAGGTGCATATGTCCCTTTGAGTTGGTGTTTGTGTATTTTTGGGGTAATTACCCAGTAGTACAATTACTGGATGGTAGTGTGGTTTTTTTCCATTTTTAATTTTTTGAGGCACCTTCATACTGTTTTCCACAGTGGCTGCACCAGTTTGCATTCCCACCAACAGTGCATGTGTTCCTGTTTCTCTACATCCTTGCCAACACTTGTTTCTTGTGTTGTTGATTTTAGCCATTCTGACGACAGGTGTGGGGTGATATCTCATTGTAGTTTTGATTCGTATTTCCCTGATGAGTGATGTTGAGCATCTTCTCATGTGTCTTTTGCCCATCTGTATATCTTCTTTGGAGAAATGTCTATTCATGTCTTCTGCCCATTTTTTATTGGGATTATTTGTTTTGGGAGTGTTGTATAAGTTCTCTTTTGGATACTAACTCTTTATCACATAGGGTTCTTTTAGTTTTGTTGATTTCTTTGCTGTGTAGAAGCTTTGTATTTTGATGTAGTCCCAATAGTTTATTTTTGCTTTTGTTTGCCTTGCTCCAGGAGACCTATTTAGAAAAAAGTTTCTATGTCTGATGGCAGAGAAATTACTGTCTGTCCTCTGTTGTAGGATTTTTATAGTTTCAGGTCTCACATTTAGGTCCTTAATCCATTTTGAATTTATCTTTGAATGTGGTGTAAGCCAGTTTTCCCAACACCATTTGTTGAAGAGTCGTCTTCTCACTACATATTCTTACTTGGAATACACTTATAAAGAGAGATTTCCTCTCAAATACTGACTACTTCATGATACAGATATTTAGGATAAAATTTGATTCTTTTTCATTGCCAGTTTTCACTTACAGTGGGTTGGTTTCCTAATAACCTCTGAAGGTAACCAGTTATTTTTAATAGAAATGATCATTATGCTAATTTATGCATTATAATTACTATTCTTAGTGAAGCTCAAGTTGCTCATCATTCATGCCAAAATGATTAGTTGACTCCTAGTCATTTTGGCATGCATCTAGGAATTTTGGATTGTTCATTCCTACCTGGTGAGATACGTTGATCAAGGTTCTTCTCCCAGACTATGCCTTGACTGGGATCCATCTCTTCCTTCAGTGGGAAGTGATATTTCAGGAACAGTCTGGGCATAAGGATGCTTATTGCTGGTGGATTAATCACTGTTTCTGAGCCTCTTCAGTGGAGAGAGAGCAAAAAAAAAACATGGTGTGGATATGTTCAAAAAAGTGTTCTTTGGCATATGCGGTCTCCACCTGCTGCTTTTGTTGGACTCTCTCTACATTGACAATAGAGCTGTCACATTTTCTAGTTCTTTCTAGTCCTCCTGTAGCCTTCCCTTCTATGAGTAACTGAATTTAGCCCCCCCCCCACCCTTTATTTCTGAGTAACTATATTGTGAGTCTCCCCACCAGTCCTTAAGTCCTTATTTCTCTAGACGTTTGTCTGTCTGAAGTTTGTTCTGTAGTGGATTCCTCTGCAAGGCTCCTGGGAAGAGCATTTCCTGAATATTGCATACTGATAACCATATATGCCTTCTATTGTTTAGTCAGTTTTATTGGATATAAAGTCTTTGGCTCATGTAGTTTTGTTTTTGTTTTTGTATCTTAAATAGAGTGTTTTGGCATAAAGCTTGACAAAAGTTCTGATTTTTATCCCTTATAGGTTACTGGCTCTTTTTATCTAGCTGTCTGAGTTGGGATAAATGTATATTTTCATTATGTGTTTCTTAAATCTTTAAAAAATTTCTTTTTCTTAAATTTCATGAAAGTGTTTTGTTGTGCTGCATTGGGCTCTTCTTCAGAGATCTTACCTGTATGTTAGATTTTTGTGTATCCCCAATATGTGCTTTGTCCTAAATCTTTATTACCTTCTATATTTTTGTTGTTCTTCTTTCCAGTTTAGTTTTTACTTCTGAAGTGATTTTCTTAATTATTCCCCCATCTCCTGCTCTGAATTCTCTCACCTCATTTCTGAGGATTTTGAATTCTAATTTTTTTCCACTATGTCTTGTATGTTGTCTCAATGTCTCTTTGCACAGTTTGAAATTGTTTAAGTTACTTAGCCATGTTTTATGGTTTTGTTTTTGTGGCAACTGTTAATCTTCTGCAGGAATGTTCTGCTCAACTTTGATTTCACCATCAGCACTTTCTCTCATCGTGCAGTGCTCTCTTGCAAGGGAACCCAGGAAGCTCAGTGCTGGGAGTTCAGTGCTGGGAGTTGATGGGATACAGGCCGCTTTGGTCTCCTTAGTTGTTTTTTTGCCACTTGGGCTCACCCACAATTGGAAAGGGCCAAACTCCACCTAGTTTGAGCTGCTGTCCTCAAATTAGCCTACTGAAGCTTCTAATGACGACCTCTGGGGTCTTTTGGGCTTCTGGTGTTCTCATGTTCATCTGGCATTTTCTTGCCGCCTCTGTTTCTTCCCAGATAGATGTTGATAGTGTGTAGATTTTGTGGTCATTAGTGGTTTGTTTACTACTGTTTGTATTTTGAGGATCACAGAGATAAATTGTTGATCGCATTGGTAGGTTTATAGTTTTGCCCTTTAGTCTTTTTTTCTGTAGGAATCCATTGAGTTTCAAAAACTGCTGCTGCCATCTGCCCAAATCCTCTTGTTTTCTTATTGTGAGTTTCATATTCGTGATTTGATGCCAATGTATGTCTTTGGTTAAAAAACAATTCTGAATTACCAGGATTTCCTCTTGTCCCCACCCTCCTTGACTAAGGGTGGAATATCATGATATATTAAGGAATGAGATTTGTCTATGTAACCTTAACTGATAGCTCTGGGTTTTGCTGTTTATTCCACCCGTAAACTCTCATCAAACCTCTTAATGGTCCATGACCTACAAATAGATTTAAATAAAACACTAGTTTTAGTTTTAATTTCTATATTATGTTTATGCAGTGCTATCATCTTCTCAAATAATTTCAATAACTTATGCAGAATGCTTCCTTTTTTATATCCCAGTGATAGTTGGAAAATTCAGACTGCCCTTCAGTACTTTACCCCACCCCTGGAAAAATAGGTCTCATCTGCTTGTGTGTGTCTATAAATTAGTGAGTGTGTTAAATCTATCACAGCATGAAATCACTTCAAGCACTGTGAAAGACCATCTTAAAGAATTTAAATTGATTGCAGATGTTGGTGCAATTAAGCAGGCCTGATGAGCTCAGAATCCTGTTTCCCAGATTTGAATATGAATACATTTTTAAAAATTACAGTGATGTACTCCATGTAAATGGAGTTCGTAGGCATCTGAGAGTTTATTTCACCTTGGATTTTAAAATGGTTTGGTGATGTGAAAAGTACTGTGTGACCCCTTTTGCAGATACCTGTATTACTTCGAAAATTACTTCGAAAATGTATTACTAATGAAAATGTATCACTCCTCTTAACTATATAGTTCCATGCCATCCTTAACCAACCAAAAGTGACTTTGAATGATTATTTCCTTTGTTATTCATTTGTCTACCAATTTGTCGGTCTACTCTCTGTGCCTGTGATTCATTTAAAAAATATTTCTATAGACAGAGAAGTAGAATATCTCCTCCCCATTTTTAAGGGAGATAAAAAAGGTATAATCCAAGGGAATTGGCTTAGAGAATGAAAGCCTGGGACCTTTCTTCCCCTTGAGGTCAGACTTTGTGACTACTAGAACTCTACCTCCCTGTAGTTGCTTTGGCTTTAAACTGCTGAAAGGTAAAAGAAATCTTCTGTCTTAAAATATAGCTTACTGGCTTGCAAATTAGAAAGTGAATTTTGAAACAAGACTAACAAGATTAAGTAGAGTGTACGGTGTGTTCGTTTTCAATTTATTTCAAATTGATCCGTGCACATTAAGTAATTAAACTCATCAATTTCTGTAACACATAGTAAAATGTTATGGACATTAGGACTTTATTATATATACAGTAGTAAGATAAATTACAAAAATGGTAACTGTATTTAGATACTGATTTTAAATACTAACGAAATTGCTGAAATACTTGAAGTAGAGTAATATTAATGACTGGAAATAGGAACAAGGACTACATTCTATATTTTCTGGAAGGTATGAATTATTAAATTTGTGTTCTACAGTGTTTTATAAAAGTTTATTTAATTCATCATGGCAGACTGTGTCTTTTAGAGTTCAGAATCCCGCTTTGTTACTTTTAGCTTTGTGATTTGAGAATTCGTTATCCCTAAGACGTGACTTAATAAATAACAACATTTGAGGAGCGTTTGTGTTGGAACATATAGGACGGGAGTAGGGCAATGATTACATAAATTCGAGTCATCGAAGTTTGAAGTGTCAGATGGCACTGGGCAAATGTATGCTACAACTGAAGCGTTCTTACATTGGCTTCATAATGGAATAAAGTCGAATAAATTATTAAAACCAGGCATCATAAAAATTATTTTTATTCCTACTTAAAAATGAACATACATATTCACATGTCAGTTATTAAAGCCAGGCATCATAAAAGTTATTTTTGTTTCTACTTAAAAAATGAATGTATATATTCACATGTCAATCTTTGGATAAAGGACCATATATTTTTCTCTGAGTAGGAGTTGCTTCTACTTGGGTTTTCCCTGCATAAGACGTACCACGAAGCATCATCTGTGACCCACTGTGTGTTTTAATTTGACCAAGAATGTATACTTGTTTTTTTTTTAACTTAAATTCAATTAACCAAGCTATAGTATATCATTAGTAAAGCAGTCTAAGTTCAAACTTACATTTGCCTGATTTTTTACAGTACGATCTTGTCAATTATCTTGCCCCTACCTAATTTGAAAACAATTTTTTTTAAAGCACTCATTCTAATCTTACCTTTCCAAGCATTAAAGTAATTTATCACAGAAACAACTTATCTTTCATTCTCTTATATGATGATTTAACTAGAACAGATATCACAGTTCATTAATAATTTGGGGTACAAAAAAATCAACTCTGGGTACTCACAGAATTCAATACATAGGAGTAAGTTTGTGTAGTTACTATGTGTGATTACAGCATACGTTGGGCACCTGTCACTATAAGTTACAAAATAATAGAAAGCTTGGTACTGGACATCTATATCCAGTACCTTAAGGAAGTCAAACTTCAATGGATTTTTTTCTTCCTTTCTCTCTCCAGTGGGGTCATAAAAATATAATTTGACATAATTTTATTTTTCTCCTACTTAATTGTTCTACGCTTTGTTGCGAAATAATGGTCTCAGTTCAAATGGTCTCAAAGAAAAACAGGAACATATGTCTCATGCATCTGAGAAGCTATTGGCTTCCGATAGGCCTAGTATAGGTTCAGTATATTGGCTTCAGACAGGGTTAGACCTAGGTTCTCAAATGAGCTACGGACTCAGTCTTTCTACTTCTGTTAGCTCTGTTTTACTATGTCTGGACTTCATTCGTGCAGGTTTTTTCCCATGATATATCTAGGTGGATAGCAGAAACTTCTGACCTAACTCCTTTATTTTAGACTAACAGTCTCTAAAAATTCTTGATCACTTACCCCATCAACTTAAAAAGAAAGTTGATTATATATGCCAATAAATATTGGCTTATTATAAGCATGTCTACTGTATTAATACTTCATATTCTATTCATTTTATGTATAAACTAATATATTAGTATTTTATCTCAAGTGTGTGACATGAATTGAAAATATTAAGATGGAAATGATTTCATTTGAGAATATTGCCTCCTTCACAAATGTTTGGTTTCTCTTTTGTTATGAACACATTTTAGCTATGCCAGGTTGATGATATAAGCTGATAAACTTGCCCTTAATCTTCTCAAATATTTTTACACAATCTACAAAAATTACTTAGTGACTTGCTGTTTTTAAGAACTATAAGATTTTCTGGGCTTGGTGCTCTTTTTAAGATAAAAGAAATATTAAGTTAAATTTTTTATCTGTTTTCTTCTAAATACTATACTCCTGCCCCCCTCCCCCCCAATTTAAAGGGCTTAATTTTAAATTACCCATCCTATTTTTTCTAACTGAACCAATCCTGTCCATTCAGGAATGTTCTGGGAGCGTGCACCCACCTGCAGTAGCCATTGTATTTCTCCGAAGTTTACGTTGACTTCCTTCCTACCCACATCAACCCTTTCTTACTGTTGCCTCTGCCAGTTTCTTTATGGTACCATGAACCACCTCTCATCCTCCATTTAGCAATATTAGAAGACTGGTTTGAATTCGCTCTTGTGCCCTCTGCTTTGCCACCTTTTATGCCTGCTGGGTTAGTGCTTTAGGGCTAAGCTATGGCATGCTCTGACTCTGCCTTTATATGTTATACTTGAAGAAAAATGTCATTGAGGTCCTGTGTCACCTGGACAAGACAGATCCCTTTAGGACAATCTTATCTTTGTGAATTTGTGATTGTTCACGTGTGATGGATCTTAAAGGCTCACAAATTTGATAGGTCAACATTGTAAGACTTAGCATGCGTTTTTGTGAACAGGTATATATTCTGAGCTAATAGAGATTGTATAAAAAGGCAAATGCCATTTTAATAACTTAGAAATATCATTAAGGAGGAAATTGTTTTTTCATTTCTTTGTAGGCTAGTCTGTATAAGAAGCCAAACATAAGAGAATTATTTACTTGGTTTGTTGGATGATGTACTGTGAAGATAATGGGGTGCATACCCCCATAATGGTGCGCTTTGCTGCTTAACTGTTCTCCTACTTTATATAGTCATCTACCGAATTAATGTGATATACTAGAAGCTGCATGAAGGCAGGGAATAACCGATGCAGCACAAAGTAGATATCTGTGTTAGTGTGCCTGGTACTCTTTCCTGGAAAGTCTCAGTGGAACTCTGTTGAACTCTGGATGTCTCCAAGTAGCCAAGCAGACTGCTTCCTCCTATGTTAGAGTACCCTGAAATTGCTGAGGCCATATTTTTTATGGTAAAAAAAATGCATTTTATCTTGAGGTCATACTTGATCTTGGTGCACATGTATAATCTCTTGAGACATTTTCATCGGCTCATATTTGATACATTTGATTTTTCTGAATTTCATTCCCTGAAGTTAATTGTAACTTAAGTTTTGTGGGGGTCTTAGAGTTGGCAAAATGCATCTCCCCTGAGGTTCATTTCTGTTAGAATAGAATGTGGCCAGAACTGAGGTTTTCATTTTATTAATAGATATTTAAGTTTCATAGCTCATGATTTTTATATATTTCCCCCAGTAATTTTGAGAGTTTTCTTAGGACCTAGAGTGTTTCATTGACTAAAGTGATGAGAAATTCTAAGATCAGTTTGTTTAGTAATCAAGTAACATTGCAAGTGTCATCCATTTATTCATATGTTCAAATTTAAAATTATTAAAATCAAAGATACAACTTCAAGGATAAAATATCACTTAATGATATGGTCTATGACCAATGTGGAAGAATTTCTTAGTGTTTATTGCTTTGTTCTCCAGTGAAAAAAGATGATTTCTAAGTACTTTTTACATTAAAAGTTCTGGAGAAGGAATGCTTTTCTTGTAAGATATGATCATAATTCAAATGCTATCTTAATGCATAATAAAAATGAATAAATGAATGGCTTTAAGTAATTACTTTTGTATTATGCTTATTTAAAATTAATAACAAAATCTAAGTTAAGAATGTGACTAACAGGAATGCACTGAAGAAAGGTAATTTAAAACAGCAATTTTAAGTTGTTTCTTATTTCAAAAAGGATGCATTGCTGTAGAAAACTTAGAATGTATAAGACATAAAGAAGGAAAAAAAATCCTAGCAATCCAAGGAACCAGCTAAAGTATTACGATGGTTTTGATTTCAAAACAGCATTAAAAAAAAAAAAAGGCATAAAAAGGCATTAAAATAGTAAAACTAAAGTTTTTATAGCAGAAATGTTAAATGTGACTTTTTCTGTTGTGTCAGAGTTTTGGTGGAAGTCCAGAAATTAAAGATAGCAGGTGCTAGACCATTGTGGTCATGGGAAGAGATTGTGAGAGTAATCCTGCTACTGTTAGCTTTTCACCGAGTTCTAGGCTATATGAGAATAGGTTCACAAATACTTTAAAAAATGGAAGATCTATCTTTGGAGAAAGTGGTGTCAGGGTGCTAAGGCATTATTATCTCTAACTCTTTGTGAGGGAATAAAGCCAAATGAGTGGCCCTTTGAGAGAACTTCTCAGAGGTTGACTGTATCTCTTTCAATATGGGGACATAAGGACAGGAAACTGACTCTATTTGCAAATGGACTGTAAAGGCAAGAGGCTATGTGTGCTGCTCTGGTGGCATAGCAAGAAGAAAAAAGTAGACTGGCTGTTGGAACAAGTTAAATTTGCACCAAAACATCAACTGGCTGTGGAGCTCTCAAAAAGTAGCAGGATTTGAGATACCTTAAGAGTTTTATCTAAGGGGACCACCTGCAGGGACCCTAACAGAGTCTATGTAGAGTAGACTTAGAAAACTCAGCAAACTGAGTCTCCAAGTAACCTACATATGCAAATGTTGCCTCCTGGGATGCTTATCAGCCACAACCAGAGGACGGTGGCGCTGGAGTATAACTGTGATACCTGATGACAACAGTTTCCTGCATCTTTTTTCCTCCCCGCTGCCCTCAGCTCTGAAGGTGTTGGAGAAAACCCGATGAGTAGGGATAATGGATTTGAAGAACTAGTTGGGAAAATAATGAAGACCTACAGCTCTGTTCAACACTATTTCTTAGTCTGAGTGATGGTCACACTGAGGAAGGAGAGGAACTTTAAGATTGAAATTTGTAATACTATACATGTCTTTGAAATAAAAGAACTCCCTCTTCCTTACGATGTTGGATAAGTGATATGAAATGGAGAGTATTCTGAGGTAAAATAATCTTGAGGTGAATATTTTTAAGTAAGTTAAATTCCAGAAATTGTGAGGAAAAAGATTGGATATGTTTGTTAATATAACAACTAAAAATTTCCGTATGGGTGGTGATGGGGGGAGAAAGGGACTAAATATAAAAACTTAGAAGAACGGAAAAAAAAATGGAGTAAAATATTTGCCATGTATCACGACTAAGTAAAGAATTCCTACAAATCATTAGGAAAAAGATGAATAACCCAATAGGAAAATTTTCACTTAATATGGATAGGCAATTTACCCAAGAAGAAACATAAATGGTGAACGGCCATTTGAAAAGACATTCAATCTCAACACGTAAACTAAAATAGGTATGGAAAGCATTTTTCATCTGTCAAAAAAGAAAAGCTAAATAGTATTGCTGACAGTAGTGTTTGGTGAAGGAGTAGAAATATATAGCAATGCTATCTTACTGGAGCATAATTTGGCAGTATCTAAATAAAAAACTGCTACACCCTAATGATCTAATAAACCCCACTTTTTTAAATCTTTTGGTATAACAATAAGTTGAAAGTATAAAAATGTGCAAAGTGAGTCCTTGCAGCACTGGGTAAAATGCCAAGCAACTTAACGAAAATTCCCATCACTGGAAAAGTGAATTTATAGCATATTCATATAGTGGTGGATAATACAGCCATTAAAATGAGTGCATTAGATATGACTTTGAAATTTAGCTGATTAGAAGAAAAAATAGAAACAGGTGGATGGTGTAACAAATTTGTGTTTAAAGAAAGTTGGCTTGTGAATACATACATGTACATATGAGTGAGTAGGTGGTCTTTGTGTTCTCTACCCACTGAAAAGAAAATGCTTGATGGCTTCTTCCCAGACTTGAAAAATAATTCACAGTGTCCTCTTAGGCTGTGGTTGGA
Source organism: Nasua narica (assembly GCA_028533885.1). NCBI lineage: Eukaryota > Metazoa > Chordata > Mammalia > Carnivora > Procyonidae > Nasua > Nasua narica. The sequence continues at coordinate 40,120,450 of CM052810.1, forward strand.
GAAACTGAGGCAAGGGCATCAATTTCCTTGTGTACTTAAGAAGGACTAGTGGGATTGTGGGTGACTCGTAGTTTTTGTGTATTTCTTAGAATAAACAGGTTTTTTTGGACCGAAAATGAAGATGATATGGGGGAAAGAGGGAGGGCCACCATCTACCAGATTATGTCCTACTTCTGAATATAGCAAGATGTGAACAAGAACTTCTGTGCTTGTCCCTTAATTTATTTATTTTTATTTTGAGACTACAGCAATCCATTCTGTGCATAAAAAATTTGGGGAAGTTAATGTGCATAAGACAAAATCTCTAGCACTTTGGGGAGCTCAGGGTTGAGGAGAGTCCAAATTTGTAACAGCGAAAAGAATACAATGGGATATGTGGGCCGTATGTGTACGTTCAAGTGCTGGATTCTTGCCTACCGCGCCGGGTGGAGAATGCATTCTACTCTGTCTTGGGGAGTTGGTGAGGGAGATCCTGGACTTGCATCAGTCCCCAGCTGGCATCTAAGCAACACCACAGACCGCTGTTGCTGTGGCTTCCTTCCGCCAAGTCTTCTGCCTTGGTCCCAGAAATTTGTCTTTTTAGAGGAATATTTCTTAGTAGAAACCAAGTCTGATGTTTTCCTGACAGAACACCATTTTTGTCTTGTTTACTAAGTCATTTTGCCACGGTGCAGATGGCCTGATAACATGGACCACATTTCAATTACAAAAATAAAAACAAAGCGGCAGAGCTAGTGTGCTGTTTGCGAAGCTTTTAAATGTAACTTGGAATAGCACACAGCTTCATTTTATACTCCTGGAGTAAATTGGCACTCATTTCATAATCACTTTCATTTGCAGACTTTAAGTTTTGGAAACATCTGGCTAAATCTCTAAATAAATTAAATGTTCAGTTTGTGATCATTGCCAAATAGCATTTATTAAGCCTTTACCTGTGTGTGACAATGCCGGCTGCTATAAACACCATACTAAATGGGAGAGAGAGAGAACCTGGAGGCTTGATTCATGAAAGAGTTATATTATTACATCGAAGTGTATGAAAAGTATTATTTATATTTGAAGTTTTTTTTATATGATTTGTCTGTGCCTTAGAAATTACTACCTAAACAGATTTTTTTCCCCAATCTTAAAAATTAGGGGAGTAGATCTGATAACCTCCAAGTTACTTTCCATTTCTGACAATTCTTTGATTCCTGCTTTTACCAGGCAATGTCCCTCCAGCACAAACCAACCCTGCTTTCAAAGCCATTTAGTTGAAAACTTGAGGTCTTTATCTTAGTGTTTTCACTCAGTAATGTTTTCATTAAGTAATACACAATCCTTGTAGAAAAAACATACAAACCAAAAGAAGAAAATAAAAACCATAATTTCTTTGCCAGAGATAATAATTGTTAGCATTTTTGGTTACTTTTCTTTGAATTCTGCAAAAGGAAGTTGAGAATATCAAGCTTAAGGTGGTTGTGGAGAGTAAATGAAATTCTGCATGTTGTTCCTGTGTGTGTGGCATAGATGTTAAGCATTCAGCAGTATGTACTGATGATAGGTGTGTTTTCTAGTCATTTTTAAAGTGTCAGTCTTATTTCTGATATTGCTTATTCTAATGCTGTCCTGATAAGTTCCAACAGCTTTTATTCTGAGGCTTAGGAGAGACCCTTAATAACTGTGACTTGCAGGAGGTAGTGTAAGGCACTCTGAGAAAAATGCACTTGTCATCTAGTGTTTTCTGGTCTTCTCCATTTCAAGGAAAATTTTAATGTTGGTATATATAAAAGTGACGTGTGACAGAACACTTAGCTGTAGAGAACACTAGGGTGTATAGATTTTTCTCTGAAATTCATGAAATTGGTCATGGCATGCCGAAGATTAGTTCTCACATTATCAGCAAAGACATACGGTGCAAAGAAAACTTACCGGTAAGGTAGGTTAACAAGAAGAGAAGAGTAGTAGGTACACGGTGAAACGCCTCTGTTAAGTGGGGAGAAAAGGAGAAACAAAGGAGAGGATTTTACGAAGCTGCTACAGCTAGATTTGCATCTTTAGATAGGATAGAGGGGGCGCGCCTGGGTGGCTCAGTGGGTTAAAGCCTCTGCCTTTGGCTCAGGTCATGATCTCAGGGTCCTGGGATCAAGCCCCACATCGGGCTCTCTGCTTGGCGGGGAACCTGCTTCCCCCTCTCTTGCTGCCTGCCTCTCTGCCTACTTGTGATCTCTGTCAAATAAATAAATACAATGTTTAAAAAAAAAGGATAGAGGGTAGTCGAGAAAGATCAGATGGGATAGTCTAGGGAGAGGAGGGCTCAGGTGGGAAAGTAGGACGGAGTTATGCTTCAGGGAGATTGTCAGCTGGACCCTGAGATGAGGCCTAGAGATGAGGTATTCCTTGATAGCCATTGGTAAGAGAAACTCTAGGAGAGGGTTGATGGGACAGGTAACCAAATCTAGGAGGGCTTAAGAGAAGTGGATGTAGTGACGAAGGGGGATAGTGAGATTACACCATGCTTGTCTATTTTGCTGGTGGTGACAGAAAAGAAAAAAAGTAGCCTGATAAGAAGCAGAACTTAGGGAGGTGAAGGTGGGTATGGTTGAAGAATTTGTGGAAAAGAGGTGCTCGGACTAGACTGATGGTTTAGTGTTCTGTCTTAAAAATAAGAAAGCACACAGTTCTGCTGTGTGGGGAATTGAGTAAAATGAGAAGAATACTGATTTTCTCGATAGAAGGGGAAAATGGAGTCTGATTTTTCTTGTTAGAAGAGGAAAACAGAGTCAATACTACCTAGTTTTACTATTTTCAGGGAGGTAGGGGGCAAAGTCATGTGTCAAGAGGAGGGCAGAGACAGGGATAGTTGGAAAAAGAGCTGATGGGTTTTTTTTTTTTTTTTTAAGATTTTATTTATTTGACAGAGAGAGATAACACAAGTAGGGAGAGAGGCAGGCAGGGAGAGAAAGGGAAGCAGGCTCCCCGCTGAGCAGAGAGCCCGATGCGGGGCTCAATCCCAGGACCCCGAGATCATGACCTGAGCCGAAGGCAGAGGCTTTAACCCACTGAGCCACCCAGGCGCCCCAGCTCTGATGGGTTTTGAACAGGTATTAAAGGGATGGAACATGGGTAAAAATATCTGAAAGGGCCATTTGAGGGCCATTTGAGCCTGGGAAAGAGAAACAAATACTAGTGAAGAATAATGGCTTCTAAATTGTTTTGTGAAAGAACCCTTTTTATGAAAATGTAGTCTTCCACGGCACCCCCATCAAATCACAGGTAGAAGCATTAGTTTATCTTAGAGGCCATCATGGTGAATCCTCATATGGTCAACCCTGAGCTTCAGCTCCTGAAGCCTAGAGCTCCAAGGGACCCTATCCTGGGAGGGGGCAAGTAGAATGCACAGAAAAGGAAGATGATCTAGATAAATTAGAACCTTGATAATCCCCTTCCTTTTGACTATGAATCGGCCAGAAGAATCTGGATTGGGCAAATAATACCAATTCAGGTGATCCTGAGGTCAAGGCTAGGCTGAGGAGCGGATACCAGGAGATCAAGTAAGAAGCTGGAACACAGGGCTAGCAAGTCACCAAAGGAAGAAACAACATGTGGATCTGAAGGGTGCACGTTAAGGAAATGGTTCCACAAGTCTGGGGAGCAAAAGCTCTGTGGGTTAATACAGGTTAATGTAGGAGGTTAATATTGCTTGGTTGATTTTCATCCTGTTTCCATACAATGGATGATCCATTCAATTGGATCATCGAAGACAGATAACAGAGTGTGGAGTGATGAGTGTGTGTGTGTGTGTGTGTGTGTGTGTGTGTTCTCAGGGTACATGAGGTCTGGTGGCTAAAGGGAAATGCTGTTTCTGGAACTGTGGATGGCTTCTGTTGGGAGGAAGGTACTAGAAGGCTTTCTCAAGATCCCACTTCACATGGGATCAGCACCAAGTGATTCAGTGTCTTTGAACACAGGTGAACAGCACCAAGATGGTTCAGTGACTTTGCCGTTGGCTTTGGGGCTGGCTTCTAAAGCTCAGGGAATGAGTTGCAAGTAGCTTCATCGACTATTGGGTAAATGGGTAAATTGAAAGTGAGCCTTAATGTAACTTGCTAGAGCTCTCGAGAGGGGTTCATAGATTGATTTTTTTCCTCAGATTCACAGTCTTTCATGAATCCTTCTTTTGCTTACCTGTACAGTGAGCCTGCATGTCTGACTGCTTCTTTCTTCCAAGGATGAGATGATCTCAGTACAGACTATTGGGGCAGCACAATGTTGATATAAGTTTTCTCTTATGTAGTTGTTACTCAATGATTATTGTGTGGCCCAATTATTTTTCTCTTCTTCTTTTAAATTTTAAGAAGGTATAAGGGTACCCGGATAGGGAGTCAGTTAAACATCCAACTCTTGGTTTCAGTTCAGGTCATGATCTCAGGGTTGTGAGCTTGAGCCCTGAGTGAGGGACTCCTTGCTCAATAGGGAGTCCACCTGAGATTCTCTTCCTCTCCCTCTGTGCCACGCCCCACTCCCTCATCATGCTTTCTCTCTTTATCTAAAAGAAGTAAATCTGAAGGAAAAAAAAAGGTAGAATTACGGAGGAATAAAGCTATTAGAAATCTGGGTTTTAAAATGAGAACAAACATGTAAAATTATAAGTACTTCCTAAAATTAAGTATTAACCATCATATCCATAGCTTTTGAACCCGGGTATCTGGAAGTAAAGCTTCTATCACTTCTGGTATAAAAATATAGAACACTTTAAAGGATAGAAATTGTGTGAAATTGTGTGTTAAGAAAACGACACATTTGTCAAATGGAAACTCTAAGTGTATTATTACCATAGTTCTTAGGAGTAATTTAAATAATACTGCCAATTATACGTAAATCTCAAAAGCTTTAGCTATGGTGCATTAAGAAATAATTAGATTTCATTTTTCTTAAACCATGTAGTGATATTTTCTTTGTATAAACATGAGACTTAGGAACACTGACATGGGTGGTGAGAATGGGAAATAATTTATATAGTACTGATTTTTTTTTTTCCTGGTACGTGCATAAAACCCACAGGGTATCAAATGTAGTAATTCATTTGGGAGAATACATCACAGTGTTAGACCTGTGCTGGCTCAGTGATGGAAGCCCAATTTGAACTCACTTGAGCAAAAGAGGCAATTTATTGACTTCTATCTGAAAGAGAAGGGGTGAGCGGAGTGAGGGTCCGATGCCAGGACTTTCTCCCTTCTTCCCTCGGGCTCTGGATGTTGGTGTCTTCACCTTGACTGTAGCACAGCTTTCTCCAAGAAATGGGAACCTTGCAGCTGTAAGAGAAACAAAGGCATAATTAATTGTTAAAGCTAAAACCACTTGTTTAACAAAAATCATAGGCAAGAGAGAAATAATCCTATAAAAAAGATTTCTAATGGTTTTGACAAGAGATTAATACCTATATCCTAGAGCGAGCTTTTATGAATTACCTAGAAAAAAAAGAAAAAAAATCAATAGAAAAATGGGCTAAGGGTCTGAAAAGACCATGCAGGAAGAAGAAATCTAAATAAATACAAGTATCTGTAGTTGTGGATATTCAAACTAAAGTGACTCTATAGCCATTGTATATTTAAAAAAATTTTTTATTTACTCGAGAGAGAGTGCATGTGCACTGGATGTGGGCTCCATCCCAAGACCTTGGGATCATGACTGGAGCCAAAGGCAGATGTTTAGCAGACTGAGCCACCCAGGCACACCCTCCCTACCCCACCCCCTGCCACCATCATTGCATATTTTACTATTCTAGTGGCAATGTGGGGGAAAAGTACCTTCATACATGGCTGATGGAACTGTACTATGATACAGCATTTTGGAAAGCTATCTGAAATATCTATGAAAAAGAAGAAATACACATGCTTTTTGACCCAGTGTTTCCACTTCTGGGATTCTATGAAATAGAAATAAAAGCACCAATAGATGAGGACATTGTACAAAGGTGTGTTTTCTTCAGTAGTAGTTCGTGTGGTAGAAACCTGGAAACAGAACAGAATAGGCAAATAAATTACCTGTATCACTGAGTATTCTGTTAATATTAAAAAGAATGAATTAGAATAATACTAGGTAATTTGAGAAACTTCCATGTGGTATGAACCAGAAAAGATGCAGAGAATTATATAAAATGACATTAAAAAGTTCTCTAACTATATAATTGTTTAAGTGTGTGAATATATAGGATTATATGTGCCTGCGTTAAAATATGGAAAGGTACATACCAGACTTTTTACATGAATTGCCTTACAATGGGAAGGGAGATACAGTAGCTAGGTAAAAAAAAAAAAATCACTTTTATGGGTTTATGAAACACTATATTTACTTATAAATTTTGTATGTCACATTTGTTATATATTTAAAAATATATATACATATATACACACAAATGAATAAAGAAGTTAAGAGTTTTCAAAATTAAGAAAACCCTATTAAAAGGGCAATAAAGTTTTGGTTACAATAAAAACTATTAAGGGATTATAGAATGCCACATTTTAATTATGCTCAAATAAGTAATTAGAAACATGGAAAAACCCTAACCTGTGTGCATAAATTGAAGATGGCAAATAGATTTATTGTGAAGAATATAAACTTGGGGTAATTCCTTAATCACTCCGGTATTTCCTTCTAACAAGAGATCTGCTATCTATATATCTGGCATGTAATCAATGTTGGTTGGAGAGAGAGGTGTATAATGCTTATTAAACAGTGTATGTGTATATAAAGTCAGGCCATATATATTGCATTTAACAAATACTGGTTGAGTAAATGTACTGGAAGATGTAAACTGAAAGAAATATGGACCTTCAGGAAGAAAAATATTTAAAAGGCAGTCTAGAATACCAATTATGTACATATAATCATATAACTCTTGAGGAAGGAGCTTAAATACATTGACATTTGATACATTTAGGTTAACTTGGTACTTCGTCTGGAGATGGGGGTAAGCTGGGACTGGTGGTTGAGCAACTGAAAATGAGTATAAGCCATTGCCAGCTGAAGAGGAAAGAGATTTGTCTCAGATTTTTCAGTGATTTCAGTACGTATGGCATTGTGTGCCATTCTCATGTACAAAAAACCGTGACACACCCGAACACGGGTTGTGTAATTGTCATCACTCCTCCATCCCAACTTGGAATGTAGTGTAGGCACATGATGTTTTTGAAGGATTGATTTCTGATTACAGCGTGTGCCCAACACAGATCGGTCAGGCATGATGTACTTTGCATTGGGGTTCTAGAGCTGGTTTGTCTCACAGACAGTGCTTGAAACTGGCCACCGGGGAGTATTTACATAGATATAGACTGGCAAACGTTATCAAAAAGTTGTTTTTCACAGCTGCCTCTCAAGAAACACTTTCCAGCAATACCATGTTATTCAATTAGGAATCAAGACCTGTGTCATGGTGACTAAAAATTGGAAAACAAATTCTACATTTCAGAGTTTAGTTGTGATTTATTTTTATCAGGAATTAGTAAGTAGGACATACTCACAAAGTAGGGTATTTGCTTTTTAAAAGTATTCAATTTTATTTTGGTGTTTAATAATTAGTAGGAAATATGTAAATTTCTGCAGATGATCATCAGAGTTACATTCTGAAATACATCATTTGAAACGATGATTAAGCAGTGCCTCCGGGATCACTGCCTCCAGGATCATGTTATTCGTCCTTGGTTTTTGGAAAGATACTTAATTCCACAGCCCTAATCTCCCCTCCTCCAAGCCTTATACCTGAATTTGTGCAGTTCTTTTTGGAGCATCTTTTTGTTGCTTAAAGCTGTGATGAATGGGCATTTCCCTCCTCCTGAGTTAACGGTGATTTGGGTAGTTAATGACAGCCTATTTATAAACTGCTCTGAGAGTTTAAGATCAAATCCAGAGATGAAAAACATGTTGACAGCTTGACACAGGGCAGGTCTCTTGAGTCATGATCTTTACATTGAGTCCTTCCAGGACCAGATGAGTAGAATTGTTTAAATCTCATTCATATATTCAGTTTGTCCCCCCTGTAAACAAGTATTTTGTGCCAGGCCCTGTTCAAGGGAGTAGGGATACGGTGATAAACAGGGCTGACAGCAAACACCCCTGCTCTCATGTTGCCTAGTGGAGGAAGCAGATGGATAATAAAAATGTAAGGTAGGACCAGGTCTGGGAACACAAAGAATTTGTATTATTTTATTATTATTTTTTAAGATTTTATTTATTTATTTGACAGAGATCACAAGTAGGCAGAGAGGCAGGCAGAGACAGAGGGGGAAGCAGGCTCCCTGCTGAGCAGAGAGCCCAATGCGGGGCTGGATCCCAGGACCCTGAGATCATGACCTGAGCCAAAGGCAGAGGCTTTAACCCACTGAGCCATCCAGGCGCCCCTGTATTATTTTTTACTGCTAAGACTATTCTCCCGATTATGGAGCTTGACATTTGACCCTTTGAGCTTTCCTACTAGGACAGGTATCCTTATTTATCCATGTGATTCAGGAGGGGGCGGAGCTTTGGATATAGGCATGTGAAGTAAGTGTTCGAAGAGAGGTACACTGAGTGACTAGTCTGAGTAGCGATGGTACTGAAACTACCCTGGAAGGGAAAGAATTAACCCCCCAAATGGGCAAAATCCCCAGAGCGCATTTCCAAAGCTTAATAAGGATTTTTGCTGGTTTTGTTCATGGTCTGTAATGTGTGAATCACTGCTGGCATTGGAGGGATGCTCAGCAGATGCTGGTGAAGGAATAGGTGTAAGTGTCTAGCCTTAACCAACTGCCCTAATGTGGTTTTGATCAAGGTGGGATTTAATATCTTCTCCCATTCTGTGGGTTGCCTGTTTGTTTTGTTGACTGTTTCCTTTGCTGTGCAGAAGCTTTTTATCTTGATGAAGTCCCAAAAGTTCATTTTCGCTTTTGTTTCCTTTGCCTTTGGAGACATGTCCTGAAAGAAGTTGCTGTGGCTAATGTCATAGAGGTTACTGCCTATGTTCTCCTCTAGGGTTTTTATAGATTCCTGCCTCACGTTGAGGTCTTTTATCCATTTCGAGTTTCTTTGTGTATGGTGTAAGAGAATGGTCAAGTTTCATTCTTCTACATATAGCTGTCCAATTTTTCCAGCACCATTTATTGAAGAGACCGTCTTTTTTCCACTGGATATTTTTGCCTGTTTTGTCAAAGATGATTTGACCATAGAGTTGTGGGTCCATCTCTGGGCTCTCTATTCTGTTCCACTATACAGACAAAGGTCTGATATCTAAGATCTATAAAGAACTCCTCAAACTCAACACTCACAAAACAGATAATCACATCAAAAAATGGGCAGAAGACATGAACAGACACTTCTCCAAAGAAGACATACAAATGGCTAACAGACAAATGAAAAAATGTTCATCCTCTTTAGCCATCAGAGAGATTCAAATCAAAACCACACTGAGATACCACCTTACACCAGTTAGAATGGCCAAAATCAACAAGACAGTAAACAACAAATGCTGGAGAGGATGTGGAGAAAGGGGAACCCTCC
>CM052810.1:40130462-40149335 GCA_028533885.1 Nasua narica
AAAATGGGCAGAAGACATGAACAAACACTTCTCCAAAGACGACAAACAAATGGCTAACAGACACATGAAAAAATGTTCATCATCTTTAGCCATCAGGGAGATTCAAATCAAAACCACATTGAGATACCACCTTACACCAGTTAGAATGGCCAAAATCAACAAGACAGTAAACAACAAATGCTGGAGAGGATGTGGAGAAAGGGGAACCCTCCTCCACTGTTGGTGGGGATGCAAGCTGGTGCAGCCACTTTGGAAAACAGTGTGGAGATTCCTCAAGAAATTAAAAATTGAAAAAAATAAAATTAAATTAAATTAATAAATAAATAAAAAGAAATTAAAAATTGAGCTACCCTATGACCCTACAATTGCACTACTGGGTATTTGCCCCAAAGAAGCAGATGCACTACAAAGAAGGGCCACATGTAGCCCAATGTTCATAGCAGCAATGGCCACAATCGCCAAACTGTGGAAAGAACCAAGATGCCCTTCAACAGATGAATGGATAAAGAAGATATGGTACAGGGGCCCCTGGGTGGCGCAGTTGGTTGAGCGACTGCCTTTGGCTCGGGTCGTGATCCTGGAGTCCCGGGATGGAGTCCCATATCGGGCTCCCAGCTGCATGGGGAGTCTGCTTCTCACTCTGACCTTCTCCCTTCTCATGTTCTCCCTCTCTTTCCTAATAAATAAATAAATAAAATCTTTCAAAAAAAAAAAAGAAGATATGGTACATATATACAATGGAATATTATGCCTCCATCAGAACGGATGAATACCCAACTTTTTTATCAACATGGGCGGGACTGGAAGAGATTATGCAGAGTGAAATAAGTCAAGCGGAGAGAATCAATTATCTTATGGTCTCACATATGGAGCATAAGGAAAAACAAGGAGGGCATTGTGAGAAGAAAAGGAAGGGTGAATGAGGGGAAATCAGAGGGGGTGATGAACCATGAGAGACTGTGGTCTCTGAGCAACAGACTGAGGGTTTTGGAAGGGAGGGAGTGGGGGGTTGGGCGAGCCTAGTGGTGGGTATTGAGGAGGGCACGTATTTCATGTAGCACTGGGTGTGGTACAAATAATTAATCTTGAAACACTGAATAAATAAAATAAACATATTTGGGGGAAAAATTAAGTAAATAAATATTTTTAAAAGAATATTTAAATATCCCTGTCAACACCATGTTGGCATCTATTAATAATGGTCTCTTTGCATTGTTTATGATCTTCTTCCTTTTTAGTAAGACAGGTGTTTATACTGAAATCTGGAAACTTAGATTATTATGTTATGACACTCCAGATTTTATGTCAATCTCTTATTTTTTTAGCTTGCATCCTCTGGTACTGCTCCAGTGGATGAAAGATAGATATCACCTCAGTGTTGCCAGGAGAAAACAGAGGTCCATGTTCTCCAATTGGCCTAACTGACATCGTAGGAAGAGGTTTCTTTCTTTTCAAGATTTTATTTATTTATTAGAGAGAAAGAGATCCCAAGCAGGGAGAGCAGCAGAGGGAGAATGAGAAGCAGATGCTCCACTGAGTAAAGAACCTGACACAGAGCTTGATCCCAGGATCCTGGGATGATGACCTGAGCAGAAGGCAGAAAGAAACTTAACTGAGTCACCCAGATGCCCCAGGAAGAGATTTCTTGTTATTGCTGGACATGAGTGGGTCCAGCATTCATGAGGACATGACAAGTCAGAGCTCCTCACCTGGCTTTCCATGGTACCTTCCTGGCAGGGAATTAAATAAGACTGCCTCGTTATGCTCAAGTAACCTTCACCGGAGCCAATGGGTGGTAAGGTTTGTTTCCAAATCTATTTTTGCCAGTTGTACTAAATGCCCTAATTAGATAATTTAATTAAAATTATATAAATAATTCACTGTAAAAATAGCTATTTCTTTTTTTTTTTTTAAGATTTTATTTATTTATTTATTTGAGAGAGAGAGAGAGAGGAAGCATGAGAGGGAGAGGTCAGATGGAGAAGCAGACTCCCCGCTGTGGGAGGAGCCCGATGCAGGACTCGATCCAGGGACTCCAGGATCATGACCTGAGCCGAAGGCGGTTGCCTAACAACTGAGCCACCCAGGCGCCCCAAAATAGCTATTTCTATGAAAACTAAGCCTAAGGCTTTGAAAAGTTTTTTTCAGTGACATTTTAAAGAGTGCCATAGAAGTAGATGTGGACACAAGTATGTATTACTGAGAGACATCAGCAGAACGACTCTTTAAGAAGAATTCTATACTCTATACTTTGTAAGAGCCTCTACATTTCTCTTCCACTTTAAAATACCAATATGAAGAAGATAATGCATCACAGATACGGTTTAATCAACCTGTGTCTATTCTAAGAAGTGGAGTAGGCAAAGTCTGACCTCCACATCTATTTCTACTAAGAAATAGAGTAGACACTACCTTGACCTCCACGTCAAGTCTAGACGGGGAAAAAAATGGATTTTTTCATCTTTTGAAGCCAAAGGATGTTTAGGATATATGTGAGTCATTTATCGTTCCCTGCTTTAGCTAATTTTTCCAAAAACCAATAGCATTAAACAAAGGACGTCCTCAGTAGACACATACACATTTCCACCCAAGAAGTTACAGTGCCTTTCTAAGTAGGTGATATACGTTTTTCCCCTCTTCATTTTGCTTTTATGCATTATCTACTTTCCTATAATGAACTCTTTTCATAATAAGAAAAATAATTTTTAATTACCCCAAAGAATAATCTTACACAAACGCTTAGGGAAACACAAAGTTATTTTGCTAAAAATCAATATAAGAAACATCCTGAAAGGGGAAAAAAGTATCACTGGTCACATGTGACAAAGTAACAAATTTTATACCTTAACCTTAGAAGGTCAGCTTTAATACTATGTAATATCCAAATCCAATTTACATTCCTCTGTCAGAGTAATATATCACCAATGCTGAATATAATTATAGCTTATTTTAGCCTTCATTTTCACCTACTCTTAGCAAGGTGACTAAATACTTAAAATAAACGGGGTGGGGAGCAGGGTACAAAGCAATTAACATGCCTTGTAGGGCAAAAGAAACATACACCCACATCCCAACCGATGGCCCAGCCACAAAGATTACACTAAATTATACAGCCAGACAGGGAATTCAAAAATTCAGCAACTAAATAATGTTCTGATTTAAAAATCTACCAAACTTCAAAATACAATCATTATTACGGGTATTTTCTAAGAATTGACTTTAAAGGAATTATGTATTTAAAACCACTTATTCTCACTTCTAATATTAGATGAAACAGTAGAATAACAAACTAAGAAGTTTATTCCCCTGGTTACTTTTAACTCTAATATATGGAAAGGTATGAAATGTCTAGAGAAAGTGTTCAGAATAAAATGAAAACCAGATGAAAAACAAATCACCAATATAAGAACCATGAGCTCTTGATCTTTAGATGAAAAAAGAGAACTGCAGAGGTAAAATAACATATCCTAGCATGTGGTCTGATCAAAACTTTAGCCCACTATTAAAAGAAACATTGTAGAAAAAGTAATCATTGGGAATGTATGAAATTCTCCTTACTCAAGGAAGTTTCTTAGTATCAAATCAAAAAATCATTCCTTCAGGAAACCGTTAATGAATTAGTCATCTTAAATTGACTAATTTGACCACAAATGTATGGGGGAAAAAGAAATCATCACATTGCAGGTCTTACATTATCTAACTACTTGCTGCCCAACACTTGTCCCATAAACTTCATTATTAAGTCTATCATCTGCTCCTGATTCTATCAAGTTCATTGCTACGTTCACTCAGCTGCAAATGAAAGTATTTCATCTTTCAAGAGCCAATTCAAGTGTCCTTCTTTGAACTCCCATTAATTTAAGTTTCTCCATTCGCTTACTGGGTTTTACCCACCTGGCCCAGATATCCCTCTAGTTAATGCACTTTTGTCTTTCTTTTATAGGAAAATGTCTCAATTTCATCACAAGAATGGTCAGGAGTTCTTCACCGTCCATTTATTCCATCTCACTTAATCTGGCTTCTGCCACCCAGACTCCACAAAATTGCTTTTCTCAGAGGTCACCAACCACACTCCTCTTGCCAATTCTGACAGTAATATCTTGCACCAGGTCTCAGGAACGTTCTGTGTGGTTTATCACTTTCCCTACTGAAACACACTCTCTCTCTCTTAGGCTCAGGAAATCAGTCTATTTGGTTTCTCCTCCTCCCAAATGACTACTCCTCCATCTCTTTTCCTGGTTTCTCTTGCCTTTCTAGACCATGAATAATTGCTGGAGACCCCCAGAGCTTGTTCTGGGCCTTCTTCTGTATCTTTACACACACACACACACACACACACACACACACACACACACACACACACACCCTGTCCTACCTAAATTCTCAACTATTCTCAGGGCTTTATGTGCAGTCTACATATAAACAATAGGTAAGTAGCTCTACATTCTCCACTGAGCCTCAGGTTCCATTGTCTACCTGCTCAATACCCCAAGCTGTGAAACTCAAACATATCATACTTTACATGGTTAAAACAAAGATTTTGATTTTCTCCAAAATGCATGAAACCAGTAACAAAACCATCTTCCCCTATCTGAGTTAATGGCATTACTATCCACTTATTTTCTCAGGTCACACAACCTAGGTGTCTTGATTCCTCCTTCTCATTCTCATCCTACATCCAATCTATCAACATGTCCTACAGTTTCTACCTCCAATTTGTCTGCAAAATCCACCCAACTCCTTGCCCCACCACTATTACAATCCTCACCCAAGCCATGCTCATCACTCCTGTGACTATGCCATAGTCTCCTTACTGATCTCCCTGTCCACTCTTTCCCCCCTTTAATCCATTCTCCCCATAGCAGTTCCTTTTAACAGGTAAACTTAGAAATAGGTCATTTCCTGTGTAAAACTCATTAAAAGCCTCACAGTTATTTAAACTAAAAATCTTATATCTCTCTCCCAAATCACCTTATGGTCTCTCATGACGTAGGTACTGCCCAACTCTCTGATGGCTCCATGGCCTCTGGGACTCCACTTCTCTCTCTCCACCCTCCTTCCTCAGTTTCTCCACCTCGGGGTCTCTGCTGCCCAGGAGGTGGTCCAGGCCCTGCACCAAAGCCTTAGACTCTCTTAACTAACTCCTTCTCTTCTTAAGCTCTCACAATTTACCACCTCAAAGACATTCTCTGACCACTTTGCATCTGAAAGCCTTCTATCCATTACTCAGACCCTTATTTTATCTTAAGTCATATCTTCTATTTATTACATATTTTCTAGATCTCTCCCCCACATGCCTCATCACTGTGACACTTAGCACAGCACCTGAAAAGTCTTGTTGCATGGGTAGGTTAACAAATACATCCTCTGCTACTCTGTTGTATTTTATCGATACCACACAAAGCTTTAATTAGGCAAAAGCTGAGATATCACTTACTGTATGATGTGTTAGACATTTCTCTCCAAATGGAATCTCAGTAATTTGAAGACAGGGAGAAGCTCTTGTATCTCTACTAGTTTTCAAACAGAGAAGTGTGTAAAAAGACACTCAAAATACTTGATTCCCTATCCTGAAAAATGAGCAGTATATCATCTCATGTATTTTATTTCATGCTTTAATTTCCCTGTTCTGTTTACTATTCAACTTCATTTAACATACATCCGGATCTCGAGTCCCATATTACAGTTCCACAACAACATAATACTCCATGCACCACCTCAGAAATCCACAGCATGGTAAAGCCCCCTACCTAGAGACTTAAGAAGGCAAAGGCTCAAAACAAGCGCACCAAGAATATCACATGAGTTTCTCATCTGTAAAACTATTGTCCAAAAGAAAAGCCTCTAGTGACATGTGGATTTAAGTATAAATTCCATTCCATAGTCATATTAAGCACCATTCAAGTACTGACTGGTCACATGTTTTGAGTACTGAAAGCACAAAGAACATTTCCTGTACAAAGTTCTACTGGCCTTCTGCTCAAATGAGCCTACTTTCTCTATAGCTGCCAAGAGGTACTCTAAGTGACCTCAGTGGGTCTAACCCTCATGTGTTTATCTTTTATGAATTTCCACATATGAAAGATGTTTAATATATGAAAACTACACCTATTTTTTTCTTGTATATATTGATTACCCCCTAAGAAAAGACCTAGAAATCCGTGGCCAATATGGATGATAAAGTTGAATTTTATTTTACAAGATTTTCTGAATCATAAAAATTAAAACTTCCTTCTAGTGCCAATATTATTTCATCTACCTCTGTACTAAGATCTTATATATATACAGTTGATCCTTGAACAAAGTGGTTGTGTTAGGGGTGCTAATTCCCCCAGCACACTGGAAAATCCATGTATAAACTTTTGACTCCACAAAAACTTAGCTACTAATAACCTAGTGTTGACCAGAAGTATTGCCTATAAC
Organism: Nasua narica; assembly: GCA_028533885.1. Taxonomy (NCBI): domain Eukaryota; kingdom Metazoa; phylum Chordata; class Mammalia; order Carnivora; family Procyonidae; genus Nasua; species Nasua narica. Next base: position 40,136,886 of record CM052810.1, read on the forward strand.
ATAACCAGTCAATTAACATATGTTGAAAATGCTATAAACTGTATTCTTACAACAAAGAAAGCTACAGAAAATGCTGAGAAATTCTAAGAGAAAATAGCTGTGTTATAAGTGGACACACACAATCACACAATTCAAACCTGTGTTACTCAAAGGTCAACTGCAGTTAAGTTCTTTTTTATGTATAGAGACAACAGGGAATACCACAACAAAAATTGTATTTTTAATTCTTAACTCACACTTCTTTTGTTAAAAAAAAAAAAAAAAAAAAGGCTTTATGCCCAGCATGTGGCCCAACACAGGGCTTGAACTCAGGACCCTGAGATCAAGACCAGGGCCGAGATCAAGAGTCAGATGCTTAACCAAATGAGCCACTCAGGTGCCCCACACCAAGCAATACTTTTAAAACATCATAACAAGGCCAAAAAATGAGTATAAAGAAAAAACTATATAGAGTCTTTGAATGTAGGATTCTAAATAGCCAGGGGGTGTTAAGGTCTACAGTTCAGTAATTTTTCCACTGAATGTATCTATCTTTGCAATAAACCTAAGTATTCAGTAAATAACATCATACTGATAACTGCTACAGATTTGAACAGAGAAGGCTTACAGTCTCTGAGGACACAGACAACCATCACTGAAAAGCAAAGTTTTTTATATTTCACCTCTATGGTCAGGAGCACAAGTTTAAGAACAGTACGTTTCCCAGATTGTTGTAATATTCTATTCTTTTGTTGTCTTTTAAACAGTAATTTAGTCTTTTTCAATAATTAATTTTCAGTCACATATTCCTTCTTTTATGCTGAATATCAAGCTACTGTATTTTAAAAAAGGTTTGAGACCCTACGTTGATTGTGACTGACTTTACATTTGAATAGAATATTTTTTAAAATTAATCCTGGCTATTCAAATGGCAATTTATATTTTATTTTAAATAGACTAAGAGATATATATATTATAAATAGATTGGGTGAATTTTACAATTCTAGGACCTTTCAGGTCAAGTATAAATTGAGCTACACAGCTCTTATTCACCATGTACGGAAAATGTGTGTTTCTCAGTTAAAAGCAATTACTCTATTTTCAACGTACTGTACTTTTACCGTTAACCTTGCATACAAAGTCAAAGCTTTTCAGACACAGATAGAGTTAACTTTGAAACCAAATAATTATAACACATTTTAATACATCTACAAGCCAAAACCAAGCTGTAGTCTAAATGACAATACACAAAAGAGAAAGTGTCCTACAGGGGGGAACATTCAGTCTTCTGGAAGGTCTCTCAAAGAAATTACACCAGGGTTGGAAGGACTGTGCAAGTGCTGGAATGTATTGGCATGCCCTTTAAAATATCAAATTAGTACTCATTTATAACATTAATATTTTCTTTCAGGGCATTTTTCATTAATATTTCATTCTTCTAAAACACTTTGGAAAGGACTACAAAATGACCTAAAATTAGAGGGCATTTTCAACAAATATTTATTTAATAAGCAATATTAAGGGTCATAAAAGTTATGGATCCTGAATGTTAATTTAGACATAAATAACACAAAGCACATCCTAAGATATATGGTTTTGTCTAAAGAAATAAAGAATATTAACATCCTACCTAAACTTTATGACTTTTTATTAGAAACAACCTAGAAAAACTACTTTGAAGAGATAAAAATGTATCTCCCTGAGACAAGTTCTGTAAAATAAATATGCACCCAACTAATTTTTAACCTACCAAAGATGATGTTTCTATGATTTCTATGATGCACCATATTGCTGATTCCCTCATCCCAGCTACAGCCAGCCACACTGAAGTCTGTCATGGACTGTAGCTTTTGTACTGTCTGTAAGACACACCTCACCTCTCCATTTCTATCACTTATTTCTATCACTTCACCACTTATTTCTATCACTTCAGCTGGTATGAAGCCCATTCCCTTTGCCTTATCCTTTCCATGACTGTACTCTCCACTGAAGGCAGTCTCTCTGAGATCACTCATTTCTTCTCTCAAGACTCTTGATATAAATGCTCACTCATCCCCGGAGGTTTTAAAAATTCTTTAATCTTCCAGACTTCAGTTCTTTTATATATTCCCATAGTCCTGAACCTAACTTTGGGTATATAATCATCATGCAGTACTTATGTGAAAGAAGCAAGCAGCTACACAGAGGAACCAAGGTGTTTAAGCAGCAATGTCTAATAGAATTTTTTTACAGCGATATAAATGGTTTATATATGTGCTGTTCAATTTGCTAGCCACTAGCCACAGGTGCCTCTTGAGAACTTGAAATGTTCTGGATCTTTCCCCTCCCCACTTAGTTTAAATACCACAACTAACTAGCAGCTACCCTACTAAAACAGCACAGGAAGGAAAACAGAGCCACCTGAATGAGTTGCCTCTCTGGTATCACTAGTTAAAGGGAAAAAAAAAAGGAAGGAAAGAAGAAATTTAAGAATGTAGATCACGAAGGAAAACCTTTAGTACACTTGACTACTTCAGAAATCATCACTATTAATAACACCATACATCTGAACACGTTGTTAATTCTCAAACTTTTCTAAGGCTTTAAAAAAAATTTATAGCTCGTCTTACTTTAAAACTCTAAAACATGTCAGGGGAATAAAAACAAACTGGAGTGTATTATTACGGAGAATATTTACTATCCTCCTCTCATTTCTACAAAGGGAGAGGCCTTCTACTATGTTCCCCAGAAGAAAACATTAGGGATTACTTCCAGTCACTCCCTCCAGCTCTTATGTGAAGACTTCCCCCCACCACCACTACCCAGTAGGATTGATTTATCCAACTGGTGAAAGTGGGGAAGGGATCCTGATTGTGACCTACAGTTGTCTGCTATTTCTACTCATGACAACATGGGCAAGTTTAATTCGGTGAAATTAACTAGACTTCACCTTGGGAAGTCCCAGTTGTGCTCTGCACCTTTAACCTTTTATCAGTACAGAGGTTATTCTTAACCTCACTTCTGTATCTACTTCAACATATTCAGAATTCAAGGGCAACAACCCGGGTCTGTCAGTATCTCCACAAAACCAGTCATTTGCATGTGTATGTGTTAAACACAACAGCTGTTAGAGAAAATGAAATAAACGGTTAAAAGTTTTTTTTTTTAATGGAATCGAGGGATGAGTCATAAATAGAAGAAGATGATCTTTGGGAGGCAAAACAAAAGTGAGATACTGAAGAAGTACTGAAGTCAATGTAGGAGCTGAGCACATGACGATTTACTTTGCGGGACTCAACTGACTACTTCAAATCAAGATAGTTTCAGGAAATTCAGAGCAGGATAGTCCTTTGTATTCTGAGAAAGTTTATGATCAGATTCAAGTCCTGTAGCGTATTATGAGAACACTTATTTACAGCTCCTAGTAGTAAAACAAAGAACTTAAATATCCAACAAAACTAAAAACGGGAAAAAAAGGGAATTCAACTCATTTACTGGCCTATACTGTGTCCCACTAAATAACATACAGATGCTTGACCCATCCTCGATTTCCCCTCTTCCCCTTCTGCAGCTCTGTTCTAGTTTCAAAGGGGCTGACTCTGCAGTCTTCGGGTCCCAGGGTTTGTGATCAGCTGCTCCCTGCTAGGTTTCAGCAGTGGGAAGAAGGGAGAAACAAGAGTAATGAGATCTTGATCTCTCTCTCTCTCCCCCCAGGAGGTTTCCCTGGCAACAGCTGCATCTTCCTCATGGATCCAGTTTCTGCCATTCAACACCAGCCTGTTAGCTTCCAGAACAGAGTTCTCTTTCTCTCCCTGTGGCATAAGGGTGGAGCACCTTCCTGCTGCTGCTAATCAAGGGCCTCACTGTTTCCTATTTGGTTCCTCAGTCTCTCCATCAGTTATTTAACCAATTTCTGGTGTTAACTTTAAAAGAAAAGAAAAAAGAAAACCTTACAGCACGCTCTCTGGTGTCTGTTTTCCTGTTAGGACTCTGACAGCATACACACTGCACACAGATACATATACGCATGCGCACTGTCTCATCTTGGTTCGGTTCCATCTCCTTCCTAGGAAAGCACCTGTGGTAAGACTGGCAAAAGCAACAGAGACTCCTCTAGGATCATAATGCAGTAAAATTAACTTTAAGAAGAGGTCCGTCTTGGTAAGAGAAAGGTTTGACTTGTCCATGTTTTGGTTTGAGTGCTCTGTTGAACCCGCAACCCCCTCCCCCACCTCACCCCACACAATGTCATTTAGATCGACTGAGGAAGAGTAGGGGCTCTGTGGGCAGGGGAGAAGGATGAAGGCCCGAGGGTTTGGCAGGGACAAGCAAGGAGGGACACTAGATCTTCTTCATTCAAAGAACACCCTCTCATACGCACTGTCCCTTCCCTCAATCCTGGGACGGGCGGAGGATGTAGGAAACCCAGACTTTCTACGCATTCACTCCCTTCATGAATTTCTAGGGTAGTTTTGAGGAATACTCCACATTCCACAAACCTCTAATGTCAATCCATGATTTTCAAAAAGATAAACATCGCTTCACCCAGATAAAGTGAGCAATATCAAATATTTATTTACCACATTAATGAGGGAACCAACAAGATGATGATCCTAATTCAAAAAGAACTAGAGAAAATCAAAGAATTTAAAGTGACTCAATAGAATGCTAATTTAAATACAAGACTCCTGCAAAGCAATAAAACTGCAATTTCAAAGGTTCATCTTAAAAAAAAAAATAAAGTATGCAAGAGTAAGGTAAAGTAAAATGAGAATATTAATATATTAACATATGCACTTAAAAAATCTGGAACAAAAACACACAAGAAACTTAACAGGAGTTCACCACTGACCAGTAGATCCAATAATCAAATGACAGAAAGAGAAAGGCTTTTACTTTTCTCTTTATATCCTTCTGAGAAATTTGGATTCAAGGCACACAAATTTAATATTTTTCCTCGTATTAAATTAGTGATCTAACAAATGTAGTGATCTGAAGGGGTCCCTGCACGCCAATGTTTATAGCAGCAATGTCCATAAAAGTCAAACTATGAAAAGAGCCCAGATATCCATTGGCAGATGAGTGGATAAAGGAGGGGTGTGTGTGTGTGTGTGTGTGTGTGTGTGTGTGTGTGTGTGGTGGAATATTACTCAGCCCTCAAAAAATGAAATTTTGCCATTTGCAATGACGTGAATGGAACTAGAGGGTATTATACTAAGCGAAATAAGTCAATCAGAGAAAGACAATTATATATGATCTCACAGAAATGTGGAATTTAAGAAATAAAACAGAGGATCACAGGGGAAGAGAGGAAAAAAATTAAACAAGATGAAACCAGAGAGGGAGAAAAACCATAAGAGAATCATAACATAGGAAACAAACTAAGGGTTGCTGGAGGGAAGGGGTGTGGGGGGATGGGGTAACTGGGTGATGGACATTAAGAAGGACACATGATGTGCACCGGGTGTTATATACAGCAGATGAATCACTCAACTCTACCTCTGAAACTAATAATACACTATATGTTAATTGAATTTAAATAGAAAACATAATAATTTTTAAAAAGTAGAGACAAATAAATTCACTTTCCAATAAGAGTTTTACTCTCAAGAGACTTTGGCCAAGGGAATCTACTTATATACTTGAAGCAACGGTAAAATCAGAGACAAAAATAAAAGACCTATAAAGGAATGATTATGTGTGTGTCCAAACATGTATACATATACACACATCTGTAGTTTAACTCAGTAGTAATAGCTAATCTGTGCTATTAAGAAGAAAATATACAGTTAAAATATCACATAAAACTAGCATGCAGATTAACTGAGGGTAATTGTGTTATTCTTAGGTTTGAAATAAGGGATACTGCTTATTTTTGTCCCTTTTATGTACATGCATATTGTTTCCTTTTTGAGTTTGTACAAGTTAACTTTCTTTTCTATGATTAGAAAGGGAATAGGTCTTCCAAATTAGTAAGCAAGGAAAAAAGTGACATGAGAGATTAAAAATCTATCCAAAAGAATTTAAGAAAGAAGAGAAAGAACACAGAAAAGGAACAAAGAGCAGAAGGGGGGGATGTGAAAAGGGAGATCAACATGGTAAAAGAAGTATAAACTAAGTGAAAATTCAGAATGAAATGTCAGATATAGGAACCAATACTTTTTTACAGTGGTTAAAAAGACAAAAGACTATCAGAATTGTTTAAAAAAGCATTTGCATGCTATTTACAATAGCTATGCCTAAACATTAGAAAAAAATAAAGGTATGGAACAGTATGAATTGTGATGATATGTGAGCGGTTGCACACATCAACATATATAAATCCACGAAGCAGAGAGGGAAAAAGCCCCAGAAGAATGCACGGAAGATGCTGCCATTGACACAAAGTTCAAAAAGATAGAACACCAAATAATACTTGGATGAATTATACATATATGGTGAAATGATAATGAAAAGAAAGAAATGATAAGCCCGAAATTCAAAACAGTGCTAACCACAGCACAGTAGGAGAAGGGGACATAGAATTTAGCAGGGATGCATGGGAACCTCAAACTTACAAGCAGTATTTCTAGCTCGCCTGCATTATTAGGCAAGTAGGTACTTGTTTTACTCTAATGATGAAACCTTTTTTCTATGTTTAACATTTTAAAAAGTAAGATTTTTAATAAGTATTGGTAATTTCAAAATATTAGTATTGACTTTTTTCTCCGGATCACATTGATACCAACGAGTATGTTGATCTCATTGCTTGCCACAACCTTTTCTGTTGGTCTCTTCACATATGTGGTCCATGGCACAAAGTACGTCAATTCCAAAATTAAGTTCTTCCACCAGCTTTGTGTTTAAGCCCAGAAGTGAGAAAAATTAGATTCCAAACATGACACTAGTCAAATGGAATAATGACTCACAGTCTGCTCACTTGCTAGGCAGTAAACATTTTATTGCACGTTTTTTGGGTTTTTTTTTGTTTTTGTGGTTTTTTTTGTTTTTTATTGCGCATTTTCCTAAAGTGATTTTTTTTTGAAGTTATTCACTTCATCAGACTTAGTTCCAAAACCTCCTTAGAAATTTAACAAAAAGATGTTAGCAAGACAATAGGTCTTGTAAACTTCAAAATGCACATGTTAACCGTAAGTAAAGTAAGTGCTCACTTCGGCAGCACATATACTAAAAACAAACAAACAAAAAAAACAGAAAATAATACCTAAGATCACAAAACACGAGACCTCATAGACTGGATTTTCAGAGACAGAAATCGTGTCCTTGATAGCTGCATCAAATTGAGAAAATGAAGATGTATTCTGTAACTAATTTGCTATATACATAGATGAGTATGGACTACAATGCTAGAAATCAATCATAATAACGTTAGTGTCTACTCTTTTATGTTTCCACCTCAAAGTGTTTGATATCTCATACATAATTGTTGCCTATGTCAAGATCCACTAAAAGTTTTAACTGACAATTTGAAGTTCGTCTTTTCTTGTATTCCAAAAGTAAAGCAACTATGTCTTTTAGCCTAAAACTATCACCAAGTATACTGAATAATCAAAACCTCAGAACAGAAGAATTTTGTGATCTTCAAATCAACTCTTCATAGAAGGTAGCAAATAATATGGTGTTTAATGCACTGGTTTTCATACAATTCACTGTCTGGATGGTCAAAGGTTGATGTGGCTCATAACTGGTAGGCAGAGTTTCAGAAGCAGATAAATGGCTCTAAAAGTATTGCATATCTGGGTGGGGATGGGGGAGAGGGAGGTTTCCTTCTTGCTCCTTGATTTCTTATTTAAATAAAACCCAACCCCAAACCAGCATCAGAGAACTATCATTCATCAGTTCATGTGTTTCCTTCTCAATTCTATTCACAGACATTGAAGAATTTTAATGCTCATTTCCTCAATGCTACAGGTCGAACAATGATCTCAAAAGGTGACAAAAAGTCTAATTCTTTTTCTCTCGAAACTAAGTCACATAATATACATTAAAAAAATATGAAAAACTGACTAACAATAGCAGACACAAAACTAATAGCCAAGTTCAAAACTTTGAACATAGGCATAACTTCGACTTTTACACATCGAGGTGAGTCATTCCTCAAATTCGAGAACCACAGAGATACACTTGAGTCTCTTCTCTCTACATCATGTGCCACAATTTCAGAAAAACATCTCTAATGGTAAGATTTCTATTATTTTCAATTAAAAAGACTTTTATAGGAAACATGCACAGCTTGTGGATTCCTGATAATATATTCTAGAATTGGCCTTTCTTAGAAAGATCATTCCACAATTTTTTTTAAATAAGGTTCAAGTGAAACAGACATAGCATTATTTTCCAGTGGTTTCAGGTGAAATCACATATAATTGTATCCACTGGAATACACATGAATTGATACATAAAACCCTTTCACGGTTTTTCTTTTGCTACCATTTTCATCTAATCATATTATGAAGATAAAGAGAAGAGTCTACTTCTAATTAAACTGAAAAGCCATGAATAAATCCATTGCTCAGTGGCTGCCAGATAAACTAAGACATGAGTGCACCTCCCAATCAACCCCACAACACTCTCTTCTGACATTTAAACTCCTTAAGAGGGTCTAGATCTGCTTTGCTATTTACCCAAGCCCTGCATCTAAGACAGTGCTTACTAAGTATCAGGTGCTCAATAATTATTTTTTAAAATTATATTATTATAATTTTGAATATATTATTATATAATTTTGAATTTATATATTTTATATATTATATAATATATATTCAATATATATTCAAACATATATTTGAATTTATATATTATATAATTTTGAATATATTAAAACAGGTACAGATTAAACTGGAAACCAGAGCTCTTCATGTATGATTATACCTGTCAAATTCCCAATTCAACTTAGTCTCTAACAACAGCCAAGGTGAAACTGAAGGAGGATAAAATTAAACTTCACATTTCAATCAACAGGTCTTCACTGAGGACTTTTATGTGCTGTGCACGGTGCCTGGTAAAGAGAATTAAGTAAGATACATGAAGTTCCTGGCCGCCTGCCCACCACACTTCCGTCTAAAGAATAGTCTGGAAGTGCAGAAATATGGAAAAGCAAAAATATGGTTGAAATATACTGAAATATACTTTGTTCACTCTTCATAATCCTCAGTTAAACCTCACTCACTCTCATGTCTCAGCAGGTATGGTCTTTTTGTTTTAAGCAGTCGTACTACCAAGGATTTTTTCATATTGTAGTCAAACTTCAGAAGTGTCCAGAAAAGTACTAATCAGAGAGTTTATCAAAGAGATTCTATTATATATTAACTTCCATAGTCAGTCATTCTAGCCCTAAAATGCCCACACACACACATCTAATACAGGTATATTCTCATGCAAAAATAAGCATTCATTTATTACACAAAAGCAGCCAAAACTAATCTACCTTAGATCCTTGCAGCTCTGAAGGCCTGATTTTGTGACTGCTTTTTTTTTGTTCAGCAATTTCTGCTTGAAGTTTTTCAAAAATATTATGAGCTTAAAGCCTAACACCTGATTTACACAGACATCTGTATTAGTGGTGCCAGATCCAGAACACCTAATTAAATTTGGGTTTCAGACAAACAACAAAAATTTTTAGTGTTAGTATGTCTGAAATTCAGATTTTACTGAGCATCATCTATTTTTACTTGCTAAATCTGGCAATATTAACCTATGGGCTCATATAAAGATATTATTTCCAGTAGAGGAAAAGGTAATTAATAGTATTTCTTTCTATGTCAAACAAAATTTCAGCCAGTGTGTATACAATACCAAAATTGAGAGTGAAACTCAGTTTCTGATCATGACTTTTCTCATTTAAAAAACACTATAAATTTTTTAAAAATTTAAAACTTAAAATTTAAGATGGGGGGGAGAGAGAGCGTGTACATGAGCAGTGGGAGCAACAGAGGGAGAAAAGAGAGACTATCTCAAGCAGACTACCCACTGAGCATGGAGCCCAATGTGAGGTTCAATCTCACAACCCATGAGATCTAGACCTGAGTCGAAATCACAAGTCAGACGCTCAACCCACTGAGCCAACCAGGCACCCCATTTCTTTAAAATTTAAGAAAAAAAATAAAAGTTTTTGTTTTAAAGCCTGTAGGCTATGTATCACTTGGAAATAAATACAAAAAGTACTACTGACACCGTATTTCATCATGCATATAAATACTACATATTCATTTTTTTACCTTGAGACATCGTTGATATATATACCACCTATTTACAGGTGCTATGAAGAAAGTATTAAATAAAACTCACAGATTAATGGCATCTGTTTAATTTACTAACATGCCCTAACGTGATGGTGTTCAGACAGATGAATTACCTCACAGGATTACTAGTCAAAGACACGCGAAGGGACTCCAGGCACGTGACAAGTCTCTCATCTGCACACCCCATCTTCAGGTCATGGATGAATTCCTGAGGTGAGATCTGTCGCCTACTCTTAAGACTTCCCTGTAAATTAAAAATAAATAAATTGATCTCTGTTAAAGTAGTATCAATTACATTAATCCCACCTTTCATATTAGCAGCTGCGTACGACTACTCTGAGTGGTATTATTTTGAGGGATAATTTCCTTATGCTCACAAATACAAAGCATAATCCAGGACACTCACAAAAGATAAAAAAAAAGGTTTGCAAATTTAAAGGACTTTTTCAAATCCCAAATGTCATAGGAAATAGTGATAGCATTTATCATAGAAATATCTGAAAATATAGCCATCTATTTTAGGCCCATACAAAATAAAAAGCAAACCTCAATACAGGAACAAACTTATTAATATTCCAAGCACAACAAAAAACGGCAGTAAGTCATTAATTGACTCAACTACCAGCAGGTGCCCAGTTCTAAGCACAGTAAATGAAGAGATTATCAAAACCTAAGTCTGGAAAGAGAAATGCAAGCAAGGAAATAATACTTCTCAGTGTAGTCTGATTCCTATAATGGGGTACCAAGGCACTCAGAGCTATGAGGCAAAGCCCTAACTTGGTGGAGGGGAAGTCTGAGTAATACGGAGAGGGGAAGTCAGTTAAGGAGACCAAGAATTAGCAACTCCTTCCAGACTAACACATGGCACATATGTACAACCACAAAAAAAACTCAGAAGCACTTACAACAGAATGATGCTAACGGCCAGATCATGGAGGGACAGAGCACCACTCTCCAATTAGATTTTCCAGGGCAGTTTGGAAGTCTCACTCTGGCAGATTTTAAGAGTTAGAGTTTGCTCATTATGCAATATTTAGTGCCTGGTAAGTGCCAGACACTGTTCTAAGTGTTGCACAGAGAACAGTAAGCAAGGGATGAAAATCCCCAGATGCATGGAGCTTTCTTCTCCATGGAGAAGAAAGCCAGGCAGACAATAAATGAAATAAGCAGTTAAAATAGTTGTTTTGTGGCTAGTAAAAAGTGCTCCAGAGAAACAAAAGCTGGGAAGAGGATTAAGAAGCAATTTCAAACAGTGTGCTCACAGAAGAATCTGAAGGCCTCAAACTTGACTATTAAGTAAAGGTCTGAAGGAGAGAGAAGTAAGCATACTGGTAACTGAAAAGTTGTGATGGAAAGGACAGTATCCTCACAGGCCACCAAAAAAACCTGGACTTTTATTCTCAGATCAGAAGCATCAGAAGACTCATTAAGAAGACACAAAGATAGTCCAGATGGAAAATGATGAGCATGATGAAAAAACAGTCAAGTCCAGAACTGTATCTACATCAACTACAGACTACACATCCAAGGGGAAGGAATTAATACATGTTCAAAAGGTTAGCAGGATGGCAGGAAATCAGATGCATTTTTTCATTTCTTTATTATTAACTTGTCATAATATTGTCCAAGGAAACATTCCCAATAACGCAAGACAAATTAGCACTGGAAAGACTGATGGTTTTCATCAATAGCACTGTGGTAATTTACTAAAGAAAATTTTATGAGCACAATCTCAGAATAAATAAAGTGGAAAGCAGAAATGAAATGGTGAGAACAGTGAAAATAAGTACTTTTTTTTTTTAAATCAGTGACTATGTTATGTACCATTAAATACATTTAACTTATACTAACATAACATTGATCGGTATCTTTTTCTGCTTTAAGTTACAAGGGTATTGCCTGTTCAACACAGAAAATTTGGAAAACAGAAAACCAATAGGGGAAAAAAAAGTGCCTCAAAATGAGTATTTGCTATTTTTCCTTGAGGTGTTTTTTCCCCCTCATACAAGAATATGTACATAATATCATATATAGATTCATAAACACCTGCACTTTACTTTCAAAAATATTATAGCATACATACTGTTAGGTAGGCTACTTTTATTTTTAGTCATGTTTCATAAACATATCCTAGCATCTTAAGTGAAATTTTTTTTCCTGCCTACAGACTATTAACATACCTAATTACTTACCTAATTTAGATCCATATCATTGGGCATGTAGGCTGCCTAGCACAATTTCTTGTTATTTT
>CM052810.1:40149835-40165069 GCA_028533885.1 Nasua narica
ATTTAAGTACCAGTACTTAAGTGCGTAGTCCTCTAAAGGCTTCTTTTAAAAATGCAAAAATACTAAAAACTAATCAGAAATATACCAACAGTTTTGCTCTAAAACACAAATCATCCTAACACCATAGGTAAAATTCCTCTCCTGCTGTCTAATGGCAACTAAAATACCCATCATTATGGCACCCATCATGAGGTAGATATGTTTAGATGTTGAAGCTAAAGACATGGCATGGGATAGAGCTAATTTCCACAATTAACAGTACAAATTCTATTAAAAAAGGAAACACTGTAAGATACGTCTAACTTCAGTTAGGAGCTTCAAGTATTTCTCTCTTCCAAGGTATCTTCTTCACATATGCAAGCTCTGCACGCCCATTCTATTACCCTTGGTCTCAGTAATAGTTACAATTAAGCCTAACTGCTCCATTTCTGGGACCTGTTTCCTATCAGTTCACATTAATTTCTTTGCCGATTTAAGTCCCTCAACTACAAAAACTGCCTTTCCAACTTGATTCTTTGGTAATAAGTATTACTGCAGACCACATCTGATTATCATGTATGATTTCAAAACTTACTTGTGCTATACTTTGAGAAGGAAGGGAGGAAGAAAGAGAACAAAAAAGAGAGTAGAAAGGGAGGATTAATGTGGACATGAGTATTTAAGCATCAGGACAGGATCTACTCAATTCCCGAGTTTCTCCTGTTGAGAGATGGTTGATTTGATACAAAACTAAAAGTCAGTGTAATTCACTATTTCGTCCTCTCTGTACTCAACAGCTTATCAAAGCAGTACATCTCTTTAGTGAAAATTATGTAACACACAACCCTATTTCATAAAAATTCTCTAAGAACTGGCGAAGAACAAATACAATTACCTATGTACATACCTGTGTATTCATCAAAGCCTTTAGACACTGTATGACTTTATGCTGATTCTTCTTTACAATTTTTTCTTGTCTGCATTGACATAAAGAAACATCAGTATTGGAATTATAATTGGACACGCAAATGTAGCTTAACTGAAAATGAAAACGAATACTTACATTTTGCCAGTAATCAGTCTCTCCAAAATGTCCAGTAATAGTCCAAGCCCCTCATGTCCAAAGCTTTCCACCCAACTGATAAACAGAAATAAAAGGTAGTTACACATAGTCAGGATTCTAACTTGGAATATCACAATAATGCTATAGAGTCACAAATATTTTACCCATGTTATGTTCTAATCATAAATCCAAGAATAACACCGAGTGCAAAATCAATCATGATTCATCATCTTACTTGTGAAAGGAGGAGTAGTGATGGGATAACCAGCTTGCGCGAGCTGTGCCCATCGCTTCCATTCTCTGTGTCCACCGACATCGTGTAGTAACTAAAACCCGCCATGTTGGAAGTCCTACACCACAGAAATCAGCAAATGCTGCCAATGACAGCATCTCCCCCCACCCAGAGAGCTGGCTGTTAAACCTTTACCAGCACAACACTGGATAAGCCTCACTTTAGAATTTTCCTAAAAGCAGAAATCAGGCAAGATTTAAAGAGGGAAGATTCAGGGACGCCTGGGTGGCTGAGTCAGTGAAGCATCTGCCTTCGGCTCAGGTCATAATCCTGGGGTCCTGGGATCGAGGCTCACATGGGGCTCCTTGCTCAATGGGGAGTCTGCTTCTCTGCCTACCACTCACCCTGACAAGTAAATAAAAATAAAATCCAAAAAAAAATTTTTTAAATTAAAAAAAAGTAAGACTCAGATCTACATAAAGATTGCTGAAAAAGTTCAAGATATCGAAAGAACGGTGTTAGGAAAATTTCTCAAACCACTGACATACATTCTACAAATGTTAATTTCCCAAGTTTCAAAGTTCAATTGTTTTGGGTTTTTTTTGAAAGAACTTCGTTATTTTTCAATGAATATATTCATCTTGACCAAGCCACCTCTTTTCATAAACCAACTGGTATAATCACAGTACTATAATAAAATTAGGACATCACCACCAAAAGTCAACAGCTCACCTTGATTATAGGAAAACTATCTTAATGGATATTAACATATTTTTCAGTAGTGATTTAGAGAGCCTTGAACAATAAAGAATATAGTCTCCAAAAAAGAGGGAGGAAGGAAAAGATAGGATATAGAACTTTATTTCTTTGTATATGTTTCTATGTATGATTTTCTGTGTGAGCCTTGAAAACTGGAACTTTAAGGGCAAAATATTATCCAATAATTAAAAGCAGTTCTTAAACATGAAGAATATGTTTAAGTCATATACCCGTATGCAGTACCATTTTCTTAAGACACGAAAGAACATTTCCCACGACAACAATAAAAACCAAACACATTTTTAAGTGAAAAAAATTTTATTTAAAAAAATTCATCTTCATTTGTATACTTGTGAATATAGCTTACTTATCTATCAATGTTCAAAATCTGATTCTCCCCAACACCTAACTAAATCAAGACTGTATTTAACCAATAAACATACTGATTCTCTCCTATAAAGGAAAAGCCTAAAGATCACTATTACAGTGAAGGTGAGAAAAACAATTTAAGTAGAAGTCGGTGCTTTGAAACCAGAATGCTACTTCAAAAGTGATGAGTTTACTCTCCACTATCAGCAACACACAGGTTACCTATAGGCATTTCAAGTCTCGCTTTCATGTTTCATGGCAACTCCTAAGGCATGCGCTTAACAGTTTACCTTGTTGACATCCTATTCTGCATTTTTTTCTTATTTCAAATGAAGCAGGGAAGCTTGAAATCAAACACATTAAGAGTAATTTGAGAGGGGCGCCTGGGTGGCTCAGTCAGTTAAATATCCAGCTCTTGATTTCAGCTCAGATCATGATCTCAGGATTGTGATCGAGCCCTGTGGCGGGTTCTATGTGGAACCTGCTTGTGATACTCTCTCCCTCTCCCTCTGCCCCTTCCCCTGCTCTCTGAAAATGGATAAATAAGATCTTTAAAAAAAAAAAAAAAAGGTAATTCAAGAGTATTACTGAGACACGAGGATAGATTCTGATCATCAGTCCCTCCTGTGTTAGTAAAGCCACAGGAGGACATCAGTATTTTGTTTGAAGTGAATTCTTAACAATCTCTATATACCAAGTATATCTATGAAGATATTCTAAAGCTAATAGGATTTAGGATTATTCATACTGCCATCTCCTTCAATCACTGTGGAAAATAATGTCACTATTCCTAAAAGTGCCTTATATCAAAATAATTTTAAATTATGTTGATATGACAAAAGACTTTGTTTCACTTCATATGCTTACCATGGAGCCCACTATAAAGTTTAGGAAGCCTATCAAACCAAATAAATCAAGTTAAGTCTTGTGATCTGAGTAATTAATAGAACATATCCGGGTTTTTTTTTTTATCACTCTGAATATAACAATTATAACTAAAATAGTGGGACCCACAGAAGTTCTCAAACCAACTATTTCTGGGCCACCAAACAACTCTTCTGCACCACAGACTGTGAGTCATTAAAATAAAACTTACATCCACTCATGCATATTACATATAAACTAATTCTCTATAAAATAAACTTAATAAACTGAATGTAAAGAAGCATTATACCAAATTACTTTGTACTACAATCTTTTAACTCATGGTAGGAATGTCTCAAAATCAGAGAGAATGGTAACAACCTAATGAAAATCAGGCTATACATTTCATAAAATACCAAAAACAAGCAAAGTAAGACAGGGCACAAGGGAGGAAGCAAAGATGCTTGATAACAAAGAAACACTATCAAAGAAACACTATAATATTTAAATGTAAAAAGCTGAAGTACTTATTGAACAGCAATATTAAAACACAAATTAGATATGCATAAAAAGGTTCCCTGTTTTCTTAAAAATTTGCCAGGCCAGGATAGAGTTGTACTAACAAGTTGTTAGTCACAAACCCATTCTCTCAAAACCTCGACCCCCGCCCTTACTATCTTCAGCAATATTATTTTTAAAACGAGGGGCCAATATTACTTATCTTTTCTGGAAAAAATGTTCAAGATAAAAAGTGATATTGAGTTGGTAGCTCTGGAGTACTGACAGAGGTTCATTGAAATCCATAGTTTCTCACAAAAGTAAAAAATTTATCATCAACATAAGAAGCAACCTGCAGAAAAAATTATCAACTGATCTATAAATGATCAATCTTCAGAAAACAAAATCTGTTCTGTTTCTTCTGTGCCTGTCAGCACGGTACCATCAGGCATTATGTGGTTTAACTACAAACTGCATTCATGGATGAACGAGCACTGTGCAAATGTTTCTTCTTCATGAATAGAAATGACATAGAGATTAGTATGTCATTTGTGTTGGGAAAAAATTGCTTTAAAACAGCAAAAAGTAATGTGCTAAGTACTAATTTAACACGAAATCTACCTCTTAAAATTCTATAACAGGAAATATCAAACTCTTCTCTTTTAATTGCTTCAAAAAAAATCTTCTAAGTATATTGCCATTTAGCACTTTCCTAGCAGGGGGCTCAAAGAAGGAGCAAAGAAGAGGTGAAGAGGTAACAGAAGGGGAGAAAAAAAAAAAAGGAGAAGGAGAGCAGGTCTCTAGTATTAAATGTTCAAACCATCTTTAAATAAATGTTCAAAGCAGCTTAGGCTTTGAAATTCAGTTATTGCTTCCCCAGGATGAAATCAAAGGTATGCAAAGTGGTTTCCTAGGTATTGTTGGCTTTATGAAGCAAATGCAGTCACTCCATTGAGCACTCCAATCATCAGGTCACAGACTGACTTCCTGGCCAAAGAAACACTACCTCTGTAGGTTTCCCACAGGCTACAGTGAGTTACCCTCCAACCAAATGCGTTCCAAAGAAGAGAAAGACAAATACATCAGAGATTGTCAGAGCTGGAATAAATCTACCACATCTTAAGGGCAACCTGACCAGTTACTTACACCAGGAGGGTAGGGGCCACTTCTAAAATTTAAATTCCCTAGCACCTGGAACAGACTAAGCACTCTAACAGTTTTAAAGTTGAATCTCCTTCCATTTGTCTATTTCAGGTAAAGAACACACAGAGAGAGGTTAAGGTCACTTAGAAATAGCATCCGGGTCTGCTGGTGCTCAGGCTCACAGCCTTACTTTATCAATGTAGAAAAAGGTACAAAGCAGTGATGCCTCCCCTGCGTTCTCACCGAGCCTGTCTCAACCTTAATGACAAAAACATCAATTCTGATTTCACAACAGGTACTTATCCATACTGAACCAAGGATGATGAATGAATCTAGAGTTTCTGTCCTTATCACACTTTAGGACTTGATTGCTGCTCAAAGGGTGACGTTTCATTACCACTAAAACAAATGTTTATTAACGAAGCCACTCAGCCTTTCAGAAGGGCTCACTGTGTGCCCAAGAGTGCAGTAGGTATGACAAATACAAAACTGAATAAAACATGTTTTCCATCCTTGAAAGGATCACAGACTAGTGGTTGAAACAACTGTTGAGCTAAATTATCTCCATAATGTAATAAGTGTTATAATCGTGATGCTAAGGTAACAGAAGAAGGATCTACCTCTCCCAGGAACAAAGCCGCTGAGGTCTGACCTGAGTCTTGAAGGAGAAGTTAGAGAAAGAGCACTTCTGAGGTAGAGGGAGAATACATGCAAACATATTAAATATGAAAGGTGTGCCTGTACTGACTACCAGAGGTGGCTGTATCAGATAAAACCTAAAAGATAGGAAAGAGCTTCTGAAAAAAAATTCTATACAATGTCATGGGCAATGGGAAACCATTAGGAATGACTATGTGGTAGGCCAAGTAATCTCACCCTTACCCCAAGATGGCCATGGCCTAACAACACTAGACGCTGTAGTTATCTGATATAGCAAAAGAGGAAATAAAAAGGAAATCGAGGTGACTAACCAGCGTTATTTTAACATAGAGAGAGTATCCTAAATTATCCAGGTGAATCCAATCTAACAACCTAGTTCATTGAAGTTGAAAGCATTTCCCAGCAGGATCAAAGAGATAAAATGGAGAAAAGAAGAGAGATGTAAAAGCATGAGAAGGACTCAAACCGTCTTTATAGGTTTAAAGACTAAGGAAGGGGAACAGGAGCCAAGGAATTAGGGGGACGGGGGGGGGCACGTTCTAGAGCTGAGACAACCCTCACATGACAGCCACCAAGAAAAAAGGGGTGTCTCACAACCATAAGGAATTGAATTTTGCCAATAACCCAAACAATCAAGCAAACATCAAGACCACAAAATCTCTCCCCATTTATTCGGGACTTCAATTCTCTTCATTTTGATTTTGTGGTTTTCACCATAAGTCCTCTACATGATTTGTTAAATATATACCAGTTTTGTTCTTTTTATAGTATATATATAAATATATACCAGTTTTGTTCTTTTGTTCTTTTTAACACCACCCCATCCCCAGAGGGGGGTGGTGTTAGAGGAAAGCAATAGTAAATGGAGTTTTGCAAAAGTTCATTGCTAGTAAAGAAATACATCTACCACACTGTTGTACAAGAAATCTCTAAAACTTTCGCATCTTGCAAAATACAATTGATTTTTATCTTGAATCCTGCCCTGTTGCTGAACTTACTGATTAATTCTAGATTTTGGAGATTCTTTCAATTTTTCCATGTAAACAACTATGTCATCTACAAATAGGGTCAAATAATATTCTTTCTTTTTTGACTTATATGTTTTTGTTCGTTTTGTTTGCACTTCCTTGCTCTGGCTAGAACTTCCAGCACTGTTTTGAACAAGAGTGGCAAGAGCAAACCATCCTTACCTTGTTCCAAGCCTGAGGGAAAAATGTTGAACCTTTCACATTTAATGTTAGCTTAAAATTTTTGTAGATTCATATTATCAAGTGGAGACAGTATTCCTCTGTATTAGTTTCCTAGAGTAGCTATAACAAAGTACCGAGCTTAAAAGAGACGTTTATTCTCAACTTCTAGTGACTAGAAGCCCAAAGTCAATAGGGCCAGGCCCACTCTCTGACTATGGGTAGAATTTTCTTTGCCTCTTCCTAGCTTCTGTAGATAATGGCTAATCCAGAATTTCCATAGCTCTCACCACATGGCATTTTGTCTCTCTCCTTAAAAGGACATAAATCGGATTAAGAGACTACTCTATTGCTTTATAACCTCATGTTATTACAACTGTAATGACCTAGTTTTCAAATAAGGTCACACTCTAAGGCATCAGGATGTAAAAATCTTTTTCTGGGGGACACAACTCAATACATAACATTTCTATTTTTCCCCCAGTTTTTATTAAGAATAAGTGTTCAGTTTCGTCAAAGCTTTGTCTGCATCTATTGATAATATGATTGTTCTTCTTTAGCCTTGTTGATAAAGTGTATTATGATGAAGATTTCCATGCCTACACTCATGATAGACATTACTTTGTAAATCTGGGGCTTGGGGTTTTATTACTGTCTTTATTTGGTTTTGCTAACAGTACCAGCTTCATAAAATGAGTTGTTATCTGCTCTTGTATTTTCTGGATGAGATTGTATAGAATTGGTATTAATTTTTCCTCAAATCTTTGGTAGAATTGTCCAGAGAAGTTATCTATACTTGCAAATCTTTTAGAGACTCTTAAAACCATTATTTAATTTCCTTAATAGAGGACAATTCAAATTTTCTTTTCCCTATGGGGTGTGTTGTAGTACTTTGCTTTTTGAAGAACTGGTCTTTCAAGTAAGTTGTCCAATTTGTGTTTAAAGTTTGTAGTCTGCCTTACTACCCTGGTGACACAAGGTCTGCAGTGATATTCAGGTTTATCACTGAGCCTGTCAATCTGTCTACTTTTTTCATCAATAAAGATTTAACAGTTTTATTCATCTTCCCAAAGAACTACACCTTGTTTCATTGATTTCCTCTATTGTTACTCTTGTTTCCAATTTAATTGACCATTCTTTATTATTTCTTATTTTGGATTTTGTTTTTGTTTTAGATTAACTAAAACTTACTGACTTGAGCTCTTTTTCTTTTTCTCTAATGTATGAAGTGCCACAGATTTCCTTCCCAGTACTACTTTAGATGTGTGCCGTAAGTTCTGAAAGGTTGTATTTTCATTAACTTCAGTGTATTTTTTATTTCCTTTGAGACTTTTTCTTTGACTCAATGATTATATTCAAGTGTGTTATCTACTTCTCAAATGTTTGGTATCTTCCCATTATCTTTCTGATATTGATTTCTAGTTTTAGTTTTTTGGTGGAAGAACACATTTGGTAGGATTTCAATTCTTTTAAATTTGATGGGGTTTTCTTTATGGCCCAAGATATGGTCTATGTTGGTATATGTTTTAAGAATGTGTACTCTGGGGCGCCTGGGTGGCTCAGTTGGTTAAGCGACTGCCTTCGGCTCAGGTCATGATCCCGGAGTCCCGGGATCGAGTCCCATATCGGACTCCCGGCTCTGCGGGAAGTCTGCTTCTCCCTCTGACCTTCTCCCTCTCATTCTCTAATAAATAAATAAAAAATCTTAAAAAAAAAAAAAGAATGTACTCTGCTGTTAGATGGAATGGCCTATAAATACACATTATGTACTTTTACTTGATAGTAGTGTTGAGTTCTTATATCTTCAGTGATTTCCACCTAGGTGTTCTACTGACTGTGAACTGAGTTGTAAAGTCTCCAAATCTATTTGTGGATATATCTATTCCTTTCAATTCTAGTATTTTTGCTTCATATACTGTGCACATCTGAAGTTTGAAGTCTACGCATAGGATGGGTCTTTTGATGGACCCACTCATAAAAATACATCTTTTTCTTTACTCTGAGGCCTATACAATAGGATATTAAAATAGCCACGAGCACCTTTTGATTGTTTGCATAATTTGTCTTATTATCTTTTCACTTTCCCTCTGTCTATATCAATATATTTGAAGTGAATTTCTGATAGAAAGCATATAATCAGGTGATTTTTTTTCATCTACTCTACCAATCTCCTTTAATTGGCATAACCACTTACACTTAATGTAATTATTTACATTTTAAGGTTTCACTCTAGTATTTATTTTTTGGATACTATTCGTTCTGTTTGCTCATTTTCTTTTCAGTCTTCTTGTGGTTTACTAAAACATGTTTTAGAATGTCATATTTTTTATTTATCACATTTTTTATTTATAGCTCATAGAGCTTTTCTAGAGGTCATTCTACCAACATCTTAATATATCAGAGTTTCCTGGCATCATCCTTTTACAAGCTTGAGTGAATTGTATAAACTTTTCCTCCTGTTATGAATCAAACGGTGTCCCTCAAAATTCACATGTTAAAACCCAAATCCACTATGTGACTGTATTTGGAGGTAAGGCCTTTAGAGAGATAATTAAGATTAAATGAGATCATAAGGATAGGGTCCAAATCCAGTAGGACTACTGTCCTTGTAAGAGGAAGAGACACCAGGATTGCACACCCACAGAGGAAAGGCCATGTGGGACACTACAATAGCCATCTGCAAACCAAAGAAAGAGACCACATAAGAAACCAAGCCTGCCGGCACCTTACCATGGTCTTAAAGCTTCCAGACTCCAAAACTGTGAGAAAGTAAGTTTCTGTTTAAGCCACCCAGTCTGTAGCATTTTCATTATGGCAACCCAAGCTAACGCACCTCCCTTTATGCATCTCGCCCTTTATGCACCCTCTCCATTTAGAGTATAGTTGTTTTACATATTTCTTTTTTTTTTTTAAGATTTATTTATTTATTTATTAGAGAGCGAGAGACTGAGAATGAGAGGGGAGAAAGTCAGAGGGAGAAGCAGACTTCCCGCAGAGCCGGGAGTCCGATATGGGACTCGATCCCGGGACTCCGGGATCATGACCTGAGCCAAAGGCAGTTGCTCAACCAACTGAGCCACCCAGGCGCCCTACATATTTCTTCTACATAGATTTAGAACCATATCAGACAGATATAATTTTTGCTTCTACCAAACTTAGAAAATTCAAGAAAAATATACTTAACGCTTATTTTTACTGACACTGTATGCTTTTTTTTTCTAGTATTTCAAGAATGCCTTCTTTCATTGTTTCCTTCATTTAGAAAATGTTCTTTAGCCATTCTTTTAGGGTGAGTTTTCTGGCCACAAATTCCCTTTGTGTTCCTTCATCTGAGTATGTCTTGATTTCCCCTCCATTCCGGGAGGATACTTTTACAGCATTTAAGATTCTGAGCTGACTGTTCCTTGCTTTCTTTATTTAAAAACTGCTTTACCACATGCTTTAGACCTCCATAGTTTCTGATGAGAAATCCAGTGTCATTGCATTGATTCTCCCCATAACTAAAGTGGCATCTCTTGCTACATTCAAGATTTTTTTGTTTTCAGTTGCCATAAGTTTGACTAGGATATCTTAATATGATTTCTTTGGGTTCATCCTATTTATGGTTCATTCAGTTTCCTGAATCTGTAGGTTTATACCT
Source organism: Nasua narica (assembly GCA_028533885.1). Lineage (NCBI taxonomy): Eukaryota > Metazoa > Chordata > Mammalia > Carnivora > Procyonidae > Nasua > Nasua narica. Next base: position 40,160,230 of record CM052810.1, read on the forward strand.
TTTGCCAAATTTAGAAAATACTTAACCATTATTTCCTCATATACATTACCTCATATACATTTTTATCCTGCCTTTTCTCTCAAATCCTAGGATTTGGAAAACAAAATGTTAAATCTTTGGCTCTAGCACCACAAGTCACTGAGGCTCTGTTTTTTAATTTTCTCTCTCTTCAGATTGGGTAATTTCTATTATTCTTTACTGCAGGTCACCAATTCTTTCCTCTCATCCCTACATTTTATTGTTGTACTCCTCCAGTAAGTTTTTCATTTCAGTTACCGTATTTAATTCTACAATTTCCATTTGAGCTTTTAAAAAAGAATATTGCTGGGCGCCTGGGTGGTTCGGTTGGTTGGGCGACTGCCTTCGGCTCAGGTCATGGTCCTAGAGTTCTGGGACCGAGTCCCACATCGGGCTCCCAGATCCATGGGGATTCTGTTTCTCCCTCTGACCTTCTCCTCTCTCATGTTCTCTCTCTCACTCCCTCTCTCTCAAATAAATTCTTTAAAAAAAAAAAAAGAAGAATATTGCTGAGACTATTCTTTTTCTCCCAGCATATTCATAATTGCTCATTAAAACATCTTTATGATGGCTCCTTTAAGCACCCTTATTAGAATATTCAAATAACTCGGGGTACCTGGGTGGCTCAGTCAGTTAAGCATCCAACTCCTGATTTCAGTTCAGATCATGATTTCAGGGTTGTGAGATCAAGTCCTTCACTAGACTCCCTGCTCAGCCCACAGTCTGCTTCCCCCTCTTCTTCTGCTCCTCCTCCTACTCCCTCACTATCTCCAAAGTAAATAAATATTTTAGAGGAGGGGGGCAAGACGGTGGAGAAGTAGGAGATCCTGTTGCAACCTGTCCCCAAAAGTGAGGTGGATATCTACCAGAACACACTTAACACCCATGAAATCTGCCTGAGGAGTAAGATTTTTCACTTCTGGATATCTACGGGAGCAGAAGAGGGCAGTGGAGAGGTAAAGCAAAGTGGGAACACTTGAACTGATATCAGAGGATAAACAAAAGGGGGAGGGAGCCACCAGAAGTGATCCAAGGACAGTAATACCCCAAAGGAAAGTGCCCAGTGGTTGAGGACCAGCATTAACTTAAGAGTCTGATTAAAAACACTTAAAAAGAGCAAAAGGTTCTAAGGAGCAACTAGTGGAAGGGGGTGGTCGCGGGCATGGGCCTGGGCCCACGCCTCCAGGAAGGACACCACTCGTCGCAAAGAGAGACTGGTGGGTGGGGGTCAAGTCCATGGTTCACGAACCTGCAGGTTTCCACTCCCTGCACCATTTTGTGGGCAGGGCACGCTCCTACAAATGCCTTAGAGAGTCTGGTGTCGTTCAGGAGCAGGTAGCTTTTCCCTGCGTGCCCCACTCTCTGGACTGAGTGCAACCCTGACTAAAAAGACATTCATGGCCTATAGCAGGGTCTGGGCACTCCCAGCTGGCCCTGGAGAGAACACAGGCCGGGTGGTCTCATCTCTGGCAGGAATCTGACCACACCCTGCGCCGGCCTGGAGCCCGGAGAGCAGGGGAGCACTCCCCAGAGTCGCCAAACTGTGCCAAACTGTTGCCAAAGTGCACACCACTTGTGACAGGCTGCTCTGTGAGCAGAATTTTGAGAGGGGAGTGTGTGTTCTGGACCACCCAGAGGGGTGCAGACTGAGGCTTCTCTGTGACGCGGAGGCCTGGGTACATGCAGGCAGATTCCTTGCTTGGACTCCCCGAAATGGTGAAAAAGCTACAAAAGGCCAAAAACCTTCAGAGAGCAAAAGACTGAGAAACCGATTTCCACAGAGCTCAGTCCCTTGACTGGGGGGCAGGGTGACTTATCCCAAGCCCAACTGACTGAAAAACAACGTGGCAGGCCCCTCCCCCCAGAAGACCAGTAAAAAAAAAAAAAAAAAAGCACTATAACCACAAGGTCCCCACAAAATTTTAAATCCCTAACATCAGGGGAAATCAATATATTAAGCACCTGATAATACCCTCAAACCTGTATATTTCATAGATATAAATTTTTTTCTTATTTTCTATTTTTTTATTCACTCATTTTCACATTTTTTTTTTAATTTTTTAAAAATACTTAACACTACAACTAGAGGCTTAATAACTATAAACCCAGGAAGACCTGAAATAACCTTCCTCGCCTGCGAGGAGTTATAACCACCCTCCTATCTTATCCTTCTCTCAGTGTTTCTACATATTTGCTTTTGTTCTGGTATTATATAAATCTTATTCCTGGGGTTCACTCTGACTAGTTTCTCTTATTTCTTGTCATTTACTTTTGTTGGTCTACATGTTCGTTCGTATTGGTTTACATACCTTAAAATCTTATTTTGGGGGCCCATCCTGGCTGGGATCTCTTTTTCTCTTTTTCTCTATCTTTTTTTAATCCTTATTCTGTGTTTTGATGGTGAATCCCAATTGCTCCTAAACCTTCCAGAGTGCACCCTGCCTGGATCGTGGGCGATATATCCAGCTATACATCCTCTCATCCACTTCTTATCAAAATGACTAACACCCAACAAGAGGAACACCCAACAGAGGAAAAACCCAAAAACTGCACCCTCTCCATCAGAACTACGAGACATGGACATAAACAGTATGTCAGAAAAGGAATTCAGGGTGACATTTATCCAGGCAATGGCTAGGATGGAGAAAAACATTAATGACAACATAGAATCTCTAAGAGCAGAAATGAGGACCAGTAGAGCTGATGTAAAAAATGTTATCAGTGAGATCCAATCCAATAGTCTAACAGCTAGAGTTATGGAGACAAAGGATAGAATTAGTGATCTAGAGGATAAAATGGTTGAGAAGAAAGGTCAGGAGGAGAGCTGGAGCAAACTGCTCAGGAATCATGACAAAAGAATTAGGGAAATAAATGACACCATGAAACGTTCCAACGTCAAAATTATTGGAATCCCAGAGGGGGTAGAGAAAGACAGCAGACTAGAAGATATAGCTGACAAAATTCTGAATGAAAATTTTCCCAATCTGGGGAATGGAAAAAGTGTTCATTCCTAGAGGCAGAAATGACACCCACTAAGATCAACGAGTCTAAAAAAAGCAAGACACATCATAGTGAAATTTGTAAATTGTAATTTTAGACAAGAGGTACTGAGGGGAGCTAGGGGGAACAGACTCCTTACACACAGAGGAAGGCCCATCAGAATAACATCAGACCTGTCCACAAAAACCTGGCAAGCCAGAAAGGGCTGGCATGATATATTCAGGACACTAAATGAGAATAACATGTAGCCAAGAATACTTTATCCAGCAAGGCTGACATTCAAAATGGATGGAGAGATAAAGAGCTTCCAAGACTGGCAAGGATTAAAAGACTACGTGACCACCAAGCTGGCACTCCAGGAAATATTAAAGGGGGTTCTATAAAAGTAGAAAGAACTCATGAGTGACTTAGAACAGAAATTTACAATCTATAGAAACAAGGACTACACAGGCAACATGTCAATAAACACTTATCTTTCAATAATCACTCTCAACATGAAAGGCCTAAACACTCCCATAAAACGGCACAGGGTTGCAGAATGGATAAAACCAAAGGGCCCGTCCATATGCCGTCTACAAGAGACATACTTGGAATCAAGATACATCCATACTGAAAGTGAAAGGATGGGGAGCCATCTTTCATGCCAACGGAACTCAAAAGAAAGCTGGGGTAGCGATTCTCATATCAGATAAGTTAGATTTTAAGCTAAAGACTGTAATCAGAGATACAGAAGGACACTACATCATTCTTAAAGGGTCTATCCTCCAAGAAGATCTAACAATTGTAAACACTTATGCCCCCAATATAGGAGCAGCCAACTACATAAGCCAACTGTTAATCAAAATAAAGAGTCATATCGATATGAATACATTAATAGATCTTAATATGCCACTCTCAGTAACAGACAGAACATCTAAACAGTAAATCAATAAAGAAACAAGAGCTTTGAATGAAACAATGGACCAGATGGACCTCATAGATATATACAGAACATTCCACCCTAAAACAACAGAATACTCATTCTTTTCGAGCACGGAAAGCATGGAACTTTCTCCATAATAGATCACATACTGGGCAACAAATCAGGTCTCAACCAATACCAAAAGATTGAGATGATTCCCCGCATTTTCTCAGACCACAATGCTTTGAAAGTGGAACTCAACCACAAGAAAAAGTTTGGAAGTAATTCAAACACTTGGAAGCTAAAGACCAACCTGCTCAAGAATGATGGGATCAACCAGGAAATCAAAGATGAACTTAAAGAATTCATGGAGACCAACGAGAATGAAGACACATCGATACAAAACCTATGGGACACAGCAAAGGCAGTCCTAAGGGAGAAATACATACCATCCAAGCCTCACTCAAAAAAAATGAAAAATCTCAAATATACCAGCTCTCTTTACACCTTAAAGAACTGGAAAATCATCAACAAATTAAGCTAACCCCATGCACCAGAAGGGAAATAATCAAGATTAGAGCAGAGATCAACGAGTTAGAAACTAGAGAAACAGGAGAACACATCAATGAATCCAGAAGTTGGATTTTTGAAAGAATCAATAAGATTGATAAGCCACTGGCCAAACTCATCCAGAAGAAAAGAGAGAAGATCCTAATTAACAAAATTATTAATGAAAGGGGAGAGATCATGACTAATCCAAAGGAAATAGAAACAATCAGAAAAAAATTCTATCAATAGCTATATGCCAATAAGTTAAACACCTTAGAAGAAATGGATGCATTCCTGGAAATCCATAATCTTCCAAGACTGAAACAGGAAGAAATTGACAACCTGAATAGGCCAGTATCTAGAAATGAGATT